>JARFXV010000554.1:1012500-1452500 GCA_031761425.1 Cosmopolites sordidus | reverse complement strand
GAATTCGATGCAGTTCTCAGAATGACCCTTTTTTCATTTTCTTAGCAGAGTAGGTGACTTCCCAGTTGAACGATAAGTTACATATGTTTGAAATTAACTGAGGTAGCCGATACTTGGATGGAAATTCTTTTTAAATAAATAAGAAAAGATTAATATCTAAACATTTCCACTATATTTAAAAATGTAAGTATGACAATTGTTTCGACAAACAATGCCTTTTTCATTGTATTTGAAAATGGTACTGTGTGTTGAAACAATTTTCATATATACAATTTTAAATATAGTGGAAATTTTTAGATATTAATCTTTTGCTTATTTTATACATATATTTGACTGAACTGAATCAAATTAAAGACACTTAAAAACAGAAAGATTAAATAATTTCCTAATGATGCTAACATGGTTAGCGAAACGTGCGTCGAGAAGTTTCAAAAAGGGATTTGGGTGTTTTAGTGATAAATCTCTTCGAGTTTAGTGAATCAAATTGGCAACTAATGAACAATTTACGTCTAGTCTGCTTCCTATGTCCCCACAACTCATCCCGTCTGCATGTAACGAAAAAAATTAATTGTCTTTCTTCTTCTGAAAAACACTTAAGCTCTTTCGTTTAATAATGTCGATTCTGCTAAGAGATGGCGTTACTAATACTTTTGTTGTTATAGACTAATAACGTCTATGGCGTTTTGGAGGGTAAACATAGACCATCAAAAGCCGGTTCATTATTAATTATCATTATGCAAAAATGATAGTTCTTCATTGCTTTGAATATGTCGAATTATGTACCAGAAAAGGACGTTTTGCGTTGATGTTAATAACCTTCTTTCATTTGAAAAAAATGCCTACTGAAAGTTTTCGATAGCGTGCCTAACCGTTATCGTTATAGCATGCCTAATCAAAAAAAACGATAGTTTGAACACTGAACTTGAAGTAGTAATTTTGATATAAAAGATAAGGAAACATTTCCAGGGCAGTCGAAAATGTTTGAAGATGCAGATTAGCAAGTATTATTGAATGAAGACTCAACTCATACGTTGAAACAATTGGCAGAAGCATTGAATGTTGCTCAATCCATCATTTCTTAACATATACATGCATTGAGAAAGATCTAGAAGGAGGGAAAATGGGTTTCATATGAATTGAAGGAAAGAGACTTTGTAAAACGAAAAACATCTTGTGAAAATTTGGTTGCCAGACACAAGAAAAACCCAAAGCGCAAAAAGTCATGGGCAGACCCAGCCAGCCTTCAACTTTACAACCAGTGCGCAATATACATGGAAAGAGGGCTTTGCTGTGTATTTAGTAGGATAGAAGGGGAAGTGTATTACGAACTGAAACGATTACTCGCGATCGATACCGACAACAATTGATAAATTGTATCGAGCATGAAGAAAAAACGACCAGTATACGCGACCCAAAGACGGCGATAAAATCATTTTTCAACATGACAATGCTCGACGCCATGTTGTAAAATGGGGTAAAAAACTATTTGGAAAACATTAAATGGAACGTCCTACCCCACCTACCGTATTCACTGTACATAATCCCTTCGGACTACCATTTATTGCGATCGATGCAGCACGGACTTTCAGAATAATACTTACATTCTTACGAAGAAGTAAAAATTTAGCTCGATAAATTGTTGGCCTCAAAAAACCCAAAAGTTCTTTCGGCACGAAATCCATTATTTGACAGAAAGATGGGAAACGGTACTAGCTAACAATGGCCAATACTTTGATTATTAAGGTAATTTATTTAAGGTATCTTAACTTATATTGGAAATTAATATTAAAAAAAAAGCTAAAAACACTAGAAAAGAATAATAAAACTTCATTATATTTTTTTTTAAACTAGTATATATTTAGATCGTTTAGAGATGAGAAAGGTCAGAAAGACAGAGAAGAAATAAATAAATTTTTTGGTAAATAAAATTTTCCTTCAATTTTTCTCAAAAAAATGGGACGAATTTTTGCATCGACCCAATATATGCCCCTTTTTTCCTTTCAGAATTACTCTACTCGAAAGAATTTTTCAAAACTTAACTGCACATCTAGATTCCGTTTTTGTCCTCTTAACTTTTAATAAACACTTATCATATAGCCAGAAGTTTTATTTGAATCTAATTTTGGAAACTGGAAAATTTAATGATCCTCACAGTAAAATTTTAGAAAAAAACATAATTAGTAGAAAAATGTCCATCGATAAAAAGTCATTATTACCCAGCTATAAGAGCAAAATTTATTATTTTAAATTGTTCCACATAATTAAATAATAAATTGTGCTGTAAACGAAAAATTTCTTGTGACGCAGTTTTTATTCATATAAGGCATTATAAATTCATAGCCTAATACTTAAGATAAAAGCATTTAGTTTGAAGTATCCTTCACAACGGTTAATAATTCATAATCATATGTTCCTACATTTCAAGTACTGCTGCACAAACTACTTGAGCTATGAGTGAGTGCTATAATATTAACTTGCATTCCACCATAACCTAAGCGTTTAATACAAAATGACTTGGGTATTATTTAGATTTTAACGGAAATTAGCAACGTAGTTATTGCAAGGGACTTAAAAATGTAATGGTCTTTTAATGATGATGTTATACGAGTTCGAAGTAAGAAAAATGGGACTTTAACTTAATCAGTGGCAACTCGTGGGTTTTTAAAGTTGGAGAGCGTAGAAGAAAAAGTGCTGCTGAAGATGTTTGTTTGCTTTTCCCTTCCTACTTTTTACTTTTCGTGCTATTGAAACCATATACAGGAGGTGAACCAGGAAGTTGAGTTAAGGGAAAGAAACTCAATGGAAATTAATTATGGTGTTTTGCTCTGAGATAAATGCTGGAGGGGCGGCGCCCCAATGCCCTCCCTCAAGAGCCGCCACTGAATTTAATAGATTTCCAACTTTATCATTCGCATATTATTTACAGACAAATAGACATTTTTTTATATAATTGACGCATTCAGTTTATTCTAATAAATATAACTTAATTTATTGCGCCATTTTTCTGTTGTTGTATCCACCAGGTGTATCGGTTAATAATTCACAACGCAAGACATTTGTGGCCGTTGGTTTAGACGATTCAAAAGTGATGATTTCGTCTTGAAAGACAAAGAACGCCCGAGTGGATGTCGAATTGCAAGCATTGTTAGAAGAATACGATATGCTAACTCAACAACAAACGGCAAAAAGGTTAAATGTTAGTCGCCGAACCATTTGTGATCGTCTGCACGCCATGAGAAAGATCCAGAAGAGGGGAAAATGGATACCACATCAGCTGAACGACACATGCAAAGCGAAAAGCGGCATCCGAAGTTTTGCTTTCTAAGTTTAATTGGATTGAAAATGCAGTAGTAAGGAGGAATACGTAAAACTTTTTGCCCATATTGTTCTGCTAAGTTGTCTACTAAATATTTCCGTGCTGGTTTATTTCTGAGAAGTATCCACTTAGGAAATTTATAAAAATAATAAATTCAGTTACGGTACATACTCTGATACAGTTCTTAATAGTCCAGTTTTAAGCATTTCGATTGAAAATGCTATATTATTATTAGTTAACCAACCTTGAATGGAAGCTTTAGTCCATGAACTGACTTAACCATGAAAACTTAAAGATAACTCACTTAAGTTTTTTAAAAATTGATTTTCAAACCATTTCAAGAAAATTTCCTAATTCCTTTCACCATGGTAAGCTCATATGGTCTCTGCACCCTCAATAAATCCATCTTTACTGCCAGCATGTAGTATGATAAATAGTATGATAAAAATTGTCAATCAAAACTTTTCATTTTTTTGCATATTTATGTAATTTACCTTTTACCATCAACAACAAGGGGGTTTTTACAGTCTTCTTATTATTATCTTGCCATGAATGACTTACAGTACCATTTTGAAAAATCCCGGTTTCATCTAAGAAGACAAATTTGTGCAAGGTTTTTTTTCTTTCCTTCATACTACCTCTCAAAAAATCTATACGTTTTAGAGCAATATTGGAAAGTTTCATAAGTCCTTGTCTTGGATCAATTTTTTCTATTTAAAACCTACTTCTTTCGATACGTTACTCAATGACATACGGCATCCGTCAAACAGCTGTTTTTCTTTTAATTGCTCATGTAAGGAATTTTTTATATACATGCTGTTCTGAAAATGAAAATTAAACTATGAGTGCCTACGTATAAACTGCATTTGGTTTAACAACAGTTTTTTTTTGCAATTCTTAGGTTATGAATAATTACTGTGTTTATACATTATATAAATGATGTCACGAATAGAACTTGTATCCAAAGCTGCAGCATTCTTAACCCTTTTAGTAAAACTGCGTTTTCTAGGCGATTATGAAACTTTATTCTCAAAATATTCAAAAAATAAGGAAACAATTTTTCCTGTGCTCCACGTAAATTCTCAATCCTTCAGTCATCATCAAACGCCAACGAGCATCTCCCGACACCGGTTTCTGGTCTTAAGCCGTCATCAGTCGGGCTCGAGTTGAACGTTTGAAAACAACTGAAGTATTGAGCAGGGGTCCTGACCGTATTAATCGGCCAAATCGGATGAAAGCAGCATCGAAATACAGCTCACGCGATCCGGTGTTTCGTAACAATACTACTGTCTGAAACCGTTCGGACCCAATGATGGTGACTGAAGGACTGAGAATTTACGTGGAGCACAGGAAAAATTGTTTCCTTGTTTTTTGAATATTTTAAATATTCTCCACTAGCCCACTGTGTATTTTCATGCATATCTGGTACCTGAATATAGGGCCTGGGTTTGACCTCCTCTAATTAATAATACAAGGCTATAAATTTTAGAGTACCTAAATTTTCGTTCAACCAGGAACCAGGAATAGATAAAGTCCACCTCTTGGATGTCCCGATGGCCAGTTTCGGAAAACTTTTGTTCACTTGATGTTATTTGTAGATGATGCTTCATAAAATAAACCAAGGGAAATGACATAATACTATTCCGATTTTGCGGAACGCATGTGTGTGTATGCCATAGAATACGATTTTTGTATCGTAGACTATTCGGTCTAAAATTTTTACCAAGGTGCTTTCAATATGACATCCGGCCTTCCTGCATTTAATGTCATATCCCACAATAAGTTTTTTCCATGCAATACTCTGTTAAATTGGATACATTTTATTTCCGTTTGTAAAAGAAGTTGGGCACGTTAGCCTTAGGTGTAAAAACATTTTTCATATCGAATCCAATTCGCTGTTGAAAATTTGGCGCTAGATAATAATTTGTCACGTGACTTGAAGGCCTAGTCTCATTGGTTGTAGAATTGGAGCAAACCAATATTAACACTGTATTACCCAGTGATGGACTTGAATTTCCATTGTTCTATACCTTGTTCGCCCTTGATCTCAGTAGCATCTCACCAACCCTATATGCGAAAATGCATAAATAATTGAATCGCCTAAAACCCGATGAGTTTCTATAAGCAGAAAATTCACAATCATCCAGAAAGATGGCACAATATCATCGATGTAAACGGTTAATATTTATCTGACTATGTTAATACTATTTGTTTCTAACCAACGATTGAATTTTTTACGCTCAAGTTCAAAGGTTTAGCCTTTGAACTAAACATATGGCAAATGAATCGAAAATTGAATTCTTGCATAATTTTGGGACACTGAACCTTACCATGTTTGTATAAATGTATAACCTATAACTGTTAACGAAATTGCAATTCATTTGAAATTCTAATATTAATTTGAATTGCAAGAATTCGAATACATAATCGTCATTTTAATATCATTAAAAAAACATGCATTTTTCGTATCAAGTATAATATTTTTGAACTGTAATCATCCTGTTGTAGAACTGGTATGTTGTGGAAAAATAAATAGTCAATACATTTCAATTCTTTTAAAATCCATTTAAAATTTTTAGATACAAATGATTGGAGGTAAGAAAGCGAAACAAAATATAACGAACATTGTTTTTGAACTTGAAAATAATGGGGGTGGCTACTTTTGAAATAAAAACATTCTAGAAACTTAATTATATCTAGCTTCATTCCATCCGCTCAAGTATCAAGTATCTTCTAAGGGAAACGTTTCCGGTTGTATCAAGTTTTATTTGGCTTTTAAAAACTGATTGCAAACTTGAAATTATAAGCATTCACATGAATCAGTAATTCCATCCATAGGACCAGGGTATAGTTACACGATATCCCATCAGATGAATAAAAAACTTAGAGAGGCGCAAAAGTGCTTGGTGAGAATATTGAGTGACAATATTGCCTTGCCGCAAAATGCATGCATTTTCTCCTCTTGAGTTCATTTAGAACACGTCATTCAACGAACCCTAAATCTGGACTACGAGATGTGAAATAAAAATAATGAGGCTGTTGGCATAGCGTTCGTTCTGGCAACATTGTTGACTTTCCCTTTGGAGAGGAGACAGTCCAACATATAATGAGTCTGCAGTACGAGTTTGAACTCGATAGAGTCACTTGATGATTTCGAACAACGGTGCGCTATCAAGTTTTGATTCAGACTTGGATACAGTATGGCGAAACAATGTTCAGTCGAGGGTCCAGGGAAAACCCTTTAGCAGGATCAAATGAACAACATTAGAGAAGCATGTCTTGACTTTTTGGGACGGATTCAATGTTAAAACGCACTAGAAAAATTCAGTTCAAGAAAAAAAAAAGATTCTAGGGAGTTCAAACTCCCAAAAAAAAAGTACCGAAGATGCATCATATGTTGATCTGTATCGCCTCCAAAGGGGAATGCAGCAGTGTTGCGAGATCGAGCGCTACGCCACCAATATCATTAATTTATTTACACATCTCGTACATTGGAATATTTATGGGCAAAAAATTTAGAAAGATTTATTTTTAACATGATTTCTAGTAATAAATATATTACTGTATACTCTGATCAGAATTGTTCGTTCAGAAATGTAGTTCACCCACCTGTCTCACAATTTAACAATAACAATATTTAAACAGTAAATAGATTTCACGACTAATTTATTTAGTATTATGCTACCCATAAAAGGTCTAAAATAATACCAATAATCAGAAAATTAACTGAACCAAATAAACAATGCATAATAGGTAATTGAATGTGTGCTTGCCCAGGTGGTAATAAAAGCTATATATCGTTCAACGAAGAGCATTAAACATCACCAATTTTTTTAAATTATTATTAGATTTATCAAGGTTTATAAAATTTATTTACAGGAAAAATTACTTAAATTTTTATCTAAATACATAACTAAGCACATTAATTTGTACATAGAATTGAAGACACTAGTGAATGAAGGTGTTATGTGACAAAATTTAACTTTTGAATAACTTAAGGTCAAAGTTTTTTTTATGTAAACTTTTTTTGCCTTTATTGGATACAAATGGCATTATGTTTAGGTTATTGCTAAGAAACATATATATTTTTTAACTGAAAGAAAAAATATACATAACACCTTCATTAGGGTGAGGTAAATATCCATTTTTTTTCGAATTCCTTTTCAAAAAAAAAAGTCGATATCTTAGGCTCCTCAAAGTTAGTCAAAGTTCAAAGTGTTCAAAAAAAATTTATTTACTTAAAACTTACTTTGATCGGAAATTTAATTCCCTACAATAATGGTCCTTACACCAAATTAAGTATAAATAAAGAACCTTTTAAAATAAATGCCTTTTTTGAGTTCCTTTTTTGAAACAAACGTATTTTTGTAAGAACACATTCCTCTCCGCCATCTCTAAGTTTTGGTTTTTTGGAAATGCTTTCCTTGAGGCGAAAGTTTTTTTTGTTTTAATTCCAATTTCTTCATTAATTTATTCCATATTGTTCGTTCGATTATAAATATCAATAATGGAGTTATCAAGAATTATTTTAATGTTGTCTTCTTTGGTGCTTCTTGAATTATCAATAACTGTATTTTTAACAGACATTTTCTTTTGTTTGGCCATTCTTTCAACTTTACCCTCTGTTTGCACTAATATCTGAAAAACTGCTAAGGTTTTCATTGTTGGGTACGTATTCAGCGTTCCCATTTGTCTCAGTATCGACTGCTTTAGATTCTGAAAAAAAAACATTCTAAGTTGCAACTTTCACCAGCCGGTATGTAACTTTAAAATTAATAGGTAAACAATGACGTAGTTTAAGTGGATGAAGAAGCTAAATGCGCTACATAACATCTTCATTCATGCAACCAATTAAACAAACATTATATTTATTATGGACGAATGTGTTATGTGTCCATATCACCTTCTTCCATTATTTTATTGAGAAATAATGTAACACACCCCCTTCATTTATATTTGAATTAGCACTGTTATTACAAATCTCGGTGATTTAATGATGCCAAGTGATTTTTTCAAATGTTACGTAACACCTTAATCCACTCGTGTCTTCAGTTAATATCGGTCAATAACTTGTAACGGGTGAGACAAGTATAACGCTGCCATTTAATTTTTTATAACTGTTAAAAGAAAGTCAGCCTATTTTTCTTCTGTAATATAATTACTCCGTCTTTAAATCTTGTGTTTATTAATTTTTAAAAATTATATCCCTGAGCCATTAGCAGCAATGCAACATTGCGCCCTTTTTACACATTGTCCATAACTTTTGTCAACACAACAACAATACAGCCATTTCAACAGAGCAATTGTCCTTGGGTTGCTGTATGGTTTGGTGCTTTATGTAAACCCTTTCCTTCCAAAATCTTCATAAAATAATCAAATCAGGAGATCTGATGGCATTACAGTATTCTAATCGCTTATTACACAGGTCGACATTATTTTTGTAACATTGATGAAAATATTATTTTTGTGTTTCATATAGGTAGTTATTATAACACATTTTTATAGAAAATGGCCTAGCACGTCCAATTTTTAAGTTCCTGCTTCTCCTTTATATCATGGGATAATTGATTGTATCTAACTTTGGACTGGACAATGTAGGAATTACCACAAAACCATTGAGGGGGTATTTCCACAGTATTCTACTAATCTTTAAGGGCCGTTTCATTGTTTTCTATAGTTTAATTTGTTTTTGTCTCGTTTACAGTACAGTTAACTGTTGATTTTATATAAAATGGCCAATTCTTGTCGTCGATTTTGAAAAAATCCAGAGGATAAGTTTTGTTATATATGCGGACAATTTATTTTAAAGTCATAAGCTAGATCTATATCCGAGGAAGTCAAAAAGGCCTATCTTTTATATTTTAAGTGCCAATTTGGAGATCAAGATAAAAGTTGGGCTCCTCATGTTTGATGTGTTAGTTGTCACGTAATTTTTGCTACTTTTATATCACTAAAACAGAAGGGATTTCAAAAAAGCAAAGGGACAAAAGTCGGTAACCCAAAAAAAGTTCTTCTCCCGCCTCTCCATATTAAGCTTGGACTAATGAAAAACTTTGTTAAAGTCATGGACAAAGAAAATAATGATTTGAAGTACCTAAAAGAAATCTTTCCTCAAGTGATGCAAAAGTAAAAGAAGGCATATTTTTTCAAGGAAAGTTAAATGAAAAGGAGTTGGCAGCTTGGAAGTATTTTGTAAGTGTAGTGAAAGGATTTCTGGACAACAAGAAAGATGCAAACTATAAATACCTCATAGATAAACTCTTGAAAGCCTATGAAATACTAGGGTGTCGCATGTCCTTAAAAATTCAATTTTTACACTCCCATTTGGATTTTTTTCCGGAAAATTTGAGTACAGTAAGCGGTGAACAAGGAGAGAGGTTTCACCAGGATAGCAGGACGATGGAAGCAATATATCAGGGACGATGGAACGCATCTATGTTGGGCGACTACTTCAGGTTTTTAAATAGAGATGATGCTACAGAACACAAGTGGAAAAAGTGAAAGTTTTTGTCGCTGTATGACGTCTCATGTAATATATTTTTTATTCACATAATCCTCAGTCATGCCTTTGCATATATTAAATAAATATTAGATTGAAAATATATGTCGTCTCCTTTTTTTCCCCACCACCGACCCCCTGTAACAAAAAAACTGTACTTGTTACAGTAATTAGCTTATCATTTTCGGATTTAGGACTACAAAATATTTCATATACACCTATTTTCATCAATGTTATCTCAATAAAGTTTAAATTTGTTGACCTGTGTTATTGTGTGTAGGTAACAGCTCTTAAACAATTTGAATCTTATAAGGAAAAATGTGCATATAACTTATCAAAATTCGACGTAAACAGCATGCAAACATTCCCATTGTGCACCACGTCGTCGAATTGACGTTTCTGACTGTTCTTGGCGGCGCTTCACACTGTTCTTGGGCATCTGATGCGGGGCCTCAAGTGTTGAAATTACTTGAATAAAAGATACATTGTAGTTTTACGAGGCGCCCGACGATTAGGATATTTGAGCCAAATTTCACGTTAAGTTGCAATCATTGAATCTTTTTTTTTTAATTACAACAATTTCACTACGTTGTTTTGCATGTCTTGCACGTTTGCACGTCTTGGACGGAAAAAATGGCGATAAAATAAAATGGTAGTGAATCACTTACCCCACCTTTACGAATATTTAAAGTGGTGCGCTATAATTGTACTAATGTTTAAGCCTGCATCCTCATCGCAATCCTCCTCGAAAGAGTCCTATCGTAGCTGTAACAATAGAATATCCTTGCTGACACCAAATATTCTAGATGTTCTTCGTCACATTATTGGCTACTTCTAGGACGACCAAATCATCGTTCTTATGCATGACTCTTAATAACAACCTTATTCATATCTTCATAATGGTTAAAACGATAAAAAAAAAAGTCCAATCCTCTAGCTATTTCACGAAAACCAAACCCTGATTCTTTTATATCAGTAACTCATCCCTTTTCCAAATTGAAATAAATGCCCGAACTAACGCAGTAGCGATGGTTACATTTTACACGTAATAGAACCAGAAAAATATTGCTTAGCTTGGTAGCATACCAAAAATACCTCACAACATGATAAAAGCAAAATTTTTCCCGTTTTCTATGCCAGGTTTTTTGCAGTCGCATACAACAACATAAAAGTAATTATGGATCCATAGTTCATTCTATATATAATTTAATCTGTTTAAATATGGTTTTTCAATTCCCCCAACATTGACCTTCAAACAATATTTTAGTTCAGTGATACCTGCAACCTCATTAACTATTAATTACTTCTAAGTTCAGTTATCTAACAAGTCAATAAGTTTTTCATTAACACAAACTAATAACGTTGTATTTGTAAAAGTCACACTACAATTTATTGGACTGGTTCCGGCAATTGCGTTAAATTGTTTTTGCAACTAGATCAATTAAAACATGTTGATGAACTGCTTGCATAGTTTTTAAAAGTCTATTTTTTATGTGTGAAAATATGTGAAACTTTCGAGTTTCGACAATCATTTTGTTTTTGCGTCATTTCTTTTCGTGATACATATGTGTCAATTTGGGTTTTTGTTGTTTTGTATCAAAGAGGTGTAAGTTTTATTATTATGGATAAATAGACGTTAAAAAAGCGCAGTGAAATTGTTCCAATTTATATTAAAAAAATAATTCAATTATTGCAACTCGGCGTGAATTTTAGCGAAAATATCCTACTCACAACGTTTGTTGTAAGTAGGATATTTTAAATAAAAAAAACTATATAACAAAACGAACATACCATAATCCAACTATATTAAACCAAATAGCGGGAAGCTATAATGATCCAGTGACGATTAATTCTTAAGAATGCATCGTCTAGCTTATATAGATTCTCCCTCTTCTCTCTTCTTTCACCCGAAAATTTTCATGTGCCCCGGTGTGTACCTTTCATCAATATCCAGCAAGACAATATTATAAATTTAGGGGATAATATAGTTAAGATTTTTTTTTACTTTTTACTTTATCAAGTATCTCATGATATCAATGATAGTTCTTTTAATTCAAAAGAACCAAGTGTCTCCTATTCAGGTAAATTTAATCATGAATGTACACTAGATTAGAGAAGGAGCAACCAACTGTACCCTGAATGAATAAAATTCTATCTGCTACTACTATTAAATAATCAAAATGAAAATTATTGAAAGGATTTGGAAGCCTAATTATTTTAGAAGCTTTAAAGCTGTGAGATATCGGTGATTAGAGTAATGTTATCATATAGCATTTATCCACAACATTAAATTTAATAATAGTTTCTGGTGGTAGAAAAAAAGAAAATGTTAAATTTCTATTTCCATTACTTAGTTCAATACCAAGCGGTAGATCTGAGACGTCGCTTCTATGTTTTACAAAAGTTGTCTCTTTGTACCACTTTCTAAGCTTGCAACTGTTAGATATTATTAGAGTGAGTTACGTCAGATGAACGATAGTCATCATGAGTGAATGTACGACGCTTGCTATTTATTTATCCTAAATTGGCAACAATGGTGTTGCTAAGCGCCATCTGACATATACATCGTAAAATTTGTCAGTATTGATTGTATATGTACTCAGAACGTTTTGTCATTCAGACGCTATTTGTGTTGTTTAGTGACTTGAAAATTTCATCTCAATTAAAAAATTAACTCGTGACAATTTTCGTGCGTTGATTTACTTACGAGTAACAGTAAAACACTATTATCACAGTAAACAATTTTTCAGAGCAAAACGCTATATTTTATTCCCATTCAGTTTCTTTCCTTTAACTCGTTTTCCTGTATAGGGTTTCAGTAGCACGAAAAGTAAAAAGAAGGAAGGGGAAAGCAAAAAAAATCTTTAGCAGCCCAATTTTCTTCTACGCCCTCGCACTTTAAAAACCCACGAGCCACCACTGAACTCTCGTATCAGAATATTTCTCATCCTTCTTCTCTTATGTGTATAGACGAATTGCCTGCTTGATCTTGCAACTCTTGAGTTCTTCATGATGTTAATATGATTATTCCATTACAATGTTCTTAAGTTTTCTACTCCTATTACTCTAAACCCGAAGAGATTTGTCACTAAACACCAAATCACTTTTTTAACTTATTGACGCTCGTTTCGCTAACCATGTTCGATCATCAGGAGATGATGTAATAATAAGAAAATTAAATCACTTCCTGATGATGCCAAAATGGTTAGTGAATCTCGCGTCGAGAAGTTTAAAAAAAGTTATTTGGCGTTTAGTGGTAAATGTCTTCGAGTTTAGTGTTCCAATACAAGAATTGATCCCACTACTGTATTTACTGAATTACTTTCAGCAAATGTTGACTAAAATTTTCATAAAAACATATTTTCTGTTGAGTTCGATATTTAAGCTTTTTATACGTAAATTGACATGCTAATTCCAAAACTTTATTTAGTTTTTTTCTATCACATCAAGTTTTTTCTCTACAGTTGTTGCACATCCGACTAAGCTTGACGAATCACAGAGGTCACTACAGCACTCCTACCGGCGAACCTTCTTCGACCTAGGAGTGGGGGCGTGAGTGACGTTGCGTCATCCAAAACTAGCTCGGTCAGTTACGCATGAGATGCTAAAGGACGCCGGACGAAAGGCCTATAATTAGTCGGGAAAGTTGTAAACAGGTCTTTGTTAACAGTAATATTTTAACTTTAAAATCTATATATATATATATAACACTGGGGAACAGCAATTTTGTTGACTTGGATCTGTGACTTGTTTTTGACTAATTTTTCATCTCTGAATTCAAAAATATTCACAGTTTTTCTCTATCACGTCACGTTCTTAAGCTACAGCATACCCCTCATTTTACCTTAAAAGTGTACATACGAAAGGAAATAAGGTGAAATCTGGCCAAATAGATTAGAATATTTTATTCATACAGAGGTTAATATATTATTAAAAGTTAAATTGTGTTTATACAAAAAATAAATAAAAGATATTATGGTAAAAATTCTAGCTTTTCCTGGAGTGTTCAGTTTGTGGACATTCTCGTTTGATGCTCCAACAGTAGTCAGCCATCATACTGACATCCCATCTACCTTGATACCGCGCTTTATTGGTACCTTTAGATCTTGGTGGAATCGCTCGTCCTGTTCATCACTAACAGCACCAAGATTTTCTGGGTAGTTAGCAAGACGACTATGTAAGAAATGCAATTTGATGCTCATGTTGCCACCAAGCTTTTTAAAGCTCTCCAAGAGTTGTTAAACAATTTCGATGTAACTCGGGGCTCGTGTATTTCCAAGAAAGTCTTTAACAATATTTTTAAAAGCCAACCAAGCATTCCTTTCAAGTTCGATCATTGTTTCAGTGAAATTTTCATCTTTAACGGAAATATATATATATATATATATATATATATATATATATATATATATATATATATATATATATATATATATATATATATATATATATATATATATATATTTCTAAAAAAAAATATATATATATATATATATAAATATATATATATATATATTATATTTAGTACCGTGCAATTTTTTTGTGAAGTTACCTGATATGCAAGCAATAAACTAAAATTAAATCGTGTTATCGATGAAATTGATCAGAAATTTTACGAAATTATAATCGAAAAAATTTCTGAGAAGAACTAAGATTTGCAGGCGAAGCCAAGGTTGCCATCGATATAATTGTTCGTATTTATTGGGAAAATGTGTAGGAAAAAATGTGTACGTAAATACTCATGTGTTTGTAAAATTATGAAAATGTTGTAAAATCGTTATTCATTTAACAAATTGATGTTTCTTATTGTATTCATGGACAACTTCATTGCATTAATTGTGAAATCTAAAGTTACGTGGTAATTCTCCAGAGTTTGTTTTAGCTTGACTTATTTTTCCTAGTTTGCCAATTCCTCTTTCTATATTTGCTATTATCACACCGTCAAACGTTTCCTGAAGCTTAGAATTAAATGTTTATTTTTAAGAAATCAAGCGATGTAATATCGCACGATCTTAATGGCCATTTGATATCCCTTTCATGAAATTAGATATATCTTCAATCTTTCCTTTAACTGAGCCATTGTTCTGTCAACGGAATCTTATATGGGTGCAGATATAAATTACCATGCAGTCAAGTCTCGAGTATTGAAAGTACTAAACTGTGAATGAATTCCTAATTAAAAAAAAAAGTTTTATGCTCGTATCTAGCATATGTTGGAAGAGAAAACCAAAGTAATCACTACCATTCCCCATAATTCTTCATGAACTAATTTACTTTAACAATTTTGCATTTTATAACATAACGAGAAGCGGCGTTTTCTTTCACCGTTTACATTCTCGGGTCAGTTGAAAGGCTGTTTTTATATTTTTGTGACACGTACTGATAAAACCGTTGCTATATTTAACTGAGGTATCCGAAAGTTGATGAAAATTCATTTTAAATAAACAAACTAAGCTTTATATCTAAATTTCCACTATGTTTAAAACGTGTGTATATTACAATTGTTTCGACATGCCGTACTTTTTTGAAATACGAACTACATTAAACTAACAGTAAGAAAAGTAGTTACAACTCAAACGGTCTAGATGCGCAGTTAAAATTTAACAATGGTGAACCATTCAAGTTTGCTGGTAATTTCGCAAACAATCCATACAAGCTGCAGATAGTGCAACGACTGAAGGAAAGCGATTACTAGTTGCGATTAGAATAACAAACATAAACAATGGCGATGAATTTTTAAGCAAGGTGTGTGTCAGATGAGGCCTATTTTTATCTCGCAGGTCACGTGAATAAGCAGAACTACCGTTACTGGACAGACACATATCCTAGTGAGCGCCCTTGATAGTATGGTGTGCTATATCATTACATGGAATCATTGGACCTTATTTTTTTGAAAATGAACAGGGGATCACAGTAACTGTTAATGCGGATCGTTATGTGGAGATGTTACAATCTTTCGTTACACCTGAATTTTTCATACGTTCAAGAGACCTGGCTTCAACAGGATGGAGCAACATCACTCAATGCACGGCAATCAATGGAAGCTGTGCGAGAATTGTTCGGTAACCGTGTGATTCGGTAACGTTCCCAGACCCCCTAGATCGCCAGATTTGTCCGTTTGTAATTTTTTCTTGTGGGGCTATCTCAAGAGTAAAGAGTACACGACTCGACCAAGAACTCTGAATGAGTTAAAACAGACAATTGAGGATGAAATTCACAGTATCCCAACTGAGATGTTACAGCGGTCAATAAGGAATATCAACAGCAGATTTCAAGAATGCATTCGTACAGGAAAACGGCATCTAAAGGAAGCAATTTGTAAAAAATGATAAATTCCATTAATGTTTCTTAAATGGCAAATTTTAGGGTTTCAAATACTATGAATAAACTGTTTTTCTTCCCCCACTCTTGCTTTTATTGGTTTGTCTATACATATAAATATAAATATTTAGAAAAAACTTACTGACTCAGCATTCTGAGTAGCAATTGAGCATTTTAACTAGCGATACATGACTCAACTTAAAGCTAAAGCTTGCATCGAGAATTGGCCAATTTTAAGGCTTAACTGTAATACAACCGATCAGCTGCCCAGCTTAAGCCAATGTTTAGCTGCTAAGGCTTGGCAAATAACAAGTGGCCCAAGGCTAGAGCAATTGTCAATATTGACAATTCCTACCTGGATAAGAGATTTAGTTTTAATTTTAGTTAGTTTAGAGCTTTCGATTTATATCCGCTATGTAACCTTTTAAATTATCGTTGAAAGTGTCTTTTCTAACTTCAAAATGTGGGAAAAAATAAAAAATTATACAGAATTTTCCTTCTTGTTGCACCTTTTTTTTCTGGATCAAACTTATAATATAAAAAATCATCCCTTATATTTCAAGAATAAAACTTCTTTCGAATTAAGTAACCTTGATTATTCAAAACTTTGTCTACATGTTCCAGTTGCACGCAGCACATCTCAACCGAAATCCATTAGCCTCTGTGGAAAAACTTTTGTTGAAAATTGCCGGCTGCATTTCACAGCCTTTGAAAAAAAGGCACTGAACCTTTTGATGGCAACAAACGATATTTAGTGCAGTAAAGAATCAATTTTAATAGCATGCCTATAATTTTAAAATAGGTATAAATAACATGAAATAGAACAGATATAACTTGTTTTTATTAATTGACATACTGTTCAATAAGAGTGTCAGATGTCTGAAATAAGGCACAATGATAACTACAAATAATAATCCGGTAATTTTTATATTATCTTGAAAAACAAATAATTACACTAGTTTACAAAGTTTTTATACCCCAGCTGAAAGTTGTTTATTATAGTTTATTTAGGTAAGAGTTATTCAGAAAAAAAAAGAATAAAAAAAATCTGTCACGTCTGCTTTTAGAAATATTTATTTACTTAAAAATGAAAAAAAATATTAGTATGAATAATAAAAAAATGGCTCATTTTCGCCTTTTTTATAGTTTTTTGGATCGATTTCTCTTATAATGGACCAACAGTATTCCACTAACATGTTTTCATTCCAAAATCCTTGATGTCGTTCTTCGAAAATCTTCAAATCTTGGTGAAAACGTCCCCCTGTTCGTTACTCAAACTTCCTAAGTTTTCAGGGAAAAAACTCAAATGCAAGTGCAAGAAATGAATCTTCAATGACATGTTCACTTCCATCTGATGAAAATTTTCCAATAAATCAGCAACAATAGCTTTATAATTTTAATTTTTTTATTTCCCAAAAATTCTTCGACAACCATTTTGAATGACTTCCAAGCAGCTTTTTCATTAACAGATAAAAGTCTTTCAAACTGAGGATCTTTTGATAGTTGTAAATCTTTTATAAGATCATTTAATTCGGCTTGGTTAATTAACTGTTGAGTGTTTCCTTGAAGAGAGAAATCGACAGAATCACTAGAAATCAATTTAACTTCAACATCATTGTCTTCTTCTTTCATTGTCTTCTTCTAGTATATTTTAATTCGAATTACCGGGACAAATTAGATATGGAAGATTCTTCGAATATAAAATTGACTTGATAACAGACGGAATTTCGGCATATATAATACTCGCCTGATTTTTTTGTATTATAGCCCACTGTCTTCGTAACACAAAAGTAACAGCTATTTTTATGATTACTAGGTTCTCTCCATAACATTGGTGAACCAAATGGAAGGTATACGTTATCTCCTGATGACCACTGGAGTAAAACAATTCTGCAGCTTTCACAAAACACATGACCACACCACCCACTGTTTATCTTGGTTTGCAACAGGAAATCCAAAATAATGAAGATATGTACTTTTTAACGAATCTGCAATGGGTACTTCTTTTTTTTGAAAATATAAACTGTCCACAAACGTAATTATCAAATTAAAAATTTTATGTATAGACCAAAATAATGAAAAAATTAAAAATGCTAATTTTTCATGAAACTCGGTATGTGGGATCAAAATAATATTCCCAACAATTTTTTCAATATCGTTTTTTCGATATCTCTAACCCGAAGCAAAATATCGAGAGTTGACCTTGTTCGTGAATTCGTAGTAGGCTGGGTTTAAAGTTCAGATTTCAATTGAGTATCTTAAAAATTGTAACCCTTCAAGCTATATGACTGCAAAAAGTCAAATCTGTATTCCTTTGAATAACGAAAATATGGGGGTGTCTTCATCTTACTCACTATACTCAGTAACTACATATATATATATATATATATATATATATATATATATATATATATATATATATATATATATATATATATATATATATATATATATATATATATATATATATATATATATATCATATGTATGTATCGTGCTTTCAGTCTTCTTCGCGGACGTTTGCGATCAAGCGGTATCCACTCCAGAATTGCCTTGCTCCATCTGTCACCCCATCGCCTCGCTATATGGCCTGCCCATCTCCATTTCAATTGCTTTATCCTTCCAATGATGTCACAGACTTTCGTTTGTTCCCTGATCCATGCGCAGGACTTTCTGTCTCGTCTTGTAATGCCAGCCATACATAACCTGACTCTTTTTCAGGTTTATTTTCAAGCCAAATGGTTCCCCAGCCCTTTGAAGTTCTTGCATGCGTTTTAGCAGCTCCTCTGGGTCTCTCTGAAAGGAGAACGATACCATCTGCAAATCTAAGATGGTTTAAGTTTGCACCATTGATCATTACACCATTCTGTTCTCAATCCAGTTTACGGAATACTTCTTCAAGGCCAGCCGAGAAAAGAATAATTGATATTGCATCACCCTGCCGTACATCTCGTTCTACATTAATTCCCACTTCAAGATCATCAAGGTGAATTGTGGCTGTGGACGGTAGTTCTTTAAATCTTCCTGAGCTCCCTTTTTATGTAAAAGGATCACTTCTGCATTTTTCCATAAGTCAGGTACTTTTGTTCTTTGAGGCATTTTGAGTATAATTTTGCCAGTGTTTTATGTAACGTCCGACCACCAGCTTTTAGCATTTCGACAGTTACACTGTCATTTCCTGAAGCTTTACCGTTTTTCATCGATTCTATAGCATTGGTTACCTCCTCCACTAGGATATCTGGCATTTGTTCTTCCATGGATATTATTGTCTTTGATTGGTTCTGTTCTTCATATAACTGGGAATTAAATTTTCTGACGACCTTTTTGTTTCTTTTGTTTCTGACAACCTAACATTTGCGTACGCGCCCTGCACTGCGCATATATATATATATATATATATATATATATATATATATATATATATATATATATATATATATATATACATATATTGTGCCCGTCCGGTTGGATAATTGGACTATAAGATATTTGAACATACTTATATGTGCATATTAAGAACATAATGTATTAAAAGAATATTATTTATAACATGGAACTTTTTGAAAACTATAAAAATATTAAAAGGGCTAAAAAAAGTTTAAAACTGTCAAAAAAAGACAAACATTTATTAGCAAAATAATGATCACAAAGACATTAAAGTTAATAGACATATGTGGTAATGCTAGACACAATTTTAGCTAACGAATTTTATTTAAATATTATATAATCAACCTATAAGAATAGTAAATGAGATTCAACGTAAGTTAATAGCTAGTAAAAGCGGATATTTAGTTGTTTCTGTAAAACTAATCTAAAGAACATCTTTATAATTTATGATTTTTCCCATAAAGGAAAAAATAATAAAAAAACAAACTTAAACGATAGAAAACGATTTCATTAAATTATAGTGTAAAAAGAGTCAATAAAGAATTAATATTCGAATATGGACAATAGAAATTATAGAGGTACTCAGAATTTCCATTTTTTATTTCTATTACCATTTATTTAGAAACATTTGTTTACATTTAAATAGAGCTCTTGCAACGATATAACGAAATTTCACTATATATTTTTATTAGTTATATATAAGTGAATAAAACATTAGAGAAACCAGTTTTTATATTCTGTTTACTACTTTCCAAATGAAATAAATTTTCTTCTAAATGATGTAAAATACTCTTCATATTATGGACAATGAAGTTTGAGAACTCCTATAAAATGTATTTGCCATAGAAAATATTTACCATAAGGACTAGATACTTTTTATGGTGACTATATAAAATGATATAACATCAAAAGCTTTTTCCGTCATTAAATTTATGAATCCTTAAGGCATACGCATACTTACTGTATCTTATTAATTTAACATGCATCGTTTTCACATTAAAACTATTCCTAATACTAAAGCTATAATCTAGTTACTCTATTAAATTTAATATATTCCTCTATATTAGGCTATTAACATAAAGCAGTTTCATATCCGATTTAATCTAAATATTTTTAATACCTCGATCAAAAAGTAAAAATATATTCAACTAATAGTAAATATTTCAGACTCAACCATAATATTATTAAATTTAATATATTTCTCTATATTAGGCTATTAACATAACATCCAATTTAAGTTAAATGATGTTAATACCTCGATGAAAAAGTAAAAATAATAGTAAATAGTTCAGCTTCAACCATAATAAAATATTAAATTGCACAAAAACAGAAACAGGAAGAATTACAGAGGAGAAAAATTTTAGCTATAAGGTAGGAATTAACTGTAAATTTAGGTTCGAACAACAAAGAAAGAATTTGTAATTATTTATAACTATATGCTTCTTTCACAAAAATAGTCTAAATTATTAGTGCTACATATCAGACAGATTCTTCAGAGTAAAGCAAGAAGGAGCATACACAGAGTTGAAAGAAATTGGAGCAGGAGTGCCACAAGGAAGCGTCCTAGGGCTTATACTGTACCTGATCTACGCAAATGACATTTCACAATTAGAACAAGATACAATAACCACATTTGCAGACGATACTGCTGTCCTAGCGGTAGACAAAGATTGAAGAGGCTGCAAATAAACTCCAAATATCAGTTAACCAAATTAACAATTTGACCAAAAGACGACGTATCAAACTGAACAAGACCAAGTATGTGCACATCAATTTCACAAATAAAAGAGAACACCAGATTACAATTAATATAAATAATTCCCAGATCCCATATGCAAATTCAGCAAAATATCTAGGCATCACGTTAGTCGCAAAACTTCGCTGGAAAGTTCATGTCATAAAGAGAAGAGGAAAGCTTGATATAAGATACAAGAAAATGTATTGGCTACTTGAAGATACTCCAGTCTATCTACCTATAACAAAATATTATTGTATAAACAGATCCTCAAACCGGTGTGGATCTATGGCATACAGCTCTGGGTCTGTGCCTCTAAGAGTAAATACTCTAATACTGAGGAACATCGTCAATGCGCCACGCTACATCAGAAATAGTCATCTCCATCGAGTCCTTCAGATGGACACTGTTGGCCAGACTGTTACCAAATTAGCACAGAGTCATGAATAACGACTCTATCAACACGGGAATGTTGAGGCAATCCAGCTCCTCGACAGCACCAATCTAACAAGAAGACTCAAGAGAGTGAAACCTTTCGAGTAAGCTAAGTAATTGTGCTCGTGCAAAGCAGAGAATGATGTTGCTGTGCATTACACATTAATTTAGTATAAATAAGTTACTAAGACCTTAAATTTTAGTTTTCGAATAAGCAATTTAAGTTAGAACAGAATTACTTATTGATCTACATTAGATCAGATTGTAATATCAGTAAATGTTCTTTGGGGTGTTTATTTAAAGAAAATATTAATTTTTTTCTATGATATTTTTATTTCGTCTGTACATTGTATGTTAAAATTATTTTTTAACTAGTTTTCCATAATATCTGTCGGCATATCTTGGTGTTAACCAGCGATTTCAGCGCTGATGTCGTTGAGTTGCTGTCGGGTTTAAGGCTTATTTATGTAAACCTTTTCAACAATCCCCATAAAAATAATCCAGAGCCGTCAAATCAATTTTGCTGGAAGTGGTTCATGATGGCATTACAGTATTCTAATCTCTTTTGCCTGTATGCAACAGCTGTTAAACAATTTGAATCTTTTAGGTACATGTTCAAGTCACTCTCAAAATGTAGCATAAACAGCATGAAGAAATTATTTATTATACACTACACCCTGGAAGCGAGGTACTAGTCAGTCCTCCATATCTTGCTCCACAAGTGCAATATTGTCAGTACTTTCCACTGTCTTATTCCTCTAATGCAGGATCTATCCCCAAAGGAATTTTTGAAATTACTTGAACAAACGATAAATTATCGTTTTATGAGGCGCCAAACGATTAGATATTTTCGCCTAATTTCACTTTGAGTTGCAATAATTTATTTATATTTTAATAAAAAATGTAACAATTTCACTGTGTTCATTTAGCGTGCATTTTATCCACAATGAAACCTGCACGTTTGCAATACACAGCAGCCAAACCCAAACTGTCATAAATATCACGAAAAAAGGGTGGGACTCAAACAACATGGTAGTATGACACTTGCCCCACCCTTTATGCTGAGTGCTGAGCCTTGTCTGCAAAATTCAATGTTTTTTGACAATGTTTAATGACAGTTATAAACAAACAAAAGATCTTCATGAGCAGTATATTTTCCGTTTACATCATGAACCCTACGCCAAGTTTATGAAAGTTTCCTAATTCTCTGATGTATTAGCCAAGTAATGCTGCAACTACCGGAATAGATGTTAATCAGAAAGAGCCAAAGTTAGACTATGGTATACGCTTAGGCAGAAGTTCTCACCCCAATGTGCTTGGGCAGTGTCAGGGAAAAGGATAATTTTACGATATCCTAGTAATCTAGGTAAAGGATCAATTATCTTCTAACGCATCGCTAAAATTGATTAATTGCTATTAATTACGGTCTACTCTGATTGTTATTACTCTTAATACATCTTCAACCCATTCCCCATTCCACAACATCTGACCTCTTCTCCTAGAAGATTGGTCACATCCCATTACTTCAACCAACAAATCCATAACCTGCGGTTAACTTTAGGCGAATCAATGCCCTTCAAATATTACTCCATATCCCCAATGGCAAATTAGAGCCCCTCCTTGACAAATCACTTCTAAAATATGATAAATACACTTTTCAATTCATCTCTATAGATGGATCAAAAACGAACGAATGAGTGGGATGCGGCGTTGTCCATAATTCACTGAGTTATAATTTAAACGTCCATCTTCTACATCCATCCTCACAACAGAATTGACTGCCATCGAAAAAGTGCTTAAATTCATAAAGCATCAAAATTTGTCCTCGGGTTAAATAAGATCAGACTCCTATAACGCCCTCGGGATGATTCACAACATACACCTTGATCACCCTGTAGTGAGATTGATCCTAGAGAAACGTAAATGCCTGCTGATCAGAGGTGATCTACTGAGATTTGCATGGTGCTCAGGACAAAAAGGGGTAAAAGGAAATGAATTGGCAGCTAGAGCCTCAATAATGAGCGGCAAAGATGTACTAGTATAAAGACCAGTACTGGCTAGTAACTCAACTCATGAGATCAACCGTCTAGTCAGAATGGAATTTCCGACCTTTTTTCAGAACTTTAGGCCAAAATAAACTCAGGGAGGTTAAATCTCACTTCTTTCCACCTGTTTCTATTAACTTCCACAGTAGATCCTGGACAGTGAGAGCACTCAGGCTAATGACGGGCCATACTCGACTTACCTATGAGTACCTACTCAAGGGAGAGGACCTAGCTTATGTGTTTCCTGCTTAAAACAACTAACTATCAAACACATCTTAACTGAATGCTTCCTCACTAAAGATTACAGGAGAGCTCAAGGCATGGAAGAGAATCTGACAACAAGTTTATCCGCCCCATACTTGAGCAAACTAATTACTTTTCTGAAATACTGGATATTACGATAAGATATGATCAAGCGCTGTATATCTTACTAAAAATTTGTGATATTACAAGCTTTAATTTTATATATCTATGTTTAATGTAAAATTTGGTTTTTTTAAATGTCTTCATAAATAATAAAGGATGAAAAGGAAAAAAACTTGATGTTAATTCATTAACATCAAGTACTATGAGCGTACTATGAGGTTGATCGCGACTATAAACTCAATTTCTTCTTCTTCTTCTTCTTAATACAATACACCCTTTCAATCCCATGTCTAAATAGCATGGCTATTCTACTTTTTATGCTTGGTATTTTCCTAAAATCTCTCGACAATGTATATGGTTCTCAGTCGCCTTTCTTCTGAATCTTGTTCATGACATGTACGATTAAACGTCTAGAAATGACTGCTTGAAAATTTTTGATTCATAACTTACTACATGCTCTCCATTGACAGCACGAATCATCTCAGTGGCTACTGCAGCAGTTTTCTTTCATATGAGCCGCGAAATAGATGGATAATCAAATATGCTCTTTTGGTACTGCCATCATAATACAATTTGGAATGTGGTCCAACAATTCGAGCAAACTGGATCCGTAGCTAATATCAAAACCCCTCGACATGCTCGTAGAGGCCGTTCGGAACAAAATATTGCCATTGTTCGCGAAAGTGTGGTCAAAAATGCAAGCATATCAATTCGTCATCGATCGCAGCAAGTGGGCCTTACATATTCCACTACGCAGCGAATGTTAAGAAAAGATTTGCAGTTACATCCATACAAACTCAAAATAACACAGGAATTGAAGCCTCGAGCCTATCAACAGCGCCGTGTGTTGTGAACAAGGGAATTACAACACGAATCATCTCAGTGGCTAGAGCGGCAATTTTGTTTCAGATGAGCCGAGAAATAGATGGAAAATCGAATATGCTCTTTTGATACTGTCATCGTAATACTACCAAGCTAAATCACAAAAATATTTAAAAAGGCAAAATTCAACATCTTTGAAATATATATTTCGATTCTATGAAATATAAAGCTTATTTTTTTTTACCCAACTATTATTTAAATAAATAGAAATATTGACACATAATAACGGTATGTTAATAAAGAAGTTACACAATGGAAATTATTATTCGAACACTCAGAAGGTACTTGTTTTAATGTGACTATTAACAAATAAATATAGCTTTAAAATGATTATCATTTTAGACATTTTTATAAGAAGCTTCAAAGTTATTGATATTATTATTGGTACGACATGAATTTGACAAAACATTCGAGCAAACATTTGGTTATTGGGAGATTTTTTTTTCTATTTGCTGTTGTAAATCAAAAATAGAACAAAACATAAATAGGTCGGCAGCAATTCCACTTCAATAGTACTGTTTTTAGAGTTGCAAAAATCGATTCAATGTTATAATATTGAAAAATTTCAGCAAATTAGCTGTAGAAAATTATAAAGAACGTACGTACCGAGTTCGCTAAAAAGGGTACCCCAATTTGGAACGTTAATAAAAACCAAAAGATACTGAAAAAAAATCGAAAAATACATGCCAAATTCATGCCATTTTAAAATGTTATGTTTTAAAAATCACGTGATTTAAATGACGGTATTGTCGATGCAAGTTCATGCATTTTAGTGGTGAATGACGAAAATTAACTTTCACATTAAAACGGGATACAGGTATCATTGCGGGAAATGTGGTGTCGGGGGCTATGTAGCATATTTTCACTAGAAAATAGTTTAAATCCGGCTCTTTATGTAACCGATATTCAACAAGATAACAGTAGTCCGCATACAGCTTATGAAAATGTGTAGTTATAGGAAAGTATCCGATAGCAAGATGCAACTAGACCGCGAAATCGCCAGATTTATCGCTTATAGAACTTGTATGTGATAACATTGTTATAATGTGATAAAATGTGATAACATTGGTTATAATAACCATGGTAGACCAGCACATTATTTATTTTGTATTAAATATATGTGGAATTTCGTATTTATTTTTTTATTTCTTTATCATTATATAATTCGTTGTTTGTTTTTACTATATATCTACCGCTTCCGATCCTACTTTTGACGAAAAAGGCTAAATTATTATTTTTTTTACATTAAATTTTTTGTCTCTTATTTTATAACGGTAAAAAGATAGAGTGATTGTCCAAAAAGTTTATAAAGTAAATCCACAATTGTTTAACTTTTGTCGTTAAGACGCATGCATATGTTGAAAGGTTAGACGCGTACGGTGTTTTAGAACAAAAAATAAATGTATAATTTTGAAAATAATATTTTTTCTTTTTTTTTGGAAAACTCCAGGGCCAGTAGAAATCAGCAGAAATGCTGAAATATGAGAGACAGCAAAGGAAGAATTTTTGTCACTACTACACCATATCTTAATAGAAAAGAAAGTACCAACAGACTGGAATGTGGGTGTAATATTGCCCTTGTTTAATAAGGAGATATCAAAGAATGTAAAAACTATAGAGGAATCGCACTAACAGTTTCCTTGGAAAAATATTCGCCAAAATAATAGAGCATAGGCTGAGAGAAAAATTAGAAATAACATTAGAGGAACCACAGCATGGTTTTAGAAAGGGTAGAAGCACACTTGATTTGATATTTATAATTAGACAACCATTTATAATTGTTTCATTAACCAGAAAAATGCATTTGATAGAGTAAAAAGAAGGGAGTCTGGAAAAGTCAAAAGAGAAGGGGGCTACAAGTGGGAGTAATGGAAATTATCAACGCCTTATCCAACAATAACAAGAATAAAGTAAGAATGCATAACAATGAATCCACAGAACTTGAGACAGGAATGCGTACTGAGTCCACTGTTATTTTAAGTAGTTAATGACGATGTTGTAAAAAATACCAAACCAAATTACAAGAATTCAAAAATAGGTTTTAGAAAAATGAAAACAAACACATGAATTGCTCTTCGCTGATAATATGATCCTAATGGTAGATTCCGAAGAAAAACTACAACATAACTTAGCGATATATAACGACGAGCTACGAAAAGTAAATAGGGAAATAAATGTCGACAAAAGCACACAATGGTAATTGCAGGCACACAATGGTAATGGCAATTTTGGTGTTGCACCAAAAATCGAATATTAGATCTTAACAAAGAGAAAAAAAAGTAGAATTTCAGCTGCAAAAATGAGATCCTACGCAAAATAGAGGGAATTACAAGAAGGAATAAAGTGAGAAATACGACAGTAATGGAACAACTGGAAACGAAACCAATAGAAAGGACTATTATAGAAGAACAACAACTGAGCTGACAGAATTCGCCAGAAATGTTGAAACAAACATGTGGACAGGAAGGAGGCATGCGTCTTGCAATACACAAGTTGAAACGCATGTTGAACAGTAAAATTGAACAGATGTGGACATACCTATAGATATTTTCCATTAGTGGCTCTTTTAACGCTTGTAAACAAAAATACGTGTCGGATTCGTACTGTTTATTTATATATTATTAATTCATATGGCATTTAAAATGTTTACATTCAGATTCGCTTTGATTTCCCTCAGTTAGTCAAATTGATTCAAACTGATATATTGGTTGATAACTTACGTTGCCTTTTTTGAAGTGAAAACTTCTTTAACCGCGTTGAGCGATTTTTGGTAGGGGTAAAACTTATGGGTTCACGTCACCGACATGCTAGTGACGTGTTGCACCAGACTGGCGACGCACAGCGGCCTGTGTACGCCTATGTATTGTACGCCTGTGTGGCCTATGTATAGGCATATATATACTAATACATTTTATATACTCGACTGTATCATGTGCGTGTTGGACTCTTTTTGGATGGGTAAAATATTATGAGTTCGCGTCACTGACATGCTGTAGTAGCACCAAGTGAAGTTAAATTGACAACGTGAAAAGTTTAATTTGTGTACACTGTGCATTGTTTAAATTATGTTTTAGATAATCATTATTAAACAATTGTAGAATCACTATGCAGTACAAGAGTACTTAATATGCCAATATTTTATGTAGAAAAATGAATAACAAACAATTGGAATTTAATTATATAATGAAATTTTAATTATTCATACCATAATTTAAGTTTTCGCTTCTGTCGACAGTCCCCATGAGTGCCTACCTTTTTTTGATTTACTTTTTGATTTCAAAATGGACAAGAATACTGTCCAGAGAAAAAACAAAATTTATGCCCTTTACGGAGACGGTTTTGCTGGGGAGACCACGGTGTAAAAGTGATTTCGACGGTTCAGGGGCGAAAACCTGTTAATTGGCCATCAAGGCCATGTGATTTAATATCTTTAGATTATTTCCTTTGGGGTTGTGTTAAATCTTTGGTCTATGCCGATAAACCAGCAAGTATTGACGCTTTGAAAACCAACGTGACTCGGACAATTACAGACATAACACAGCAATTGATTGAAAAACTAGTCGGAAATTGAATTGACAGAATGCGCTTTGTCAGAAGTAACCGCGGCAAATATTTGTCCGAAATTGATTTCAAACATTAATGCCATTGAATGTTATTTCACATAAAATAAATAGTTTCAGGACATCTGATTTGATTGTTATATTTGAATTTAAAGTTGGACGCACTAAAAACATCACCCTATACGTGATGCGGCGATTAATAATTCTTAATATTTTGAAGACATTGCGCTAGATAGAACGGTCGGTTCATGGTCTAATCTGTTTTGTCCTTTTGTTACTACGACAATACCTTTCAAAATGCCATTGATGTTTAAACGATTTCGAGTTAGCGTCATATTACTATACGTAGTGTAGTAAACATGTCGAGTTTTCAGCCAAATAAAGAGCATTTGCGCAGAACGAGCATTTGCGAGCATTGCTTGTTCAATTAAAAGAAAAACGCTTGTGAAAGTCGTCGTATACCTGTAGAAACTTACGGTGGCAATGACCCAACGCATGACGCTTGTAAGCGTTGATTTAGACGATTCAAGAGTGGTAATTTCCACTTCAAAGGCAAAGAACGCCCAGTTCAACTGACAAAATTTGAAGATGCCAAATTACAAGCATTGTTGGAAGACCATATGCAAACTTCCAACAACGCCCCATCACACACAGCGAAAGCAGCCAGTTCCACCCGCCGTACTCACCAAACTTAGTCCCTTTCAACTAGCACTCGTTTTTATCGATGTCTCACTCACTGAAATTTCAGCAACTATGGAGATGTTGAAAAATGACTTGATGACTGGACCACCTCAAAAGATGTACGATTTTTCTTGGAGGGCATCCATAAATTACCAGAGATGGGAAAATATGCAGCTAGAGATGGCGCATATTTTGAATAAACCATTATTTACCTTTCTCTCAAATTAAACGTGTTTTTTTAAGAAAAAATTAAGAATTATTAACCGCCACACCTGGTATTTGAAATAATTATATTCTCGTACATAGGATACTTCCTGTTATGAGTAACTGGAAGTAATAAGATATTCCACTGCGATAAATTGGCAGAGGCAAACTCAAACTTCCTTCCATGCAATTCAAAAGTGTTTCTACCCTAACCGTAATTAACATTTTTCGTATAATTGAACGTGCCTAAAATTATGCTTATCCATAGTCAATTCGTGTCATAAATAGTTTTCTACTGGGTGTTTCAATTTTAATTAATTAGTTATTTCATTTTTAAGTACTTAATAAACAAATATTGATGACTGAGATGTTTACCATCTTTTCTCCTCGACAGAGAATAAAACTAAATTAAAATTTATCTGAAAACAGAGATGGCGAATCTAAGTTAAATGTATTTTTATTACACTTACGAGAAATCATATTGTATTTGCATTGATATTTATATGTTTGCAAACATTTTTAATGCCTTTATCTCTAAGAACGTTAAATGTTAATTTGAAACATTTAAATTTTAGCGAAAAAGCTTTTAGCGACTTTAATGTGTAGGAAATTATCGAGAATAGCGATAGGATGCAAAAAATATCTTAAAAGTTATATAAATTAAATTGTTGAAATTCTACTCAGGTAATTTTGCCTTCCCCGAAATTGATAGAGATTTATTATATATATATATATATATATATATATATATATATATATATATATATATATATATATATATATATATATATATATATATATATATATATCTACATATAAAAAAAGATTAAAGTATGTTGTTAAAATATTCTAGCAGGATTGTTTATTGGGTTTTCTTGGCAATTAAAATATCTCAAAGGTAGAGATTTAACTTAAATATCAAATCCAAAGCTAGCAGGTGGCCACATGCTGCAACAAAATGTTTTAATTGCTACATTCACATTAATTACCTATTGATATGTATCAATAACCTCTTCTTCCTGTAGGTGTTCATCATCAGACACTGTTTCTTGCATACGAACCTCCAGACATACCGTGTCATCTCTTTCTTCCAATATTAAATAATTGTCTACAGTGAAGTGCCGATACTGCCTTCTGTTCCGATGCCGAAATCATCAGTTTTCCCCATTCGAGCCAAAAGTGACAATGGGGGGTCGCCTTCAGCATCTGAATCTTCTGCATTTTGTGTTGGATTTTCAGAGTTACTATGTGTAATTCCAGATTTGGAAAAGCAATTTTAAATTGTATTCTTTCATACCCGGTCCCATTAATTTTTAATAAGATAAATTACTTCAAAAACATTTTTTTAGAGTTCTTGAGCTTATTTATCATATAGTTAAAAAAAAGTTTTTTAAGCTAATAAATGTTCTATAAAAACCTTTAAAACTTTTAATAATGCCCAGGTCTAGAGGTTAGGACACAGATCTGCCATTGGGAGGTAAAAAAATCAATTCAATATTTTCTTATTGTATGTCTCTTGAGTGTGAATACGCGTTGTCTAGAAATAATAAAATTTTCCGGTTCTCACGTTTCAACTTTCGATAAAATTTCACCAACCATTCTGTCATTAGTTCCTCAGACTTTCATGCTTTTCTATTCCATATCCAAGTAACAGGAAAATCGTTGAGATTGATGTGTTTCAAAGCTCTTGGTTTTGCGGTTTTTCCTATTGTTAGTAGCTTTTATTTTTCTCCATTCATATTTACACAAAACAGTATAGTAAGCCTTTCTTTCGAAAGTTTGCCTTCAATACATTTTTCACATATCTAATATTTTATTGGGAAATGCACTAAAAAAGAACCCAATATTGTTTGCATTGCAGATATTTTTGGGTGAATAGTTGTTTATAATCAAGGGAATTTTGGTTAAAAAAGTAACTACGCATCTTATCTACTTGTGCGCGCGTTGCCATATTGCCAAGTTTTGTTCTCGAGTCCAATCAAGAGAAGGGTCAACGCGCGTCCATCCATGAAAAGTATGAATAAATGAGGAATTAATATGATGAAGTCGGGACCGACCAAAGTGTCCGCTCAAGAGTTGTACGTAAAACAAGTTTTCACTATATATAGTTTCCGGGAGTACATCCGGTTGTCGAATTGGTTCCTGTCGAATTTGATATATTCGGTGGTTACTGTCGCGAAGTTCGTGACTTTCTGAGAAGAATCGGTTTCCCGTGCGAAATTTATCTGTTCCATCCTGGGTCTTAGTTAGTAACGATTGGCTGGCGCTGGTTCCGCCCCCTAAGGTACTTGCGTCGTCCTTGTTTCCAGTCGTGCTGTCTGGGTCTGTTGGTCTAAGAATGTTTTTCCACGTTGGTGGAAAAGCGTCGTCCCTCTTGTTTAAACTTCCTTGTGTTTCGATTTCTATAGCTTATCTGATCAGGAGTGTCCGAAAATGATTTAGGTTGGTTATCTCTTTGCATTCGAAATTACTCATGCATAATTCAAGTAGACAAAGGGCTGTATGGGATTGGCATTTTCTGCTTTTTTAGACTATCTTCACATTCAAATATTTCGCCAGTTTGAATACGCATCTAATAACACTGGGGAACAATTTGAAAAATAATTTCTGTTGAGTTAGATATTTAAGCTGTTTTACATGTCAATTTACGTATGACATGCTAATTCCAAAAATGTATTTAGTTTTTTCTATCACGTCAAGTTTTTTCTCTACAATTGTTGCGCATCCGACTAAGCTTGGCGAATCACGGAAGTCACTACTTCTCTCCTACCGGCGAACCTTCTTCGACCTAGGAGTGGGGGCGTAAGTGACGTTGCGTCATCCAAAACTAGTTCGGTCAGTTACGCATGAGATCTGCCTATCTGTCATCAACATCTGTGTTGACCTTAAAATGGTCTGTTTCCTTCTTGGCCATCAACGCGGGTATACCAAGTATCCCTGTTTTTTGTGCATGTGGGACAGCAGAGCACGTGAGAAGCATTGGGTGCAATCGAACTAGCCGCCAAGATCTGACCTAAGACCTGGTGATCCAAACATTTTAAATCAGCCACTTGTCGACAGAAAAAACATTGTATTTCCGCCTTTGCATATAAAACTAGGTCTCATGAAGCAATTTATTAAGGCTTTGTCAATTGAAGGAGACTGCTTTAAATATATCATTTCGGCATTCCCTAGCCTGTCATATGAAAAGATAAAGGTTGGTGTGTTTGATGGTCCACAGATTCGGCAACTCGTTAAAGATGAAAATTTTACTGAAACAATGACCGAACTTGAAAGGAATGCTTGGTTGGCTTTTAAAAATATTGTTAAAGACTTTCTTGGAAATACACGAGCCCCGAATTACATCGAAATTGTTGAACAACTCTTGGAGAGCTTTAAAAAGCTTGGTTGCAACATGAGCATCAAACTGCATTTCTTACATAGTCATCTTGCTAACTTCCCAGAAAATCTTGGTGCTATTAGTGATGAACAGGGCGAGCGATTCCATCAAGATCTAAAGGTTATGGAAGCGCGGTGTCAAGGTAGATGGGATGTCAGTATGATGGCTGACTACTGTTGGAGCATCAAGCGAAAATCTCCACAAACTGAACACTCCAGGAAAAGCTATAAGAAGAAAATTTTACCATAATATCTTTTATTTATTTTTTGTATAAACACAATTTAACTTTTAATAATATGTTAACCTCTGTATGAATAAAATATTCTAATCTATTTGGTCAGATCTCACCTTATTTCCTTTCGTATGTACACTTTTAAGGTAAAATGAGGGGTAAAAAATTTTAAGGTAAAATTAAGAACTTGACGTGATAGAGAAAAACTGTGAATACTTTTGAATTCAGAGATGAAAAATTAGTCAAAAACAAGTCACAAATCCAAGTCAGCAAAATTGCTGTTCCCCAGTGTAATTCCTAGCTTGGAGATATTTAAGTCCTTTTAAAGTGCTTAAATTTCCACTTATTGATTCGCTTCATATTAGGTCCTCAATTTAACTTCGTATACTACTAGAACTTTGGACAGGACCTCGGAGTAACTCCGAATCCCATTTCTAAAAGTTTTTCACAAGGTAGACAAAATTCAAAATGATAGTCGTTGGATCCCTATGAACTCAAAACAGAACATAAGAATAAATGCTTTGTTGTTATTGTGTCATTACTCTCCAAGTGTTCCAATGCTTTGAAGAAAACCGAAATACCATAATAATAACTGACCATTTCCTTGTTGACATCTAACAAAGATTTTCAATTCACAATACAACATCATAGTTTGTATTAGCGTTGAACATGTGGACTTTTGTGCCTTACGGTGAGCATGCTCTTGGTTGGAGAACGTGGAAGACCACCCAAAAAGTTTGAAGACAGCGAATTACAAGTATTGTTGGATGAGGATGACGCTCAAACGCAACAACAACTCGCGGATCAATTAAATGTGAAACTAGAAACCGTCTCTATATGTCTGAAAGTCATGGGAAAGATCCAGAAGATGGAAAAATGGATTCCACATAAATTGAATGAAAGACAGCAGGAAAATCGATAAATCACTTGCGAAATGCTGCTCGCTAGGTACAAATTTCTCCATCGATTTGTGACTGGCGATGAAAAGTGGATATATTAAGCGTAAATGATCAGACAATGCCCTGTGTTTGGTGGGATGAGAAGCGTGTGATATATTGTGAGCTGCTGAAACTTGACAAAACCGTTAATACTGGACGCTACCGATAACAAATGATCGATATGAATCAAGCTTTGTGTGAAAACTACCAGAATATCAAAAAAGGCAACACAAAGTAATTTTGCTTCATGATAATGCACCATCATAAAATACAAAACGATTGAGGCGTTTAATTGGAAAATACTTTCGCAGGCGGTTTACTCACCAGACTTGGCTTCGTACGATTACTACTTATTTACATCAATGGGATACGCACTTGCTGAGCAGCGCTTCACTTGGGCAATGCTTGGAATAAAATATGTTTCATCATTTTCATACAATAAACGTGTATTTTCTATACAAACATTCCGGTTTCATATTAACATACATGTTATTATCATTTACGTGATCTCCGATAAATAAATTTGTTGTCTAGATGATCCACCATTAAGTCACAATGAATCTTTAACAATTAAATAAAAATAACATTAATCTGTTTAAAATTAAATTGGCCCAACTGTCTAATATAATTCATACTTTTCATATATTTTAAAATAACGGAATAATTAAAATGAACTGTACGTTTTACAAATAAAAAGGTATTAAGCCAATTTAGTTTAACCCAATGTCAGCCTCAAAATATGGCGAACAAACGCAAATTAAATTAAACCTTATCGGATCACTGATGTAGTCAAAATAGAAGTCATATAAATTTAAATTCATTTCTCCTACGTCAAATAGTAATACAATTTATCTAGATGTAAATTTTTGCAAATTAGTATTGCATATTAATGTTTAAATTTAAAAAAATTGTTAAAAAACAACTAAAATAAACAAAAGATGTCCGAAATATTTTAAGAATTTGTTTTTAAAGGCGTGTAATTAAGATAAAATTGTTATACAAAATCCTTTTAATATTTAGTATTTCATAATTCCTGAAAATGTGCTTAAAGGTTTCTTTTTCCGCAGTAGGATGTGTATTTTTATAATATTCTGCTATAATACCTATAACATCATTAAATACATTTTAAAAAAATAAAAATGTATTATAAATTAAGTAATTTTTATAAAATTAACTGCTGAATTAATTATACGTTATAATATAAAATTAAAATTATTATACAAACACTAGAAATTGTTTGTAAATGCCAGTTAATGAAGTTGTTAAAAATCATGAACTCTACAGAAGTCCACCAAGGATTAACCCTTCGACATTCGTATGTATCTATTTTATCTTCGAAATATCAGAAAGTTGCACTCTATCCAGTGGCAACAATCCTTTATTCCGAATAATTTTAGATCTAGTATCTTAAGCTGGGTCCACATCAATACAAATTTGCGTTGTGCGGGCTGTATGTTTTGTATGTAGTGTGCCTGCGCGGCAATATAGACGCTCTGACACACAAAGTCACACACAAATGTTATCGCCGCACAGCACGCACATCAACCATGTGTTGTCCACCAGATAATTCAAACAAATTGTTCCAGTAAAGTCAACACACACGCAAAATTTTATTGGTGTGGACCCGACTTAAGATGTGTCCCAAATATCAGATAGTCGAATCTTTACATCCACTTTTCTGAAAATATTACCAAGTCTTATAAAATTTAATGTATACTAAAATTAATTATATTAATTCGTTAAAGGATTAAAATATTTAATCAAATAATTAATTAAATTAAAAACTACTCATGAATGTTTTCAATTTCATTTGAAAAGGTATATTTAAAATATTGATTGATTATTCGGTTGTTTTAAATATCATGTTATTTGTTTTTTTTTGTATATTTTTAAATTATTCTATTCCTTAGTATTTTCTAATTAATTTAATAAATGAAAATATTACAACATCTCGGTAGAAATGAATCCACATTGAAAAGAAAATCGCTGGTAATCCTAGAACCGTTAAAACGCCAGAAAATATGTAAGCAGTAAAGCATTCATTCCGTAATCTCCATGGTATTGGAGTCACCATCAAATCGGAGTTTGAAGAAAATTCTGCATGCTGATTTATAATTACACCCTAACCAATTGATGTTGACTCAATCAACTCAGAACGAATAATATATGAGTAGCGGTGAGATTCACCATATCAGTGAAATCGTAAGAAACAAAATTTTAGATAGATGGGCTGAACATAACAATTGTGAACTTTGCGATCGACCACTTCACTCTCTTCTGTTGATGTGGTCGGCTCGTGACTTTTTGGTGCAACAGTGTGACCTTTCTGCGCCCAAAACTGGACGATGTGAAGAAAGACATATCTGATTTTAACAGGACTGGGCCATAGCTTACACAGTACGTCATGGTGACCAAGTTTAAATCCTTGTGACTTTTTCCTTGGGGATATCTAAAAAAAAAGGTTCTAAGCTTTATCCTCGAATTCTGAAGAATTTGAAGGAAAGCATTAGACACGAAATCAACGTCGTTCTGCCTGAGATGACGTGGAGGGTGATGGAAAACTTCAAAGAATATCTTCAGTAATGTATTACCAATAGTCCTTTAAAACCAAAGAAATTTTATTGTCTACTGGGATTCATCCATTTTATGTGTCAGTAAAACTTAAGCCTTCTTTTTCTCATATCGCAATGTATATATGTTTATTGTTTGATTTCTTGGTTTTCTCGAAGTGGGTATGTTGTGTTATATATTTGTTTGGGACCTAATATTTTTCTTATGATTTTTCTTTCTTTCTTTTCTATCTATTCGATGTCTTTCTTTCTATTCAAAATGAGCGTTTCTGCGCAGTATAGACATTCTGACTAAATAACTGTGTTGTAATGTCTAAGTTTTGTGTTTTTAGATGTGCATTTTTTGTTGTAAATATTTTGTGTTTAGTTTCAATGTATTAAAGTTTCAATGCAGTTTCCATTTTTTGATATCTACCCTTATTGGCCGCTTTTTCCATCCCGTTTTCCATGATTATTTCACCCAAATATTTAAATTGAGAGACTCATCTGATGTTACCATATTTTATTTTTCGAAATGGTGTTCTTAGTCTGTTGTATTGTGTCTTTTTAAAGGAAATTTGGAGTCCTACTTTTTGTTATTTTTAAGTCGTTTTATTTGCCTAATTATTTCATCTTCATTCGATGGTAATGAATCTGGGTTTGTTTGTTTAGGGTTGGTAATCTGTTTAACGGCTCAGGACAGTTTAGTAGTTGTTCAAAATATTTGGCAAGTTCTTTGCAATTGTCTTCGTTATTTAGAGCTAATTGTCTATTTTCCTTTCGGAAGCAAAGAGTTTGGGGTTGATAGCCTGTTAATTTGGTTTTAAATGTTTTGTAAAAATTTCGGGTATTATATTTTTGGAAATATTTTTCTGTTTGATTCAGTTGATTGTTTTCATATTTTCTTTTAGTTTCTCTAATTAGCTTCGATATTTTTTTATCTTACTTCAAAAAGATGTTATAGTTTATTTCTGTTTTTTGACTGTTCCACTCTTTGAACGCTTTCTTTCGAGTTAATACTACTTGCTCGCAAACTTAATCCCACCATGGATGTTTTTTACGTTTTTGTAAAGGGGCCAACTTTGAGGCTGTTTTAATAATTTTTTGTTTCAGTTCTTGCCAGTTCTGTGCTGGTTGTTTATCAAGCTCTTCTGTTGGGGTTGGTTTTATTCTCGTAGGGTCGAACTTTGGGATTAGTAGTCTCTTTTAAATAAGATTTCGAGGTTTTAAGCTAAGTTTGATTCTAGTCAATATATATTATATATGAATGAAATACGAATTATTAATTTATCATGCTGTTTAGCATTTATAACAGTAAATCATGACATTACTTTAAACCAAATTCTTAATTTTCATTTCCAGAGGTCATCGACCAAACATACTTTATAACGAGTCGCCACTGATTTATGGGTGCACCTGTTCATTTGATGACCTTTAATAAATATTTACCGAGTTAAAATTGACTGATCTTTTTAAACAATATGTGAACATAAATTTTCAAGATGCAAATTGCGCTGTTTTGCCAGAAACGGTTAATCAATAACCACCATGACTATCTTAAATGTAGGTAGGTTGTTTATCTGAAGGCTTAATTTAAAAGATCTTGAGTTGTAACAACTTAACGATATATTATTATGGGTTGATTGAATGTTATTATAATAATATTTTATGTAGTTTGGTTTGTTATGATTAATCAAGTAAAACTTATTGATTGTTTATATTTTGGTTAGATATGTGTAGGATCTTTATTTTTAAATATTAAAATTTGTATACAACGAAATATAAAGCGTTTTGGTCTAGAGAGTTAAGTGTCCATTACACGATTGTAAGTAAATATTATTAAGAGATACGTATGATGACTTAAAAACAGATAAATTGCATAATCTGCGATGAGAACTATGGCACTATGGCAAATTAGACGAAAACAACATCACAGAAGATATCAGAAATCGTATTAAGAAGAATAATAAAACTACTTACTTAATCTAAACGTTTTGTGGTCTGAGTTGGAAGTATATATATATATATATATATATATATATATATATATATATATATATATATATATATATATATATATATATATATATATATATATATATATAATATATATATATATATATATATATATATATATATATATATATATATATATATATATATATATATATATATATCTGTATTTATCAAGATGGATCTGCATGCTATAATTCAATTTTATATTTACAGGTCATGTAAAATCGACAAATGAACAAATCCAACAAATGAGATGATCCACCAATATAATGCGACTTATTATTTTTGCATTTTTTTTGGGTATATATTAAAAGAAAGTTCATCCAATGAGACATAAACTAACATCCAAGATACAGTAACTGAAATAGAACCGTAACATTGTGGAAAAATGATTGAACATTTTGAAAAAGAGTTGCTTAAGAAGGGCCGAGGACGATGTGCTATCGTTGGATTGTATTGACCTAGGTTCGATGGAAATTCATCAAAAATGTTTAAACTCTTCTTGTGTAATTTCCACTTTATTATTATATATTTGATGCGTTTCACCAATGCTGTAGCTTCGTCAGAATGATGTTGACTTAAAACTTTTTTCATCGTTCTACGAAGCTACCATCATTTATCGAATCATTCTGACGAAGCTACAGTATAAAAGCATTTTTTTTGTCAGTCATCTCAAATATATATATATATATATATATATATATATATATATATATATATATATATATATATATATATATATATATATATATATATATATATATATATATATATAATATATTTGTTCTTATAATTTGTTATAATAATAAAGTTTTTCAACAAACAGGAATATAAAAACTATAAAAATGTTTTTGGATAAATTTCTTTTATTTCAAGATGTTTGTTAACATATCAAAATAAACAGACTTTAATAAAGTTTGAAAAAATAATAATCTAGATAAAACAAATTAGCATTTCACGTAGGAGAAATAAATTTAAATTTATATGACTTCTCTTTTAACTACATCAGCCTTCCGATAAGCTTTAATTTAATTTGCCTTTGTTCTCCACATTTTGTGGCTGACATTGGGTTAAACCAAATTGGCGTAATATGTTTTTGTTTGCAAAACGTATAGTTCATTTTAATTATTAGTTTTCTAATATAGTCTCAAAGCTAAGTTGAAATTATATTGGCCAGTGAAATATTGTAATTTTGAATAAATCAAATAATGCCTTTTTCAATATTTTTCTCAGATTGGCCCTTTCCAACTTGGCCCTTTCCAACTACCACTTGTTTTCATCGATGTCTCATGCACTTTCTATGAAACACTGCAACAATTATGGAGAGTTGAAAAATGACTTGATGACTGAACCATCTTAAAAAATTTATGGTTTTCCGAGAGGGCATCCACAAATTGCCATAGAGATGGGAAAAATGTGCAGCTAGCGATATTGAGTCATTCTGCCATACATCCAGTTCTACATTGATTTTAACTTCGATGTCTTCCATCTGAACTGTCGCTGTAGCTTCATCATACATGATTTTCAGTAGGTTCACATAGACTCTGCCTACTATCGGTTAAGATACATAAAGATATTGAGTCAAACGCCGTCTCACAGTCAATAAAAGCCAAACACAATGGCATAGTATATTCATTGTATGGCCCATTTCTATACCTGTTGGATAATGTGGATGTGATCCATTGTACTAAACCCATTTCTGAATCCTGCTTGCTCTCTTGGTTTGCGTCATTAAAAAAAAAAATATATATATATATATATATATATATATATATATATATATATATATATATATATACTGCCGCCAATCCTGTGTTTCTGTCGAACGGCAGCGTGCCTATCATCTGGGGTTTCATTGGTGGTTTAAATCGGCTCGACCGATTCTCGCCAATAGCAGGGCCGCTCAGCGTTTCTACCTAAAATATCACGTGCTGATCATGCGTTAATCATTGTTTATGTCGACTGTCTTTCTTGGGTAAATAGATTTTAAACAAAAATCTGTTTAGAATAACGCAGAGGGTGGTTATCCTTAATACCACCCGCATCGCCCAAAATTTTTTGGTGATATGAAGTTGTTTTTGCTACAGCCCACACTCCATTTAAAATGAAGTTTGGGTGAGAGAACAAATGAAAAGGGATAAATAATAATTATAACTTATAGATATTTTTTTTCAAATAGCCAACGTCAAATCATTATAAAAACGTTCGTTATAAAACATTTTCTATTAACTCAAGCTACAAACGTTAGTTGACTCTGAACGCATTATAAGTAACAGATAAATATAAATGTAAACAGATGTTTACATTTATTCTATAGTAGTAATATATTATCTGTGTGTAAAAATTATCACCATTCTTGTCATTTTCTTATCAGCGTTTTATGATTATGTGATTATTTACCTCTAAGAATATGTTACATAATTTATTATATTGAAAAATGTCTGACGTTTCATTCCATGTTATCTTATACGTTTAATGAAATATAATATTTATATCGGTTTAAATAAATTCCTTATATTTAGATATTTTTTCCTATTATATCGACGCAAACAATGCAGCCTAACCTTTTTGAATTACGACAAATTAAGATTATTAAGTCACCAATCGAAAAACTATGATAAGAATTATCATTTTAAACAAAAATGTGTAAAAGCCTATTTGACAAATATTAATTGATTATCACTTAACGAATAAACTAATGAATATTGTTAAAACATTTTCTTTAATTAAGATTTATGTCATACATCAACCAAGAATGATGTGGCAACACCGAAAGATCTCCACTACAAAAAATGATATTTCAAATTAGCCAAACATTATTTCAGTGTGTCAGTGTGTGCATTTAAGTTCGATTTTAAACCAAAAATTATTCTGTACGTGAATAGTATGATGTGCTTCTTGCATTTATGGAAAAAACATGCATTTGACCGCATCAACCGCTTCTTCTGCCGTCGAAAATCGTTAACCACTTGACTTGACAAATTTGATGTTTGACCGGTCAAATATTGAGCTGTTCAGTCCGATGTGTGAGAGCTAACGTTATCATGGTGAAGAATGATCCCGCCTCACTGGTTGTTTTTTCTTATTTCTTCAAAGACTTCTGGCAAACGAATGGTTATGTACTATCCAGAATTGATTGTTCTACGATTCTCTAGTGGCACTGTAGGCACATGCCCATTTATTCCAAAAAACAGGCGACCATTTGGTTCAAAGTGATTCGCGAACAACTTTTGTTGGTTTTGGCTCATTTTGAAAGACACATACAGTCGACTGCTATTTACTTATACGCATAGTTCCAAGATGGATCGATGGTAGATGATGATGTGGTAGGTGATGGTAGGTTGATGTGTAGATTTTATACACAGCTTTTGACGCACCACGATTATATTTTTTGAGCATTTCTTTACACCAATCGACACGAACCTTTTTAAAGCGATTGTCAAATTATGCGAAATTCAACGCGCACAAATCTTTTTCACGGCTAAATGTTCATCTGTCAGCGAACGATGGCCACGATTGAATTCACTAGACCGGTGATATACAGTGGCTTTAGATGATGCTTCATCGTCAAAAGTTGAAGTGAATTGATCGATGCATTGTTGCAATTAAGATAATCCACGTCCAAAATAATCGTAAATAATCGCTCGAAATTTCCTCCAAATGAATTCTATTTTTTGACTGAGATGCAATTTTGAAGTCACTAAACAACACAAATAGCGCCCGTATAACAAAGCGTTCTGAGAACTTATACAGTCAACAATATCAAACTTTACGATGTATATGTCAGATGGCACTTACCAACACCATTGTTACCTATTCCGGATACATAAATAGCAACCCTCGTACTGAGGATATTAAAAAGTTGGAACGTCTTTCATCTAAATATATCAATTGCAAAATGATTTAGGTTGAAAAATCTTAAAAAATAAAAAAATTTATATTATTTTTATCAGACCGAAAACTTTGCGAACGAGTCTTGTAGCTAATGAACTGTCGTTTAAATATTTTATACAAAAATGCTTGTTCTTAATATGCACCTGTGTAAAATTATCTAGAAACAAGTTATTCTGTTATAAATTATACGTTTATTTATCTACCAAGAACAGCAATAAATTCGAATTACTGTCAAATGGCAGTAACAGTTCTTCCAATAAACTATTAAGATATTTCAACATTATTAAAAAAGGCTATAATGAAATCCAACATATTTTGATTTAAATGGTATTTAAATACAACTTTAATCCACTATAAAATGGCCATTGTTATCAATGAGTTGTCATTTGGTTTACTCAATTCTATTGGAATCGTCGGTATGAAACACTAAACACCAAATAACTTTTTTTAAACTTCTCGACGAGCATTTCACCAACCACGTGAGCATCATCAAGAGATGATTTAATATCCTTGATTCGTGAGATTAAATCATCTCCTAATGATGGATGCTAACATGGTGGTTAGCGAAACGTGCGTCGAGAAGTTTAAAAGAATGATTGGCTGTTTAGCTGTATATCTCTTCAAGTTTAATTTGTTTACTGCTTTACAATCTGAAATTTCGGAGATATTTAACTGTACAACTGTTTCATTTAAAAAAACAATTCATTATTAGAATGTTTGGTATTTTTAATATTTTGACGCAGGATATGTTAATATACGAGGTGCGTAAATAAACTAATGAGACTGGTGGCGTAGCGTTTGATCTGGCAACACCATTAGCTTCCCCTTTGTAGAGCAGGCAAGTCAATATCCGATGCATCATCGGTACATATTCGAACTTCCTAGATCCTTGATAATCCATAGCAATTGTTTTCGTAAACCAAATTTTTCTAATATGTTCTGCAGTAATTCAGAATGTTTTTGATTTTTAATTTACTAATTCAGGTATTTCATTTTAAGAGCGATTAAAATAGCGGTATAAATTTTAAGAGCGATTTTCAGCTCATCACAAAAACTCAAGACATGTTCCCCCTCTGTGGTCTATTTAATCCTGCGAGAAATATTTCGGAACCATTTTTGCGTAGATTTTCTTTATCCCCAATTCATTGGTTAAATTCTGATAGGCCAGTCAAATTCAGCTCTTCCTCCATCATCACCTCAAGTCCCACAGTTGATGAACACACAAGATCCTTGATTCTGTGGACATTTTCATCACTTCTTCCAGTTGAAGTCCTTCTACTACAAGGTTTATTTTCAGTCGAGTGTAGGCCTTTTGGGAATGCCTTTTACCAACTGAAAATTTGGGTCGTGGAGAAAATACTATTTCCATAGTCATGTCATGTCATGTTGAAGTTTTGTAAAAATTTCCGTCGCATTATCCCAGTCTAAAACAACACTAGATAGCACTTGAGAATGTACTAGAAAAATCCGTTTCACTAAAAGAATTATAGTCAAAGCTCCTTATTCACGGTTCCGTTATTCGGATTGAAAAGTCACTTCTTGTATTCGCCGATGAAAATTTCTTTATTCGCAGATCCAAAACTAATGATACATATTGTATTTTTATAATAATATGTATTTATTTACCAGTTACCTTTCAAAACAAACAAGTATCAAAGTATTTATAAAAACACATTTTAAAGAACCATTATGCACACTTTAAAGAACCTGGTGATGAACATACGGATAGAGGATTTCAAGCATCGGAAGGTTCGTTCAATAATTTCAAGGTGCGACAATCACTGCATAATATGAAAATTATTAGAGAAGCTGCATCTCCAGACACTTCAGCAGCAGCAGCAAAATATCCAGAAGAATTTTCAAAGTTAATTGCTGATGGTGGATATAAACCTGAACAAGGGCTTATAATGCAGACGAAACTGACCTGCTCTGCCTGCCCTGCCGACCCTGTTTTGGAAAAGAATGCCAAACAAAACTTTTATATTCAAAAGTGAAAAACCCGCCTCTGGTTTTAGAGCAGCAAAGGATAGAGTTACACTGCTGCTATGTTCTAATGATTCAGGAGATTGTTTAATTAAGCCATTTATGCTTGTCAGATAGCTAAATCCTGGTGCTTTGAAAAATCAAAACAAGGACAACTTGTTTTGTTCCTGAAGTTGAAACTTATTTAAAGAACAATAATTTAGATTTCAAGGTAGTTTCAGTTTTGAACAATGCTTCAACTCACCTCGCTATGCAGTGACCTCAATATGCATCCAAATATAAAGGTGATATTTTTGCCTCCTAACACGACGGCCTTACTCCAACCTATGGGCCACGGAATAACACGGGCCTTTAAGATCTATTAATAGATCAATTCTTCTGTTAGAACCTTCGGTGTGAAACACTAAACTTGAAGAGATTTACCACTAAACACCAAATCACTTTTTTGAACTTCTCGATCAGGAGATGATTTAATCTCATCATCAGGAGATGATTTAACTTCAAGATTAAATCTCATCATCAGGTGATGATTTAATCGCAAGATTAAGTCTCCTGATGATGCTAATATGGTTAGCGAAACCTGCGTCGAGAAGTTCAAAAAAGTGATTTGGTGTTTATCTCATCATCTCGTGATGATGCTAACATGGTTAGCGAAACGTGCGTCGACATGTTCAAAAAAAGTGATTATGTGTTTAGTGGTAAATATCTTCAAGTTTAGTCTATTACATTAGAGAAACCTTTAAAATCATACTGAATACCACATGGAATGTGATTTTGACATGAATGTTATGCAATGCTGGAAAAATTTCGACATAGCAAAGTGTATTGTTAACATAAATGAATCATTGCAAGAGCTGAAGCCATACAGACTGAAATCATGTTGGAAAAAAACTGAGGCCTGGTCCAACTGTCGGTAATGATGAAGAATTCGTACAAATTCAAACATTAACTGAAAACATTGCTCAAGTTACGAATGGAATAGGACGAGATAGTTTCGAACAAATAGAATCAAGTTACATTTAAGAATTGCTTAAATCGCAAGATGAAGATTTGGCTGAAATCGACTTGGAGAAAATGCTTAATCCCCACTCCATTGAAGAGGAAGACTTAACGAGCACTGAAAAGGTGACATTAAACTTAAAAAAAACTTGTGTGAAGGTTTACGAATGACAAATCAGCTTTGTGATTTCATAAAAATTGATTCGTCCGTAGAAAGAAGTCTTGTTTTAAAAGACAAATTGTTCACGCCACAGCCGAATATCAATCCGAAGTGAAAAACCTTTTAAAAGCGTCAAAACAAGGAAAAATTACCCTATTCTTAAAACCATTACCTAAGCCTGATAATAATTATATACTTCTTTTTATTTTGTAACCTTGCGATATATCCCCCATAATCTCGTTCGAATTACCATTCCGTATTCACGGTTTCTATATCTAGGGCATATTTACGGAACATATTCCCCGCGAATAAGGAGCTTTGACCTTCTATTGCTGACCACCAAATGACGCTAGCATGATCAAACTCTTACTGAATACACATCAAATGTTGGTATACTTTCACTCCAAAGGGGAAGCCAACAGTGTTAGCAGATCGAACGCTACACAACCAGTCTCATTACTCTATTTTCACACCTCGTATATACATAGATCTAAAATCAAAATTTTAAATATAAAGAATACCTAAACTAAACATTAAAAAAATCAGCATCATATTAAATTAAGATCGAAAAATATTCTACAATTGATTTAAAGGAAACGTGCCAATCGACACATAATGTTCGATTCAGGTGAAATTCAATCATCATAGTGACGCATAAAAATCCATTCATACTCATTTGCCAATGCATTTTAACAATGGTTAAAACAGTAATTTAAGATCGTAAATATTTGCGTCCATACTCAAATAATTCAATTTGCAGTTCTGTTAGGAAATCGCTACATTTGCGATATTTTAATTTTTAATCAAGGGTTATCACACTAGTACTATATGTTTTTGTAAAAAGTCATAGCAGATATTTTTTTCTTATTCCTGCCAAAAGTATCATTTGTGTTTAGTATTGGTTGGCAAATCATCATGAAAACACGTGTACTAATTCAAATTTATTACAAAAATAATTAATCTATTCGAGCTACGTTTCGCACCTTACGTGAAGTTACGTGAAATGGTCAACATAATCGACCTACAGAGCTTATTATTCGTAATTCGTCAAACACTTAAACGTATTGCTGAAAACATCGATTCTGTGAACCAAAGTGTGAATGAAAATCAGAATAATCAATTACACGTCGTTTTCAAGAACTTGGGCTTTCTTATGGAACTACATGGAATACTTTTAAAGATTTGCATTTCAAGGCGTATAAAATTCACTTAACTTAGGTTGGAAACTTTTCAGGCTACCCTCGGTTCAGGCTACCTACGGTGTCATTTTTTTAAAACCTGACATAGGTCAATTTTTTTATTTGATTTCTTCAGTAGCTACTAAAACAATATTTTTTAATGGCAACACCGAAAAATGAAAATTCGAAATAAAAAATGTAACATTTCTTTATAGTAGCCGTTTTAGAACAATCAATTATTATTCAACAATAATACAACTTTTTTTGCTAAAACAAAGAAACGAGTTTAAAATGACAATAAGAAATAACTCTTATAAACTAATCAATGTTTTTTATAACAAACGCTCAAACTCGAGTTCTACTTGTAATCTACAATAATGAACTCTTTTAACATATTATTACTAACATTTTACAACATACTGGGCGTAATGTTATTAAATTTTCGACGAATTGATTGTATCAGTTCATCAACAGAATTAGGAGCGATCACGTATAATTTGGTTTTTAAGAAACCCCACAGGAAAAAGTCTAAAGGTGTGAGATCGGGCAACCTGGCAGGCCACTCAACTTAACCCCTATCCATCTTTCTGGCAGAAGTTCACGAGATAATTCCGCACATTTCGCGTAAAATGAGGTGGTTCCCCATGCTGTTGGAAGTAGAACAGCCTTCTTTCTAGCGGTAGTTCATTAACAAACAATTCAAGTTCGTTTCTCAATAACTCTAAATAACGTTCACAATTTAAATTTTGATCTTTGAAGATAGATCCGATCACTTCTTTATTGTAGATTACACCATACGTTAATTCTTGAATTATTTTGTATTCTCCTTTCTCCAGCCCAACAAGGATTACTGTCAGACCAATATCTGTAATTTTGTCTGTTGGCCATGCCATGTAGAAAAAAAGTTAAATAAAAAGTTTCGTCGCTATAAAAAATGTGCTTCTCCAAATTGGGTTACTGGGGCTTCTAATCCAAAAAGCAGTCGCAAATTTCAAATCTTCTATCACAATCATTATCATGCAATTCTTGTACACTTCTGATTTTGTATGAATGATTAGTGTTCCCCTGTAAAGCGGCCAACACCTTTGACTGAGAACAACCTACCTCTTGAGCAATTTTGTGCGTTGACTTGTGAGGATTTTCCATATTACAAAGAAAAATATTTTCTTCAGTAACAACATTTTTACGCCCTTTGCGGATCCTTGGGCACACACTACCAGTTGTTTTTAGTTTTGCTAAGTTATTTCTTAAAAACTCCGGATTTGGAAGAGATTTATCTCAATTTCAGCACAGGCATCGCGTAAACTTAAGCCACCAACATGAAGAAAAATTAATTCAACTTTCCCTTTTTGAGTAAATAACTAATTCATCATTCAGCAACTGAATTAAAACCTTATTTTTATACACATTCAAATACAACAGCTTTCAAATAACACAATGGCATGTGTTATTTGAAATAATTTGTTTAATTTCCGAGGCCTACTCTTACTATGTTAGCTTCTTTTAGTTCCTGCCGACTTTTTTTGAAGGTACTACCTATCACTTCAAATAAAAAAGTTAGCCTATGTCAGGTTTTAAAAAATTTCACTATATATATATATATATATATATATATATATATATATATATATATATATATATATATATATATATATTCACATTCACCATATAGCCACAATTCACCTTGATGATCTTGAAGTGGGAATTAATATAGAACGAGGTGTACGGCAGGGTGACGCAATATCGCCTATTCTTTTCTCGGCTGGCCTTGAAGAAGTATTCCGTAAACTGGATTGGGAACAGGATGGTGTAAAGATCAATGGTGCAAACTTAAACCATCTTAGATTTGCAGATGATATTATTCTCATTTCACAAGACCCAGAGGAGCTGCAAAGACGCATACAACAACTGCAAAGGGCTGGCGAACCATTTGGCTTGAAAATAAACCTGAAAAAGAGTCAGGTTATGTTCAATAACTTCGCTCAGGACAGAAGAATTTCAGTTCTAGGAAGGGATTTAGAGATTGTGCACAGCTTTATATATCTTGGGCAGAGGATTTCCATGGAGGGGAATACCGCCCGGGAGGTGGAACGGCGTGTTAAATGTGGCTGGCAGGCATTTGGTAGGCTCAACATAGTGTTTAAGAGCAGACTCCCACTTTTCCTGAAAAGAAAAGTATTCGATCAGTGCGTTCTACCCGTTATGACATACGGAAGTGAAACCTGGACACTCACATCGCAATCAATTCAAAAACTTCGGGTGGCACAGAGGGGAATGGAAAGATGTATGCTTGGCATTACAAGACGAGACAGAAAGTCCTGCGCATGGATCAGGGAACAAACAAAAGTCTGTGACATCATTGGAAGAGTAAAACAGTTGAAATGGAGATGGGCAGGCCATATAGCGAGACGATGGGACGACAGATGGACCAAGGCAATCCTGGAGTGGATACCGCTTGATCGCAAACGTCTGCGAAGAAGACCGAAAGCACGATGGATTGATGACATCGTTAAGTATATTGGACCCGAGTGGCAGAGGAAAGCCCAGAACCGTGAAGGTTGGAAGCATGCTGAAGAGGCCTTCATCCTGCAGTGGATCGATGTGGGCTGATGATGATGATATATATCACTATTATTCACGTATGGGCCCTAGTGGACCACGCGAAGTACAATTAGAGGCGTTTGTTGTTGTTAGCCTTCCTTTGTGCCCATACTAATTTCATTCTTTCGCTATGAGCTTTCTTCCTTTCGTCAGACCAAGTTGTTCCAGTCTTCCTACATTTTTCTCTCTGGCCAACCCTCCACACATTAACCTTGTGTCTGAAACAGTCTCTATTCTGAATTTCACTTTGTGTAATATTTGCTGATCTTAGGTCCTCTTTAATTGCAGCAATCCATTTAATTATTTCTACTTTAGCTCTACTCCTGTTTTCGTAAAGTTCGACTATTTGTCTCGTTAACCTAGTCGGATTCATCCGTTTTATGTGTCCGTAAAACTGAAGTCTTCTTTTTCTCATATCGCTATGTATATCTGTGTATTGTTTGATTTCTTTGTTTTCTCGAAGTCGGTATGTTGTGCTATTTATTTGTTTGGGGCCTAGGATTTTTATTACGATTTTTCTTTCCTTCTTTTCAATGTCCTCGATGTCCCTCCCTCCATTATATATATATATATATATATATATATATATATATATATATATATATATATATATATATATATATATATATATATATATATATAAATATATATAATATAATCAAATAGGTGTGATAAAAAACAATTTTTTGTAATGACTGGTTATTTTATATACACATATAATTATATATTTCAAAAAAAATAATAAGACCGATATTCTCAAATTAATAATAAAATATCTCATATAAAAGCCGATTCTAAAATTATTAAATTTAAATGCTATTCATATTATTACAAGGTAACACGAACATCCAATTTTTTCACAACTCTTTTAAAGTAACACCGAAAATGATCTCCATTTTGTTTTTATAATTTATAAGAAATAACTAATTTATCGTGTCCCTTAGTTTAAATTCAACGCACTATATATAATTGCATGTCTGAATTTTTTCATGAATTTTAATGCGACTTTAATTTTACGTTCATGCTGTTAACTTTAGTAGTTTGGTATAATTTTGACTGTTACTGTGTTCGACTTGATTACCACAAAGAAACGAAACATTTTTACATAATAACATATACGAAAAAAACTTTCAGATGCAGACTAGAAAGATATCAGGTAGAGCAATCTTTATATCAAGACGTGTGATTTTTTCCAAACAGATCTGTCGAAAATAATATGCATGTGTTTCATTTTGACATAAATAAATTCCCTTTAAATATTTAAGTTACTGATTACTAGTGAGTGAGTGAGTGAGTGATTACTCAATATTACTACTGAATAATAAGTAAATAATAGTAAATAATATATATTTATATATATATATATATATATATATATATATATATATATATATATATATATATATATATATATATATATATATATATGGTAAAGATAGATCTTATAAAGATTACTCAATATTACTACTGAATAATAAGTAAATAATAGTAAATAATATATATATATATATATATATGGTAAAGATAGGACTCTAAATTTCCTTTGAAAAGACACAATACATGACCTGCAACAGACTAAGAACACCATTTCTAAAAACAAAATATGGTAACATCAGACGAGTCTCTCAATTCAAATATTTAGGTGAAATAATCATGGAAAATGAATTGGAAAAAGCGGCCAATAAGGGTAGATGTCAAAAAATGGAAACGGCATTGAGACTTACACAAAATATTTACAACAAAAAATGCCTATCTAAAAACACAAAACTGAGACATTACAACACAGTTATTAAACCAGAATGTCTATATGGGGCAGAAACGCTCATTTTGAATAGAAAGAGAGACCTCGAGAACATTGAAAAGAAGGAAAGAAAAATTATAAGAAAAATCTTAGGCCCCAAACATATAAATAGCACAACATACCGATTTCGAGAAAACCAAGAAATCAAACAATACACGGATATACATAGCTATATGAGAAAAAGAAGACTTAAATTTTACCGACACATAAAACGGATGAATCCGAGTAGGCTAACTAGACAAATAGTCGAATTTTATAAAAATAGGAGTAGAGCTAAAGTTGAAATAATTAAATGGAATGCTGCAATTAAAGAGGACCTAAGATCAGCAAATATTACACAAAGTGAAATTCAGGATAGAAGCTGTTTCAGACAAAGGTTAACGTTTGGAAGGTTGGCCTGAGGGAAAAATGTAGGAAGACTGAAATAACTTGGTCTGATGAAAGGAAAAAAGTTCATAGCGAAATTATGAAATCAGTATCGATGGATAGGAAGGCTAATGACAACAAACGCCTCTAACTGTACTTCGCGTGGTGTACAAATCAAAACAGTTTACAGTTTTTCACAATTATAGTTTGAGAATGTAAAAGTTTTACGAAACTATAGTCACACAAATTTTGTTTAAAAATAAAAGTGATAGATAACAAAGTAAAAAATTGTTTTATTCCTTTTTTAAAAAATGAACTATCACAAAGTAACGGACAAATCAATCAATAATTTAATTATTATATATTATTTCTCTCCATTAATGCATATGAATTTTTGTTTTTCAGGTACTTTGTAGTAGAAGCGTGTACTTGTATTTAAGGTAATTAGATTATAACATATTTTAACTTATTATATTACTATAAGAATAATAATGATAATGATAATTAACTAAATCGTATCTATAAATCCAGCGCATTTGTTTTTACAGCGATTATTTTATTTATGTAGTTGCACATTGAAGTAATAGCACCGGTTTTATATGTGTGAGAGAATTATCGTATCGATCAACAAAGCGTTGTTTTTCATTGAATTTTTTGGTTTTTTCAATGTAATACATCGGTCAATACATCCCCGATCTGACAAATAAAACACAGTTTTTTGTAAATTTCGACTTTATTCATCAATATATTCTCCTTGAAGGGCAATACAATAATTCCAACGTTTTTCTAACATTTGTGCACCTTTTTTATAGAACGATTTTGTTTTGCCTTCAAGGTCGGTAATTACCCCTTCATTGGAGCGAATTTTTTTTCCAGCGACCATTTTTTTGAGATCTGAGAATAGAAAGGAGGCGCTGGGGGACAGATCTGAAGAATACGGTGGATGAGGAAGCAATTCATGCAATTCAGTCATCGTTGCCGACGATTTGTGATATGGTGCATTCATTTTCTTGGTGAAACAGCACATTTTTTTGTTTCTTTGCCATTTCATCGGTCAAACGCATCAATAACGCTATGCAATATTCACTATTGATGATTTTACCTTAGCCGAGGTAATCGTTGAACAATCTCCAATGCGCATCCCAAAATGTTTTTGGTCCGCTGTAAGCAAGCGCGATACGCATTTCGATAACAATTTACGCATTTCCAAATGTTTAGGAAAATTGTGCCAACACTTCATTTCAATATCTTCATGATATCAGCTATCCCATGCAGCTTTACTTTACGGTTTTGCGAAATAGTTTCTTATTCGTATTTTTTCTGAATCTTTCTTCTATTGTCTTGTCGAATCACCAGACAACACGTCCGAAGTGTTCAGCATCATCGGTGTTTGTACGATCACATTTAAATTCAGCATACTAATTAATTATGGTTGATTTTCCTAGAGCAGAGTCCGGGTAATCTTTATCAAGCCGTTGCTTTGTTTTAATGGTATTTTTCTTCATCAAAAAGCAATGTTTAATCAACACCGGAATTTTTTTTTTCCATTGTTTTGAAAATGACCAAAGTAGAGTCACTTAAAGCACAGCAACTTAGAAACTAGTAGACAGATTTTCATGAAATTTTGACACATGACATTTTTGGCACAATCGACCAATGATAAGGATTTTTCGTAAGGGACACCATCTATATATCAGACTAGGGACTTGTTGACCGATGTGTTAATATGGGGTTGATTTAAAAAGTACAGATGCTTGTATGTTTAGCATTGTAGACAGATTATTAGGAAACATAAATTTAGAAAATCATTGAAAGAATTTTCGACTTTTCAGAAGGAACAAAACAAAAACAAATTCATGGTAATGCCATTTGATGAACAATTAGCACTATGACTAAAGAAAATTTTGAAAAAAATGGACAACAAAGTAGTCTTCAAACCATAAATAAGTTAAGATAATTCTTGGATAATCCAAAACATAAAAGTAGACAACATGAAAAATCAGAGATTTGCGAAATTAATTGTCAAGATTGTGATAAGATAGAAGGTATATTGGGTAAACCAAAAGATCCATATTAACTATATATAAAGAACATATTACCCACCTTAGATATGGGAAAATGCACTTGCTGACAAATATAAATGTATAATAAATTAGGACACCCCAAAAGTATAAATTAAAAAAAGGACCTTGGATTTACATGAAAGCATTCAAACAGTACAATATAAAAAACTATGAACCGGTATAACGGACCTAATCTATTCAACCAACTTTTTGAATTGTATGTAACGTTTGATTAACTTCAGGGTTCATGATTTAGCACGCTACTTTCGGTACGGTTAGGTAGGTACTAACATGATTAGCGAAACGCGCGTAGAGACGTTAAATAAAGTCATTTGGTATTTAGTGGTATATCTCTTCGAGTTTAGTGTTTTATGCCGAAGGTTCCAATAGAAACATTGATTACCCAAACTCATAAAATAAATTTAAAATGTTTTGCTGTTTTATAACATTTTTTTTGCAAAATATTTAATCATTTGAAAGGATATCGAGTACAAACTTTCGAAGAACTACATTAATATATCCTGTAATAGGTGTTTCAATTAATAATGTAGATTTTCCTAAGAGTTACTAATACATTGATTCGTATAGACTAATGTCTTTGGCGTTTTAGAAAGTGAACATACGCCATCAAAAACCTGTTCGTTATTAGTTGTCATTGTGTAAAAAAACATAGTTTTTCATAGCATTGAATATGTCGAATTATATACCAGAAAAAGACGTTTTGCGGGGGAGTTTAATAACATTTAGAGAAAACGGCTGCTGAAAATTATAGCTTGTTGATTGAAGCTTATGGTGAAAATACTTTAACTCAAAAAACTTGTGAACGATGGTTTAAACACTTTAAAAGTAGTGATTTTGATATAAGAGACAATGACCATCCAGAACAGCCGAAAAAGTTTGAAGATGCAGATTTGCAAACATTATTGAATGAAGACTTAACTTATACGTTGAAGCAATTGACAGAAGCACACATTGTTGCCAATTCCACAATTTTCGAACGTCTCAGAAGGAAGGAAGAACAATCCAGAAGGAAGGAAGGGTTCCATATGAATTAAAGGAAAGAGACATCGAAAAACCACTTGTGAAATTTTGCTTGCCAAGCAGAAAAGAAAAGATTTTTTGCATCGAATTGTAACGAATCTATTTTGACAACACAAAGCGCAAAAAATCGAGGGAAGGCCCAGGCCAGTCTTTAACATTACAGCCAGTGAGCAATATACATGGAACGAAGGCTGTGCTGTATATTTGATGGGATAGTAGGGGAGCTGTGTATTACGAACTGCTAAAACCTGTTGAAACGATTACTGGCCATCTATACCGACAACAAATGATAAAATTGAACTCATGATTGAAGGAAAAACGATCAGAATACGCCCAAAGATACGACAAAGCCATTTTTCACATTTTTCATTTTGCAAAATGTGTAAAAAAACTATTGGAAAACGTTAAATAGGACGTCCTATCTAATCCGGTATTCACCGGACTTAAAATCGACATTATTGACCGAAACGCCTATTAGTAGCGATATTTTTATCTTCAATGGCAAAACTTGAAATTGATCAATATTTTTTTAATTACAAACAAGGATTTTAAAATACTAATCATTGGAAAAAGTTTATTTATAAACATTTTTCCATATATATAATATTGCATCAAAATAATACATTATTGGCCTAAATCTAGTTTTGCATCATATAATAAGGCATATATTATCAATATCATTAGAGGTAATTTAAAGATTAATGGATTAGAAATGCCAAACCTTGATTCATTACAGAAACGATAGCGTTTTAAGCGAAAATATTTGCTAATATATATAATCCATTCTGAATTTTTCTCTGACACGAAAACAAATAAATCGTTATATTATTTCTCTTGTCTCCAACTAAATGTATAGATGTACACTTTCCGCCAAAAAGGTGCAGAAAGGAATATTAATATGTATTATTTATTCTAAAAATTTTAGAATGTATGACTGTTCTGTATGACATCTGACAAAAATTTCGTTTTATTTCGCTTGTTAAGTTAAAAATTATAACGCCTTTTGTATTTAATAATTAGAAAAAGTACCCTCTAAAATATTGTGATTAGTGAGCATGACTATGGAGATAACAACAGCCAATATAGGTGTAAAACGATAAACGACAGAAGATTTTCTGATCAAGGCAGACCTAAGGCAGATACACTATCGACACTATTATTCAATATGGTTTTGGAAATGATTATTCGGAAGGGTCAGCTGAACAGAGAAGGACACATTATTTACAGAAGCCATCAAATAGTGGGTTATGCGGACGATATAGCAATAATTCCGAGAACTGAGAAAAGAAAAGCAAACTAATGATAGTAGAAGGTTCACAAGAAAAGGTCTCGAAAGTGGAAGTGGATACAGAACTAGGAAGAATGATTTTTGAAAGATTGGAATAATTTGTCTACTTAGGCGTAAAGATAACAAACAAGTGTGAACAAGAGGAGGAGATAGACCTAAGATTGATCAAAGCTAACAGATGTGCAGGAACCATGAACTATCTAATAATATCGAAATTCATATCCAGAAATACCAGTATTGAGACCAACTGCATTGTATGGATGTGAGACATGGGTACTAAACAAGAACGAAGAAGCGAAACTGTTAAGATGGGAATATAGAATAATCAGAAGGATAACTGGATAAAAAAAAGTTGATGGCTGGTATATGACAGGAACAATTTAGGAAATGTATGATACTTTCAAGGATACAAGAATAGCACAATAGTAAAATCGAGAAGACTACTGTAGTTAAGCCACATAGAGAGAATGGAAGAAAATAGAGTGGTGAAGAAGATTGCATGGGCAAGACCTCAAGTTGAAAGAAGGCGGAAAAGACCAAGGAAGCTATCATGGAGGATCTGACCGAGAAGGGAAGTAAGAACTGGAGGAACCTGACCAGAGATAGGACAACATGGAAAAGAATGACGAAACTGTGGACCTAAAAGCCTGTAATATATATATATATATATATATATATATATATATATATATATATATATATTTATAATTGAACGTTTGAGACCCTGGTCTTGGGCAACACTTGCGGACGATATAGGAATAATTGCGAGAAGTGAGAAAGAATTGAGAAGAAGTGACAAAAAGGCTAGTGGAAGCAACATAGAAGTTTGGTTTGAAAATCAATCAAAAGAAAAGCAAACTAATGATAGTAGAAGGTTCACAAGAAAAGGTAGAAAAGGTATCGAAAGTGGAAGTGGATACAGAACTAGTAAGAATGATTTTTGAAAGATTGAAATAATTTGTCTACTTAGGCGTTAGGATAACAAACAAGTTTGAAGAAGGGGAGATAGATCTAAGATTGATCAAAGCTAACAGATGTGGATGGCGGATGAGGGATGACAAAGCACCAATATATATATATATATATATATATATATATATATATATATATATATATATATATATATATATATATATATATATATATATATATATAAATTGAAACCGTTCTTTGACTTTTGTTTCTTGACGAATATATCGAATAAAGAATTTACATTAAATGTTGTCTAAAAAATTTCAATTTCTTGTGATAATGCATCAAAACTGTTAAGAAAGCATTATAGTGATAGAGCTATTTAACAAAAAATGTTTAGATCTGCTACAAGGACATGTGATGATAGAGAAGCAGTTTAAGATGAACCTCGTTCAGGAAGACCTTTCACATTAACCAATGAAAAAATACTACCCAAATTTAGAATCTTACACTGAATTTAGAATCTTACACTGAGTAATCGCCAATTAAGTATTATGGTCCATCCAAAAAAATACGTCCAGATTTATGGCAAAACCTTTCATGTTTTTTACTTCATGATAACGCACTATCGCATACCGTAATAATTATTCGTCAATTTTTAGCATAAAATCAAAAAATATCTTTCCACAAGCACCATGCTCACTAGATTGAGCACCGCGCGACTTTTTCCTGTTCCCCCGATTGAAGAAACAGTTTTATTAGCATCGTTTTGACACCATTCCAAAGAATTTGATGGTCACTTTACAGGAAATACCAGAAATAAGCTTATGGCAGTGAAAAGGGAAAACTTTGAAGGAAACAAAATTAATTTGGGTGAATAAATAAATACTTTCGTAATTATTAAAACACTTGGTATTTGTTTCACAATATATTCAAGATGTTCTCTGACATGTTTCGGCCTCGCAATCATTCTCAAAGAGAGTTTTCAGGGTGGCCGCAAAGAAATGATTTCAAAATTCCTTGATAATTCCCGGTTTTTCAGTAAAGTTTGTCGTACTTTTCGTCGTGGATCTTTATATATAATATAATATACCTTCGATCAATATATTTTCCAATATACCCGATACCCAATACCCTTCGATATACCCAATATACCCGACCCAATATACCTTCGATTGACAACTAATTTCGTAAATCCCCGACTTTTCATGTTGACCTACTTTTCCTTAGGATTAACCAGACTTCTCTTAATTTATTATATTGTTTGTACACAACCTTAATCGAGAAGCATCGAGAAGTTTAAAAAAAGTGGTTTGGTGTTTAGTGGTAAATCTCTTCGAGTTTAGTATGTTTATTTGAATAATTTATTTTATATTTCACTTATTTTTTTGTACATCGCCAAAGCTAGTGTTTTATAACTAGTTAAATATTCTTATAAAAAGTCATCTACAATGAGTAAGACAAAATTACGCTAATGACTAGTATGAACTAAACAAATTAAACTTTTAATATTTGGTAGATAACATTATTGGAGATTTTTAAATTTATCATCGATAACTTGAATCTCAGCTAACAGCTTTTTTTAGATTTTTTGAAGCAATTTTTTTTCATTTTCTGCACGTTTTCTATTCAAACCTTCTGATTCAGTTATTGTAGATTCTTTTTTTCGACATTCAATTTCTTCTGACAATTTTGAACGCGAGTTCCAGTAACAATGAACTAAAGATTTTGGAACATCAAGAATTGTAACGTCCCCATTCGTTTCACTTAGGATAGAGTCATAGTCATAGGCGCCGCAGTCACAGGAAGGCATCTTGGTACATCGGTACATTAAGTGGTTACATCTTCCTTGGCCAGTTCGGAAATTGATGGATCGTGTATAAGGTATCCATTGTGGGGGACTGTGGCAGACCACACCTCTCTGAACTTCTATTCCAGATGAAAATCTTCTCCTGTTATTGTTGGGTCCATAGTCCACGGGGATTTTCTGGATCGTAGCCTTAGGTTGGGGAGACTTTGTAGTTCATCATAAAGTATTGAGTTAGCATGGGTATGGCAGTTGCTAAATTCGCTCACTACTACTGCTTGCCTTCTTATTTGAGATGGTGCGATATTGGTTAAAACTGGGAGCCATTGGAACGGCGTGTGTCTCAGAGTGGCGGTAATAATACATTATTACCGGTAATAAGCATTATTCAGTTGTGTGGTTACTAAAAAGTGCCCACCTCTGGGTCGTAAATTCATTGTAAACTAGTAGGGAGCCTCCGGGCTAACTAAAAAACCTGGCTGAGGAAGTCGAAGTGTGGTTACTAGAGATACGTATGCGCTATTATGCCATACCGGTGCGCAGTATTCAGCAGCCGAGTATACAAGTGAGAGTGTAGCAATTCGTAGTACGTCAGCGTTTGAGCCCCAATTTGTACCGGCTAATTTCTGGATTATATTGACTCTGGAGGCAACGTTCTTAGCACTTCTTCTTAGATGATGTTTATAGGTAAGGGTTCGATCCAGTGCCACTCTGAGATATTTAGTTTGCTCGTTATGCTTCAGCTGTGTGTCGTCGACGCTTACTTGCAAGTGAGTATGCGCTTTTTTGTATTTTTTTTTGCGCTTTTTGTTAAAGTGGAGTGCACACACTTCTGTTTTGCTGTAGTTCAATTGCCATCTGTGGAAATAATCTTTTAGGACTTGTACGTCCTGCTGTAGAGCCATCTCCCATCTTACGAGGGTATTTCCTTGATAAACCAGTGCGGAATATCCGCTACATACAGATTGAAAAGCATCGATGCTAGGACACTACCTTGGGGCAGGTCATTGCTGACTTTACGTCATCTACTCTTTTTATCGCCGAAGAATACCTGGAAGAACATGTTAGAGAGCATGTTATTTAGGAGCTTTGTCAGTTTAGAGCAGGGGACAGCCTTCACAAATTTCATCAGGAGATTTTCGCGCCAAACGGTGTCATAGGCCGCCATCAGGTCAACGAACATTACACCAGTTTTAAAATAGATTATTTATTTATTATTGACTATCCTATGTTGGAAATTTATAAGTTAAAATATATAATGAGAAGTTAAAATAAATTCAAGATATTATTAAAAAATTCATTGTCGCAATTAAATTACCTAATATTTTTTGATATTTTTATAATTTCCTGGTATTTCCATGAAATTTCCTGATTGCATTAAATTCTCTGATAATTCCTGGTTTTCTCTGTTTATGGCCACCCTGCTTATGTATGAACAGTTTATACATAGAATGATCGCGAGGCCAAAACATGTCAGGGAATATCTTGAATATATTGTGAAACAAATACCGAGTATTTTAATCATTATCATCTTTACTATGTTTCACCAAGAACCAACAGCACAATCAATCGAAACTAAATACTTTATGTTCTATTTAAAGTTGCCTTACTTTTTGAACATAGAACATTAATATTCTATTTACCTCTAATGGCATTTCACTACTTTTGAAATTGAGTTGCAATTTCTTTAAAAATATTCAGAAACACCAAGAATAGCAATAATTCCAAGTAAACCATATGTTATTAATTTAACAATTACTAGATTATAAATGCCGAAACAACGATTCAAAATTTAAATTTTAAACTGGTCAAAATATTTACTTAGAATTAAATCTGAAGCTTTAGTTAAATAAAAACTTTTCCAAATTTTCCGGTTGCACGAAAACAAAAACATCAATTTCGTTAATGAAAGGCGTCGTATATGCTATAAATTCATTCTGTTGGGTAAACATTCTTATAATTAAGTAATTACCTTTGAATAGTGTAAATTTTTCTTGAGCTTTTAAGAAAATTGTTTCCTTATTTAAGGATTAGTCTGAAAAAGTCGAAGTAAACCAGATGAAGGCAAGAACTCTTTAAATATACATACATTGTAGATTCATATGTTATATTGTGAGTGAAAATGCAATATACCACGTGCTTGGATCGAATCTCTGTCTTTTTACATGCATTTAAATTTTAAATTCAGTTTTTTGTTTCGTTGTCCTCCTAAGGTATTATTTGAAAATAAAATGTACTATTTTTTATAACCCTTTATTCCATAAACGTTTCAGAGTAAATTTGATTTATTTCTTTACAAAAAAACCTTATTGTTGTTTAATGTAAAACTTGAAATTTCTAGCACTAATTTTTTACACCACCACGCATTTTTAACGATTTATGTCATATTAAAAAGCACATTATTAATGGTTTTAGTAAATTAAATGTTCAGAAGGCCGACCACTGAGTTCACCAAACCAAAATTTGACATCTGCAGTGCACTTTTGTTCATATTAAGCAGAAATCCTTTTTTCCAACAAATTGTTACTGAAGATGAAAAGTGGATTCTATACAACAATCTACATAAAAAATAATAATGGTTAATACCAAGACAAGTACGAGGGCGGTGTGATAAGTACTTGGCGCATTCCATAGATGGCGCTGCTGGTATTTAAAAAATTATATTTTTAGTAAATATAACCTTTCACAACCATACTTTCAAACAACCAAGTCGCTGCGTGGTTTAGTTTGTAAATGGCAGCCATTTAAATAGAACAACTTTTGTGATTTTATAACAATGGAAAATGAATATCGAGCAGGTATAAAATAATTATTTTTGAAAAAGAAAACACATGATGGGATTAAAACGAAGCACAGCGAAGTTTATGGGGACTCTGCACCTTCGTATCAACCATAAAATATTTGACAGCTGAATTCAAACGTGCCTATACAAATATTTTTGATAAAGATCTCCAGGTCGTCCGAATGAGGTTTCACTTCAGAAATGATTGAAAAAACCCAATATATCGTAATAAACGATCAGAGAGTGAAAATACGGGTGCAGAATATTTTATCAACTCACTTGGATATGAAAGAGCTTTCAGCAAGATGTCTGCCGCGATTGCTCAGAATTGATAATAAACACACACATCAACTTTAACTTTAAAAGTGTCAACTTTAAAAGAATAAATAGTTAGTTCATAACTGTTGACCAAACATGGATTCATCACAGCACACCAGAGTCCTAAGAACAGTCAACGACCACTTATTTTGAAGGGTAGGAGCAATCTAATTTTTAAAGGGGATACAAAAGATAGAAAAACGTTGGACTAAGTAAGTGGAACGAAAAGGGGATTACATTGAAAAGTAAAATAAATTTGACACAAAAAAGTTTTTTCTTATCAAGGCCAGGTACTTATCTTACAACCCTCGCACCTTTTCCCCCACCCCTAAAAAAGTGTTACTGCAATTATGGTGTAATTTTATAAGAATTATTTAATAGAAGATTCTCAATCCTAATAAAAACATAAGTGGTAACTATTATTGTGCTCAGCTTGATAGTCTAAACATGGCTTTAACTGAAAAAGGTGCAAAACTGATTAATCGAAAAGGTATTATTCAGAATCACCCAAGAAAAAATTAAAGCTTGTAGCTGAGAAGTATTTCCTCGCCCAGTTAATTCTCCTAATACTGGACCATCAAATCATCATCTTTTCAGAGATATGAAACTCTAACTTCAAGCCTAATTTTATAAAATGGAAATAAATAAAAAATAAATAAATAAATACACACTTTATTTAACATATGCAGCTAATAGTAACAAAACAAAATCAATATACAAAAAAAAATTAAAGTAAGAAAAATTCTAAAAAATCTTAACAAGAGAAAATACAATCAAAAGGCAATAACCAACATTGTTCAAATGATAAAATACTCTATTGCTTCAAATAATAATTTAACAGTCTATTAAATACATGCACATTAGGAGGGCTCCCTATGTGGGCGGGCAAAGCATTGAAGAGACAAACACCTTCCCAAAACAATGTCTTCTGGAGAGCAGTAGTTCTCACAATTGGTACATCATAATTGTTCTTAGAACGGACATCGTTAGAATTCATATTTACTCTTTGTACCAAAAAAGTATTCAAATAATGGGACAACAAATTATGTTTTATAACTTAATAATTTTTTACACAGTATATCCCGGTCAATAGTTTCGAATACTCGCTTTAATTCTATAAATACACTAAGCACAGTTTTTCCGACCTTTATATCGCTCCTCCATGTTGCGCAGATATACTGAATAGCCGTCTCACAAGAATATTTTGTCCTAAACCCTGATTGAGCAGAAAATAACAATTTATTGGTTGCAAAATAAGTTTTCAACTATGTACATACTATAGTCTCAATGATTCTTATCAACAACAGGTAATAAATTAATGGCTCTAAAGTCACTTGGTATACTAGGCTTTGGTATTTTTGGAATTGGTACAATAATGCTGGTTTTTAAGTCGTCAGGAAATGTATTCGTTTCAAAACTTGTATTAATTAATTAAGTACAATAAAGGATAAACGATGACACAAAAAAAAATTTCATTAACCTTATCGTAATTTCATTCTCACTCGTACTTCGGCTTTTTAAACTAAACACAACTTTTCTTAATTTGTTTAGAGTAACATGTTTAAACTCAGAAAAATCGTGAGTCTTGCATGCTTTGACATCACTGCTCCAGTCCTGCTCTTCGATACTCTGTTCCACTTCATTCAAACTATCGAAGTAAAAGTTATTGAAGTTCTCCTCCGTAGGTCCGTAGTGAGCATCAAAGTCGATTCGCGAAAAATCGGCACGCCCCTTACCATTGCCCAGCAAATCCTTTATTGTTCTCCGCATCTTCCTCCCGTCCCCCCTACAAGCATCGATATTATTATTAAGGTACTTTTTCCTCTCAAGTAGCATCATGGACAGTGCAATATTTCTTTTCTGCTTATAAGTTCTCCAATCATGTTCATTCTTTGTGAAAGAAAACTTTCTATACGCTCTGTCTCTCTCAACTTGAGCATTTCTTAGCTCTTTGCTCATCCAAGGGAACTTTCTAGGTTGTACTAATTTTAAGGGAGCAGCCATATCAATAGCATCATGTAGAGTTTGCATAAAATCAACATATAATTTACTAACGTCAATGGAATTGTAGTCCCAATCAACTCAGTAATCAGCCTCGAGACTGCTTGCTCATTCAGATTCCCAGCATACGTATGTTGAGGTGTTTCACATACAATACCCTGAAGTTTAAACTCGGCACCAATAATCTCATGATTGCTTATCATCGGAAAATCTCCAACAAGCTCCACAGCTCCAAAATCATTGGTAATTATGTGATCAATCAGTGTTTGTGAGATACCACTATTGTGGGTTTCCCTAGTAACAATCTGTGTGAAACCTGCTCCACTGATAATGTCTTTCAACCTTCTAGACTCACTGCTGTTCTTCAATAAATCACCCAGAAGAAAGGTTTTATTTCTTTGAAATTCATTGTCACTTAGATTGTCTTCCAAATAGTTTAAAAAGTCACCTACAGAGGCACTAGGCGATCTATAGCAGGCCGCTACCAAGAAAAACAGCTTATTTATCTGTATCTTAACTGTTACGACCCAGTAACTGGTTAGAACTGTCTCGACAGAAACCACCCAATATTTCAAGCCAGATTTAATATAAATAATAGCACCCCCCGTATGACGACTATCCGAATAACATACAACAGCCGTATACACCGACACCTCCAGTATTATATTACACAGTTTATTTCCTTTAGGAATATATTTTCGAACTACTTCAATATTCAGATCTGTATTTTTAAGAAAACTCTGATTTTTTATGCGCTCTAAAAAGTCTTCATTAGTTGCAATATATTTATCTTGAACGCCAACCACAATTATTCTGGGGTTAATATATTTAGGTATTTCTACCTCATAATTATCGGATAATTCTTTTATTGCTGTTATTTGCAGTTTCTTCAGAGAATCGTCATCCTTACACTGAATCATAACGGATCCCTGACCTATCGATTTTAATTTGTTTATTTCTACCGATAAATTGGATGGATTAATTTTTTCCGTGATCGCATTTCTCGTCGTAGTACTATTTTGTTGCTTATTTTTCGGTCTAATTATTAACGGAGGATTTTTTTTTTTTTTACAATATCTGTCCATGATTTTCCTTGTGGAGTCGACATGTCATTATGTTGCGAATTATTTAATAATTTCTCTGTATTCACCTTACACTCCTCAGTATGTTGTTCCAACCTTTTTAATCTATTACTAAGCTCAACATTCACCTCAAATACTGACAGACATCCATCACATACCCAAAACAAATTTTTACAGTCATTTATGGCTTTAAATATTGGCTCTTTGATGTTAACACAATTTAAATGATATTTATTATCACACACTTTGCACGCCACGAATTTTACTCGCCCGACAATATTGTCATTGCACCCGGTACATGCGTGTGTATAGAAAGTGTCTCAGAGAGATGATCGAAGATTGAAGACCTTAAAATAAAATTTTGTACAGTATCGAAAAATAACATTGCTTATGACATAATAGGTGTTTAGTTTTTGAAATTATGTTCAAAAAAGACGTTTTGCGGTGACCTTCATTTATTTGAAGAAAATGGCTGCTGAAAGTTATCGATTATTGGTTGAAGCTTTTGGTAACATGCTCTAACCTAAAAAACTTGTGCACGATGGTTTAAACGCTTTAAAAGTGGTGATTTTAAGGATAGACGAAAAAGTTTGAAGATACGGAGACTCAGCGTTGAAACAATTGACACAAGCGTTGAATGTTACCCAATCCACTATTTCCGAACATCTACATGCATTCGAAAAGATCCAGAAGGAAGGAAAATGGGTTCCATATGAAAATTGAAGGAAAAAGAAATTGAAAGGAAAAACTACTTGAGAAATTTTGCTTGCCAGATAGAAAAGAAAATGTTTTTTACATCGAGTTGTGACGGATGATGAAAGTGGGTCTATCTTGACAACCCAAAGCGCAAAAAAATTATAGGGAGACCCAGGCCAACCTTCAACATCACAACCAGTGCGCAAATTACATGGAAAGACGGAATTTTAAGGGAGCTGTGTATTATGAACTGCTGAAACCTGGTGATGGATACCGACAACAGTTAATAAATTTGAAACGAGAATTGAAGGAAAAACGACCATTATACGCCCAAAGACATGATAAACTCATTTTTCAACATGATAATGCTCGGCCCCATGTAGCAAAATGTGTAAAAATCTATTTGGAAAACGTTAAATGGGACGTCCTACCCCACCTGCCATATCCAACGGACTTAGCCCTGTCGGACTACCACTTATTTCGATCGATGCAGCAAGGACTTTCAGAACAACTTGCATTCTTACGAAGAAGTGAAAATTTGGCTTGATGTATGGTCTCAAAAACCCAAGAGTTCTTTTGGCGCGGAATCAATTCTTTGACAGAAAGATGGGAAAAAGTAATAGCTATCAATGGCCAATAGGGTAGAGCGGGGCTAGTTGAGCAACTTTTCGCTTGATCTCCGATAACTTCAAAACATCTAGCGGTATAAAAACGATCCGAGTACAAGTTCAGAAGTTGCTCACCCATGCTCAACGTGCTCCACAAGTGGGGCTAGTTGAGCATGGGTATGGAGCTAGTTGAGCAATGGCTAAAATTGACTTGATGACTGTATAGAATGATCTGAATATAAAATATTTGTAATCAACAAGCAAATATATATTTATTATGATTATTACATACTCATATTGTTATTATATCTCTGTAAAAATAAAATTAAAATCAAACCAAATTAAATATTTCCAATCTTTGGATTATTATTACACTTTTCATATTTAAAATTATATATTTAAGAATAATTATAACGCAAATAAGTAGTAATTACTAGTTCTAGTAATTACAAAATTACCCCAGGAGGTAGACAATCCTCTGCCAGCTTTGCTGGTAAAACCGGACTTTCGGATTCTGGGGCGTCCGGGCTTAAACGCAAAATCTTTCAGAGGGAGTCGGAGACCTCTGGCCAACGTCTGAAACCGAAAACAAAAACTTTCTTTGGAACGGTAAATATCAATTCTCTCCTGCGTCCAGGAAAACTACACGAATTGTGGCGAACATTAAATCAGCAAAAAATACAAATTTTAGCTTTGCAAGAAACTAGATTGACAGATGATAATACCTTGGAATTCGGCAACTACAGACTTTTTAAAAGTAAAACGGACAAAAAAATACTCAAAAATACACCACATCTCGGTGTTGCTTTCGCTGTCTCAAGAAACATCCTTGGTTCTATAACAAATGTCCAGCCAGTAAATAATCGACTTATAACACTATCCCTTAAGTGTGCTAACAAAAACTATACATTAATCAATGCACACCTCCCAGTTAACGAAGAAAATAAATCTAATCCTGAAAAAGTAAATAAGTCCTGGGAAATTCTAGAAAAGACTATCTCTAAAATTCCCTCTAACCATGTAAAAATCCTATTGGGTGATTTCAACGCCCAGCTAGGGAAAGAAAAAAAGTACAGGAAAACAGTCGGCAGTTTTCCGCTCATAAATGGACTAACCATAATGGTAGAAGATTGGTTGAACTATGTTCGCAGTTTAATATAAAAATAATGTCAACCCATTTTAAGAAGAAAATATCAAAACAAAAGACCTGGAGGTGCCCAAACACGTACATGGCTGAATTGCAAATTGACCATGTTGCCATTTCGTACCCCAATAATAAAGAGATTTTAAATGTTCAAGTCAGGAAAGGAGCAAATATAGACACGGATCACTACTTGACTAGAATCAAACTTAGCTTAAAACCTCGAAAATTTATTCAAAAGCGGCTGCTAATACCGAAGTTTGACCCAACGAAAATAAAACCAGCCCTAACAGAAGAACTTGATAAACAACCAGCACAGAACTAAATATTTTGAACAAATACTAAACTGTCCTGAGCCCTTAAACAAATTACCAACACTAAAACCTAAACAAACAAACCCAGATTCATTACCACCAAATGAAGATGAAATAATTAGGCAAATCAAGCGGCTTAAAAATAACAAAGCTTCTGGTGAAGATGGAATCACTGCGGAACTTTTGAAATCCGTTGGTCCAGGTACAATCAGGGAAATAACCAAAATTCTACAAGAAGTTTGGCGAACCGAACGGATTCCGGAAGATTGGAAAGATGCTCTAATCCATCCACTACATAAGAAAGGAGATAGAACGGATGTAAACAACTATAGAGAGATATCTCTTCTCCCAGTTTGTTACAAGATTCTATCTCAATGTCTACTAGACAGAGGACAGGGACAGTTAGAACCTAACATTGATGAATATCAAGCAGGTTTTCGACCGGGCAGATCCTGCCCTGAACAGATCCTGAATCTGAAGTTGATTCTAAGACATCAAAAACTGTACAATAAAAATCTCGTCTGTACATTTGTGGATTTCAAAAAAGCATATGATTCTATTGGCCGCGAATCTTTATTCCGAATCTTGAAAGAACAAGGACTAGATCTGAAAACGCTGGCAATTATTAAAGCAACGTTAACTAACACAAGGTCAAAAGTTAAATTCATGGGTAAGATCTCAGAGCCCTTCGAAATTAAAAATGAAGTGAGACAAGGCGATGGACTCTCGTCACTTTTATTTAAGTGTGTTCTAGAAAAAGTAATACAGGAGTGGCGTGAAAAAAAGTTGGGCCTGAATATTGACCAGCCCATTAAACTGGGGAGAACCAACATCAAAATTGATTGTCTGGCATTTACTGATGATCTAGCAATTTTAGCTCAAGATGTATTAACGGCACAGAAACAGATTGAAATCCTAAAAGAAACAGCAGAAAATGTAGGACTCCAAATTTCCTTTGAAAAGACACAATACATGACCTGCAACAGACTAAGAACGCCATTTCTAAAAACAAAATATGGGAACATCAGACAAGTCTTTGACAAATATTTACAACAAAAAATGCCTATCTAAAAACACAAAACTGAGACATTACAACACAATTATTAAGCCAGAATGTCTATATGCTGCGGAAACGCTCATTTTGAATAGAAAGAGGGACATCGAGGACATTGAAAAGAAGGAAAGAAAAATCCTACGAAAAATCCTAATCCTAGAAAAATTCTAAACAAATAAATAGCACAACATACCGACTTCGAGAAAACCAAGAAATCAAACAATACACAGATATACATAGCGATATGAGAAAAAGAAGACTTAAGTTTTACGGACACATAAAACGGATGAATCCGAGTAGGTTAACTAGACAAATAGTGGAGTAAAGCTAAAGTAGAAATAATTAAATGGATTGCTGCAATTAAAAAGGACCTAAGATCAGCAAATATTACACAAAGTGAAATTCAGGATAGAGGCTGTTTCAGACACAAGGTTAACGTTTGGAAGGTTGGCCAGAGAGAAAAATGTAGGAAGACTGGAACAACTTGGTCTGACGAAAGGAAAAAACCTCACAGCGAAAGAATGAAATTAGTATGGGCACAAAGGAAGGCTAACAACAACAAACGCCTCTAATTGTACTTCGCGTGGTCCACCAGGGCCCATACGTGAATAATAATAATATAACGCAAATAAATATTAAATTAAAGTAACTAATCATGAGATCAAGAATATTGCTAGATGATAAATAATCCCAAATTATTAATCATCTTTGCCTCTATCACGATTAATACAAACATAGGTTAGACCAACGTTCGGCACACATTTAATATGAGACCATTGTTTGCAAATCTGACACTGAATCCAGTTTTCTCCAAGTATGCTCTCAGAAAATTTCTCATAACAAACCAGACAAGCCTTCTTGTCCTCTTCTGTATTTGATTGAAAAATTTCCATCCTAAAATGTAATAATAATCATTAATATAATTATCAATATAAGTAATTTTAATTAGTAAATTTTGTGTAGAATCATCACTTGCACAAATTAATTGATGGTTATTATATTATTAAAGAAAAATTTGATTTTCTACAATGAACATCTAGTGGGGCTAGTTGAGCAAGCATTGAACGCGCGTTGCTCAACTAGCCCCAGTTGAGGCAACAAAATAAAAATTAGGTTATAAAAAAATCAGAAGAGTTAAAAATAAATAACCATCTATAATCGAAAGAACAATAATTAAGTAATCTTTAAATACTTACGTGGTCCTTATTAAGTGTTTTTATAGGAGTACAGTAGAAAAATAATGATGACCTGCAATATTTTTTTACGCCGAAAAAAAAACAAAGGGTTCTCTTATTTTATCGGAGCACCGGACAGAAATTGACAGTCACGCTATTTAATCCCCTCCCATAACCTCTTCTTTTCGCCATTTACACTTTTGTTGTCGGTTGCTTAGTTTTCGAGATATTTCGATTGCACAACTTGCCCCTATGGTCAACTAGCACCGCTCTATCCTACTTTGATTATTAAGTTAAAATATTTTGTTATTTAATTAGAATATAAGAAACTTTTTCCAATCCTTTATCCATTAAAGTGCTTGTTTAATTCAACTGAGTGACAGAAAAGCTATTTTAAAATTTTTATGTTCATTTATTAATCGTCTTAAAATGGATAGAGAATAATAACAGGTAATTCTATTCTAATGTCTCAAACTGTCTAGATAAAAATATATGACGAAAGACCTGGTTTTGTGTAGGAAACATAATTTAAGGTCTAGACCATGCACCTGCCGACAAAGAATGTGGTAATTTTCAAACAAACTGTGTTTAGGAAGTTAAAAGCAACAAACATTTGTTACCCTTTATTACTTGTTTGGATTATACCATTAACCAGCAAAGTTTTAGACTAGTTATATGTAACGACCTAACTAAACACCCTTGTACTTAAATAATTCATCTTAATTAAGATTTATCCTCCCATTACTACTATTTGAAAAGGAATTATTTTATCGTATACAAGTCAGGTTGTTTATAATACTTGTTTTATTTACTGTAATATTTATGAAATAATCTGCAATGAGACCAATGATTTATTGAAAAAAAGGCGTACAATGATGAATGCAGGGAGACTTTTTGGCAGAGTTGAGTACGTTGAGCTTTGCAAAACTATAAGAAAACGTATTCGGGAGGAAACGCGTCGGTTCAACATGCACCAGCATTCAACACTAGAAGAAAACAAGGAAATAAACAAAGCAAAACACAAGCTGAGAAATAAAAGGGCACAAATGTTTGCCTTAATGCGTGAAGATGGCACAGTGTTCAGGGAACGTACGGAAATGTTAGCGGTCATCAGAAGATTTTATTCAAAGTTATATAAAGATCAGAACCAGTCAAAGAGAGCAATGCCCACAGAAGAGCAAATGCCAGATATCCTGTTGGATAAAGTTATTCTTCTTCATAAGAAAGGAGCACAAGAACATCTATCAGTATTGTACAAAAGTTTCACCAAAATAATATCTAAAAGAATATTAAGAACATTGAGTGACGCACAACCAAGAGAACAAGCAGGATTCAGAAGTGGATTCAGTACAATGGATCACATCCAGGTTGTACAGCTGGCCATAAACGGCACAACGAATACACCATGCTTGGCTTTAATTGATTATGAAAAGGCATTTGACACAATATCAAAGCAAGCCATAATGGATAAAGCTACAGCGACAATTCACATGGATGATCTTATGTTAAAATCCATATAGAACAGGGTATACGGCAAGGTGACTCAATATCGCTTGTTCTCTTCTCAGCCTGCCTTAAAGACGTGCTCCGTAGTCTGGATTGGGAACAGGATGGAATAAAAATAAATGGTGCCTATATAAACCACCTTAGATTCTCGTTCTCTCGTTCTCCTGCTGCAAGACCCAGATGAACTACAAAAACACATACAAGAGCTGCAAAGGGTGGGAGAACCATTTGGCTTGAAAATAAACCGGAAAAAGGGTCTGGTCATGTTCAACAAAATTTCTGAAAACAGAATAATATCTATTTTAGGAAGCGATTTAGAGGAGGTGGACCACTACATAAATATTTGGCAAAGGATTTCAATGGAAGGTGATACTGCCTGGGAAGTGTGTTAAGTGTGGCTGGCAGTATTTGGCAGACTCAACGTAGTGTTTAAGAACAAACTCCCACTTTGTTTGAAGAGAAAAGTTTTTGATCAGTAAGTACTGCCTGTTCTGACATACGGAAGTGAAACATGGACACCCACATCACAATCAGTTCAAAAACTTCGGGTAGCGGAGAGAGGAATGGAAAGGTGTATGCTTGGCATTTCAAAGCGGGACAGAAAGACCTGCACATGAATCAGAGAACAAACGAAAGTATGTGACATCATTGGAAAGGTGAATGAATTGAAAGGGACGTGGGCAGGCCATATAGCGAGGCAATGTGACGACAAATGGACTAAAACAATCCTGGGATGGATATCGCTTGATCATAAGCGTCCTCGAAGAAGGCCTAAAACACGATGGATCGATGACATCGCCAAGTATATTAAACCCGAATGGAAAAGGAAAGCTCGTGACCGCGCGAAGCATGCTGGGGAGACTATCATCTTGCAGTGAATCGACAATGGCTGAATGATGATGATGATTTTTAAAGTAACCGTATTCAGTGATAAGGAAAAAATACATACAACCACTATATAATTTTTTCTGCAACGTTCTGCAACTGTATTTTTTTTATGTATACTACACTCATTGTCAAAATCTTAGACACACTTTTCGAAATAAAATATCAATCTGAAAAATGCCGTAAAATAATTGTTTACCCATCTTAACTTAAACTGAAAACGTTTCTCGAGAAAAAAATCAAAACATAAGCAAACAACAGTTTAATATTTCATAGTATCTCAACCACTCTTTATAAAATGAAAAATCCTTTTTGGTAATGAATTATGCCACTGTTTTATTGGTTAGGTTTGGTTTGCAAGTTTTCAAAAACGGTTATCAACGTTTCTCAAGAAAAAAAATCAAAACATAAGCAAACAACAGTTTAATATTTCATGGTCTCTCAATCACTCTTTATAAAATGAAAAATCCTTTTTGGTAATGAATTATGCCACTGTTTTATTGGTTAGGTTTGGTTTGCAAGTTCTCAAAAAAAGTTATCAACGTTTCTCAAGAAAAAAAATCAAATTATAAGCAAACAATAGTTTAATATTTCATGGTGTCTCTACTACCCTTTATTAAAATGAAAAATTATTTTTAGTAATGTATTATGCCACTGTTTTATTGGTTAGATTTGGTTTGCAAGTTCTCAAAAAAGTTCTCAACGTTTCTCAAGAAACAAAAAAGATCAAAACATAAGCAAACAACAGTTTAATATTTCATGGTATCTAAAACACAAAAATTTCTTTTTAGCAATGAATTATGCGACTGTTTTATTGCTTGTTCTGGAATTTCTTCCCACGAAGCGTGAATAATACTTTTTAAATTTTCTATATTTATCAATTGTCTTGATTCACTACAAACTCATCTTGAAAACATCCCCCCGACATTTTCATAGATGTAACTCTGGAAACAGCAGGCCATTCCAAGTTTGAAATATTGTTTTGCTGAAACCAATCTATTATAATTTTTGTCAAATGAATGAGAGCATTATCTTTACTTACGAAACTTTACTCATATCACTAAAAGATAATTTTAATTGTTCCAATAAATTTTTAACTCGATTTTTAACTAGATGAGAAAGAAACAATAAGTTTCCTGTTTTTTCGTAGCCAATACTCATCCAAAACAATACACTTTCTCTTCCCATTTGAAGTTTCGATTTTTTTTTTGTTCCTTCCTGAGAATATGAAAATAAAAGGAAGAACACATATGGTATTAAAGTAAAAATACAACATATTTTAAAGAAGTATTTTTTTTCACAAATACCAGGTACTGCTCGATTGAAGCTCTTAAACTATAAGGTTAAAAGACCGTCTCGGCTCCCTAGCAAATGCGATAATAGCATTGACAATGTCTACCTGAAGTTTTTCAAGACCTGATAATAAAAAACTTGATCCCCCTTCACGATATACAGGGTTTTTTCAAAGTTGAGTCATATGTTTTGGTTGGTCTACAGGTTGTAGAACTCGTAAAAAGAAGTCATTTTACCAAAAGTCATTTATTTAAAAGTTGCAAAATAAAGAGGTTATTAACAGTTACAAAATTTGAAAACAGACCTAACTTTTTGATGTTCTCGACCACTGCGTTGTAAACTAGCAAAGAAAAGTCAATTTAGCAAAAATCATTTATACAAAAGTTGCAGTATAACAGACACAAAAATGTTATTACATGTTACAAAAATTGTTCAAAATTCTGATCGGCGTACCCATGCGTCACTACACTGATCAAAAATAAAATCCCAGTATCTACAAATTACATCACAAGCGTTTTCGATGCGCTATTCTTCCAAAGGATTTACTTCTCCATCGTGATAAACTAACTTTTTAAATAGCCACATAAAAGGCGTTAAATCTGGGAAGTGTGCAGGCCAAGAAATGAGTCCATTGCGCCCTATCCATATATTAGGAAATTCATTATTTCAATGAATTTCGTGAACTTCTCGTCTAAAATGTGGCAGAGCTCCATCATGTAGAAACCACATAATCTGTCTAACATTTAAAAGAGCATCTTGAAATAATTGTGGCAGATTGTTTTGAAGAAAGTTTAAATAGTTTTCACTTATCAGTCGAACTGGAAGAAGGAAAAGCCCAATAAAGATGCCATTTACTACGCCAGTCCAAACATTTACGAAAATCTGTGCTGAAAATGGGTTCTTTTTACAGCAGGCAGATTTTCTACTGCTCAAACATGGTTGTTGTGGAAATTATTTACTCCATTTCTTGTAAATGTGACCTCGTCGGTAGAAAAGATAAATTTAGTAAAGTTTTCATTTCTGTTATACCGATATAAATAAAAGCCACTAAGAAAATTCAACTTTTCTAGGATAATCTTCGGGTTGTAACGCTTGTGCTCGTTAATAATGATAGGGATAAAAGTGTTCTTGTCGTATAGTCTTCCACACTTTACTATAATCAACTTCAACTTGACCCGCTATAGACCTAGTGCTCGTTGTTGGCTCGTTTTCAACAATTTCAAAAATGTCTTCCTCCATCTCTACCATTTCGTGTGGAGGAGGTCTTCCAGCGTAACCTCCTCGTAGTGCCTTTAAGTATCCTGTATCGCGAAGTCTTGTAATTAAATTGACAAACATCCGCGGAGCTGAATGACTTCTTAGAGGAAAACTTTCCGCGTACAATTGACATGCTGCAGCCGCATTTTGTTAGCACTCCCCGTAAGTTAATATTATATCCACTAGTTCATTGTTTTCATAAACGTGTGGCATAAACGTTCTAATCGCAGAAACTACCCAAAAATTAAACAGGCACTATTAAGGAATTATTACCACTGGTCAAACCGAACATCGCGCTCAAAAGATATATGGTACAAGAATACAAAGAACTAGTCATATCCAGTATCAGCAGTAAATAAATAATTTATGTTTACAACACAGTGGCCGTGAATATGAAAAAGTCAGGTCTATTTTCAAATTTTGTATTTGTTAATAATTTATTTATTTTGCAACTTTTATATAATTGATTTTTGGTAAAATTACTTATTTTTACAAGGTCTACAATCTGATAAAATAAATGACTCAACTTTTAAAACACCCTGTATATTCCTATAATGTGTATATTCGTATAGTGAAAATGTCAGAGTAAGCCTCGTAATAAATATTTTTTAGTTTATTATTTTCCTGTTTTTTAATTCTTGTACCTGCAGTGATCGTTTTCACTTTCTTTTGTACATTTGCGTCTATCTCCGAAACCGTTGGAGATAACGCGCCGAAACAGGGCCACTCCAACGAAATGGGAATGTTACTTTAGAAATAGTGTCCTTTACTTCAATAACAAATCATCTTTTGGAGTTGCAGTTAATTTTTTCATTTTTTTTTTCGATATTCATATCTATCTCCAAAACGGCGATAGATAATCTGGCCGAACACATTCCAATCAACTGAACTGGTTATGTTACGTTAGGAATAACGTCTTACCCGTACTGAAATAGTATTACAATATTTTTTATTAATCTGAGGTAAGAAACATATCATAAAATAAAATAAACCAGTTTATTTTTCGATAAGGACAGTAAATATCAACTTAATCAAAATGAAATAATAAGGAAACACACAAGTTCAATTGATGATTAAGAAGGATGTTACTATTTTACATTTTGGGGTTTATTTATTTGTAAACTTTCAAGCCGGTCGCGTTGGCATGGTGCCCAAGTATATAATCCATTAATGCGTCGGCAAAACTGTGTCGGTTTCCACTCATAGTGTGTTGATTTCTAGGTAATAGTAGAAAATCCGACAAGAAACCATCTCTGTCATGCCAGCGCTGTGAGACTATGCTAGGTTAGGTAGGATGCATTAGGGGTACCCATAAGTAATCAGTTATTTCAGTGGCAACAAAAAAATGAATATATTTGCATTTAATTTTATCTTCAGTCGATTATGTAATCTCCGTGATATCTAAGACCTTTTGCCATCTTGCTGGTAGAGTTTCAACCACCTGTTCATAAAATTTTGTTTCCTTTGAACAAAAATTTGTTTCTAGATGAGCTCGCACATCATCGATATTTTTGTTCCTTAGGGAATATTCCATGAATCGGAATAAATGAAAATCGGATGGGGGATAAAACTTCCCAGTTTATTTTTTTCTTGGGTTAATCTTGCTACATGCAGCCTAGCATTATCGTGTTGTAATATTACCCCTCTTCTGTTGACCAGAGCTGTCCGTTTTACCAACAATTCTTTACGTAATCTATCCAATTGTTACACCAATCGCACAATCGCACCTTATTTAAACTGAAGGATGGTTTAGGAGTGGATGGGGCTAGTTGATTTGGAGAAAATCATTGTTTGGTGCGCTTGTCATTGTTTTACAAGACCCATTTCTCGTCACCAGTAACAATTCTTCGTAAAAAGTGATCAATTTGTTGTCTGCACAATAGATATGTGCAAATTGAACACCATTGTTCTTTATTTATCTCCGAGAATCGATGTGGAACCCATGTACCCTGCCTGTAAACCTTCCCTATTTCTTGAAGATGTCTTTGGACTGTTAATCAAGTGGCCTAAAGAGTGTTTGCTATTTCCTGGATACTCAGTTTGGGATCAGTTTCCACCAGTGATTTTAAAGCGTCATTACTAAGGTCTACAGAGCATCCACTTCGATCACTATCAGATAAGTCAAAATCATCATTGGAAACTTTTCTAAACCAATGTTGGCACTTATTGACTTTCAATACGTCTCCATACACATCATAAATTCTCTTTGTTACAACCATTGCATTAACATCCGATCGAAAATGAAACAGCATGCCATGACGTATATGTTCTTCAGTTGATTGATTATCCGCCATTTTACACCGGTGTAATAAAACCTCTAATATTTGGGACATTTTCTAAATTGGTCACTCATCAGGCCTTTTCAGAAACTAAACGTTTAGGACTATGGCGATAGCTCTATGGAGGTGCTAACAGGAACTAATCGGTAGATGATGATTGTAGTTCAGAACCTACGTTAAACGATAGCTCCATTTGCCAAATAACCTCAGATGCTGATTTGCTTATAACTAAAAAGTTAATGAACTTGAACAGCAGTTTCTTTTATCTTCCATATTTGTAAAATGTTTTGCCTTGCATAAACTCGCCTTAAAAGTATACTCCAGACGTTTTCAATAATATTCACGTATGGAGAGGCAGCAGGTTAGTCCAATTTTGAAATATTATTTTTCTCCAACCAATCTGTTATAATTTTTGCCGAATGAATGGGCGTGTTATCTTGTTTAAACGCTGACGAAGCTTTGTTCATATCATTAAAAGATTACTTTTGTTGTTCTAATACATTTTTATATTCTTGAGAGTTAACTAGATTTAACTTTTTTTAGTTAATACTTGCCTGAACCATAATCTTCCTCCTGCTCCCATTTGGCGTATCGATAAAATAATTTCTTCACATCTGAGATCATCAAAATAAAAGGAAGCTATTCAACAATTTTAACACGTTGTATTGTGAACGACTCCATACATTATACTTATAAAATGAGACTAGACTTAGACGACTAATTCACAACGCCTTTTACCTTTTATTCGAGAATTTAAAAAACCGCTCATTTTGAAAGACCCTTTATCATCCTGGCAAAAATATGAGAATGGTTTATTGGCCAAAATCAAAAGAATCTAAATTATTTGTTCGACATTTTATCAACCGATGATATTTCTTTCAAGGCGAATAGGATTTTGAATTTTCATAATTTCCACAGCTAGGTAAATGAAATCCCCAGGTAGTTACTGATAAAAAAATCCAATATAATTTTGGACTAATCTATGGATTGGAATAATGGGAGATCAGCTTATAGCGTCATTTGTTCTGTCAAAAAGAGTAAAGATTCAATGGGTAGGAATATTTACACTTTTTAAGAAATGAATTGCCAATTTTTTTAGAAAATGTACCCCTTCTGGTATTTGCATGACGCATATGCACAAATTTCGAAAAATTGAGATCATTTAAAACCGGTTGAAGATATCAGATTCAAATTCATGGGGTAGTTGGGCATTTTTACAAAATATTTAATACCAACTCAAGATTGGTGAAACTTGTTTCGACCTACGTTTAATAGGACAGATGGAAAACAATGACACTTGTCATCGAGACTTAATAATTTGTCCACAACATTCAAAGCCCACTTTGTGAATTGCATATTTTTCAGCCAGCAATGAACACGAATATCTCGCAAACGACGTGAATATGAATATTTGAACACGAATATCTCGCAAACGGCGTGAGATATCGATATTGACCAAGGGTACCCTTTTTACGTGGAAATTATGATATTTTTCTCTTCTTCTCTAATTTGAAAATATGAGCGAGCTAATTCCTCACAGAGTAGGTTGCAAACGCCCTCTAGGAACTAGGCTCAAACTAGTACCAAATTCGGACTTGAATGAAACTTTGAAGACCTTACTATACCGATTATGACCCATTTTTAAATTATATCAATTTTTCGAAAATTTAGTTTCACTTTCAACACCCTGTATGTTTTTAATAACTAACATTTGCCAACACACTTATTGACTAACTCCCGTTATTTTAACCTCTACTATCACCAGTTGCTCTATGGCGCTATGCTCTATGGCGCTCTATGACGCTACTTTTTCTAGAACACAGTTAAATAAAAGTGGTGAGAGTCCATCCCCTTGTTTCACTCCAGTTTTAATTTCGAAGGGCTCCGAGATCTCACCCATTAATTTAACTTTTGACCTTGTGTTAGTTAACGTTGCTTTAATAATTGCCAGCGTTTTCAGATCTAGTCCTTGTTCTTTCAAGATTCGGCATAAAGATTCGCGGTCAATAGAATCATATGCTTTTTTGAAATCCACAAATGTACAGACGAGATTTTTATTGTACAGTTTTTGATGTCTTAGAATCAACTTCAGATTCAGGATCTGTTCAAGGCAGCATCTGCCCGGTCGAAAACCTGCTTGATATTCACCAATGTTAGGTTCTAACTGTCCCTGTGCTCTGTCTAGTAGACATTGAGATAGAATCTTGTCACAAACTGGGAGAAGAGATATCCCTCTATAGTTGTTTACATCCGTTCTATCTCCTTTCTTATGTAGTGGATGAATTAGAGCATCTTTCCAATCTTCCGGAATCCGTTCGGTTCGCCAAACTTCTTGTAGAATTTTGGTTATTTCCCTAATTGTACCTGGACCAGCGGATTTCAAAAGTTCCGCAGTGATTCCATCTTCACCAGAAGCTTTGTTATTTTTAAGCCGCTTGATTTGCCTAATTATTTCATCTTCATTCGGTGGTAATGAATCTGGGTTTGTTTGTTTAGGCTTTAGTGTTGCTAATTTGTTTAAGGGCTCAGGACAGTTTAGTATTTGTTCAAAATATTTCGCAAGTTCTTTGCAATTATCTTGGTTATTTAGAGCCAATTGTCCGTTTTCCTTTTGGAAGCAAAGACTTTGCGGTTGATAGCCTGTTACTTTAGTTTTAAATGTTTTGTAAAAGTTTCGAGTGTTATGTTTTTGGAAATCTTTTTCTATTTCATTAAGTTGATTATTTTCATATTTTCTTTTAGTTTGTCTAATTAGCTTCGATGTTTCTTTTCTTACTTCAAAAAAGATGTTATAGTTTATTGCTGTTTTTTGACTGTTCCAATCTTAGAATGCTTCACTTCGACTTAATACTGCTTGCTCGCAAACTTCATCCCACCACGGATGTTTTCTACGTTTTTGTAAAGGGACCAACTTTAAGGCTGTTTTAATAATTTTTTGTTTCAATTCTTGCCAGTTCTGTGCTGGTTGTTTATCAAGTTCTTCTGTTAGGGCTGGTTTTATTTTCGTTGGGTCAAACTTTGGTATTAGCAGCCGCTTTTGAATCAGTTTTCGAGGTTTTAAGCTAAGTTTGATTCTAGTCAAGTAGTGATCCGTGTCTATATTTGCTCCTTTCCTGACTTGAACATTCAAAATCTCTTTATAATCGGGGTACGAAATGGCAACATGGTCAATTTGAAATTCACCCAGGTACGTGTTTGGGCACCTCCAGGTTTTTTGTTTTGATATTTTCTTCTTAAAATGGGTTGACATTATTTTTAAATTAAACTGCGAACATAGTTCAACCAATCTTCTACCATTATGGTTAGTCCATTTATGAGCGGGAAAACTGCCGACTGTTTTCCTGTACTTTTTTTCTTTCCCTCGCTGGGCGTTGAAATCACCCAATAGGATTTTTACATGGTTAGAGGGAATTTTAGAGATAGTCTTTTCTAGAATTTCCCAGGACTTACTTTTTCAGGATTAGATTTATTTTCTTCGTTAACTGGGAGGTGTGCATTGATTAATGTATAGTTTTTGTTAGCACACTTAAGGGATAGTGTCATAAGTCGATTATTTACTGGCTGGACATTTGTTATAGAACCAAGGATGTTTCTTGAGACAGCGAAAGCGACACCGAGATGTGGTGTATTTTTGAGTATTTTTTTTCCGTTTTACTTTTAAAAAGTCTGTAGTTGCCGAATTCCATGCTGTTATCATCTGTCAATCTAGTTTCTTGCAAAGCTAAAATTTTGATTTTTTGCTGATTTAATGTTCGCCCCAATTCGTGTAGTTTTCCTGGACGCAGGAGAGAATTGATATTTAGCGTTCCAAAGAAAGTTTTTGTTTTCGGTTTCAGACGTTGGCCAGAGGTCTCCGATTCCCTCTGAAAGATTTGGCGTTTAAGCCCGGACGCCCCAGAATCCGAAAGTCCGGTTGTACCAGCAAAGCTGGCAGAGGATTGTCTACCTCCTGGGGTAATTTTGTAATTACTAGAACGCGGGAAGCTCTATTTTAGGACCACATTTTCATGTTCTTTTTTCTAAGTATATATATATATATATATATATATATATATATATATATATATATATATATATATATATATATATATATATAAATTTAGAAAAAAGAACATGAAAATGTGGTCCTAAAATAGAGCCAACCAAGAAACAAGTACAATACATAATATTTCACACTTAACAAAAGTACTAAATAACACATAAACATTTTATAACACTTAATATTTAGTTTTATTATTTAGACACATGTTTTGGGTATAGAGTTTACAAGTCTTTGACACATTTCTAATGGTATAGCTTCCCATTCTTTTTTAATCACCTTCCAAAGTTCAAGTTTGTTTCTCGTTTTATTTTTGAGGTAAATCCACGTCCTCAATGGGATTGAGGTACGGCGATTGGGAAGATTACGGCATTAAATCCACATTATTGTCACTAAGAAATTGTTTCGTTTTCCTAGTAGTATGTTTCGGATCATTATCCTGTTGATATTTCTATTCCAGCGGCATATTTTATTCTGCAAAAGACAGCATGACTCCATGAAAAATGTGGATCCACTCATTTTGGTCCATGTTTTTTTTTTAATCCAGTAAATTAATCCTACACCATACCATGAGAAAGCTGCCCATAGTTTTATATTACCGCCTCCATATTTTACAGTTTTAATAGTATGTTTTGTTAACAATTCTTGGTCTTCTAACAAATCACCTACCATCAGAACCTATTCTGTGTGTGTTTCTTTTCTGATAAATAAGTATACAAAATACTAAGAGGATTTTATTGCTTAATTAAATAAACAACTTCATGTTCATTTAATAATGTGTACATTTTTTTGCAAAAATTACCGGAAGAAGGCAAATTATAAATATTTTTTAATTTCTTTTGAATGGTAACGCCTTGTGTGGGAATAATTATAAGCCATTCCATTATTTGTTCCATTAAGGGGAGTGTCCAATTACTATACCCAATTATTTTTTTCTTTATTGCAAAGCTTTGAGCTTCCTGCGATTTTACCGGTTTAAAATAATATATTGGTTTCGGAAATTTGAAACGATATTTCTGAATTAACTTTTTTTCAAATAAATTAACTTAATTAATTTTAAGAATCATATTATTTTAAGGCAAATATTTATTTCCATTTTGGAATTAAAGGAAAATACTATTACATTTAATTATTTCTTTACTAAAATGTTATGTAATTAAAATAAAACAAGCGTACCTTCATATTATATTTAAATATATAGAAACTATATTATATTTAGATTATATATTTATATGATGTTTTTTTTTAATTTCAATATTTATTGTAAAAAATATAAGATATAAATAATGAGTCTTTCAAATTGAGTGGTTTTTTTATTTCTTGAATAAAACTCAGATGACGTGAATTTGTCTAGGTCTAGTCTCATGTCAGAAGTGTAGTGTATGACATTTATAAAAATGAAGTAATACACAATACAACAACGCGTTAAAATTATTGAATTTTTTTATGTTATTAATTATTATTTAATTATTAATTATTGAATTATTTTATTCGTTTATATTGTTTTTCGTTTGTTTTATCAATAAAAAGTTTTTTGAAATCAACCCAAAAGCTGTGTTTTAATCAAGAATTAAAAAACCCCTCGAGTTGAAAGGCCCTTTACCGACTACCACATGGTATAACTACGAAAAAAACGATAAATGATAATAATAATTCAATGACAATGACAATCCTCTGCCAGCTTTGCTGGTACAACCGGACTTTCGGATTCTGGGGCGTCCGGGCTTAAAGGCAAAATCTTTCAGACGGAGTCGGACACCTCTGGCCATCTGAAACCGAACACAAAATTTCGGCAACTACAGTCTTTTTAAAAGTAAAACGGACAAAAGAATACTCAAAAATACACCACATCTCGATATTGCTTTCGCTATCTCAAGAAACATTCTTGGTTCTATAACAAATATCCAGCCAGTAAATAATCGACTTATGACACTATCCCTCAAGTGTGCTAACAAAAACTATACATTAATCAATGCACATCTCCCAGTTAACGAAGAAAATAAATCTAATCCTGAAAAAGTAAATAAGTCCTGGGAAATTCGGGATACTACTATCTCTAAAATTCCCTCTAACCATGTAAAAATCCTATTGGCAAATAGGAAAAGAAAAAAAGTACAGGAAAGCAGTCAGCAGTATCCCGCTCATAAATGGATTTTTTCCCGCTAAAAATAATGTCGACCCATTTTAAGAAGAAAACAAAACAAAAGACCTGGAGGTGCCCAAACACGTACATGAGTGAATTTCAAATTGACCATGTTGCCGTTTCGCACCCCAATTATAAAGAGATTTTGAATGTTCAAGTCAGGAAAGGAGCTAATATGGACACGGATCACTACTTGACTAGAATCAAACTTAGCTTAAAACCTCGAAAACTTTTTCAAAACTACTAGAGAGACTGCTAATACCAAAGTTCGACCCAACGAAAATAAAACCAGCCCTAACAAAAGAGCTTGATAAACAACCAGCACAGAACTGGCAAGAATTGAAACAAAAAATTATTTAAAAAAAACCTTAAAGTTGGTTCCTTTACAAAAACGTAGAAAACATCCGTGGTGGGATGAAGTTTACGAGCAAGCAGTATTAAGCTGAAGTAAAGCATTCAAAGATTGGAACAGTCAAAAAACAGCAATAAACTATAACATCTTTTTTGAAGTAAGAAAAGAAACATCGGAGCTAATTAGACAAACTAAAAGAAAATATGAAAACAATCAACTTAATGAAATGGAAAAAGATTTCCAAAAAAATAACACCCGAACTTTTACAAAACATTTAAAACTAAATGAACAGGCTATCAACCGCAAAGTTTTTGCTTCCAAAAGGAAAACGGACAATTAGCTCTAAATAACCAAGACAATTGCAAAGAACTTGCAAAATATTTTGAACAAATACTAAACTGTCCTGAGCCCTTAAACAAATTACCAACACTAAACCCTAAACAAACAAACCCAGATTCATTACCACCGAATAAAGATGAAATAATTAGGCAAATCAAGCGGCTTAAAAATATCAAAGCTTCTGGTGAAGATGGAATCACTGCTGAACTTTTGAAATCCGCTGGTCCAAGTACAATCAAGGAAATAACCAAAATTCTACAAGAAGTTTGGCGAACCGAACGGATTCCGGAAGATTGGAAAGATGCTCTAATCCATCCACTACACAAGAAAGCAGATAGAAAGGATGTAAACAACTATAGAGGGATATCTCTTCTTCCAGTTTGTTACAAGATTCTATCTCAATGTCTACTAGACAGAGCACAGGGACAGTTAGAACCTAAAATTGGTGAATAGCAAGCAGGTTTTCGACCGGGCAGATCCTGCCCTGATTCTATTGACCTCGAGTCTTAAATACGCTGGCAATTATTAAAGCAATATTAACTAACACAAGGTCAAAAGTTAAATTCATGGGTGACATCTCAGAGCCCTTCGAAATTAAAACTGGAGTAAGACAAGGGGATGGACTCTCGCCACTCATATTTAACTGTGTTCTAGAAAAAGTAATACAGGAGTGGCGTAAAAAAAAGTCGGCCCTGAATATTGACCAGTCCATTAAACTGGAGAGAACCAACATCAAAATTGATTGTCTGACGTTTGCTGATGATCTAGCAATTTTAGCTCAAGATGTATTAACGGCACAGAAACAGATTGAAATCCTAAAAGAAACAGCAGGAAGGGTAGGACTCCAAATTTCTTTTGAAAAGATACAATACATGACCTGCAACAGACTAAGAACGCCATTTCTAAAAACAAAATATGGTAACATCAGACGAGTCTCTCAATTCAAATATTTGGGTGAAATAATCATGGAAAATGGGTTGGAAAAAGCGGCCAATAAGGGTAGATGTCAAAAAATGGAAACGGCATTGAGACTTACACAAAATATTTGCAACAAAAAATGCCTATCTAAAACACAAAACTGAGACATTACAACACAGTTGTTAAGCCAGAATGTCTATATGGGGCAGAAACGCTCATTTTGAATAGAAAGAGGGACATCGAGGACATTGAAAAGAAGGAAAGAAAAATCATAAGAAAAATCCTAGGGCCTAAACAAATAAATAACACAACATACCGACTTCGAGAAAACCAAGAAATCAAACAATACACAGATATACATAGCGATATGAGGAAAAAGAAGACTTAAGTTTTACGGACACATAAAACGGATGAATCCGAGTAGGCTAACTAGACAAATAGTCGAATTTTATGAAAATAGGAGTAGAGCTAAAGTTGAAATAATTAAATGGATTGCGGCAATTAAAGAGGACCTAAGATCAGCAAATATTACACAAAGTGAAATTCAGGATAGAGGCTGTTTCAGACACAAGGTTGATGTTTGGAAGGTTGGCCAGGGAGAGAAATGTAGGAAGACCGGAACAACTTGGTCTGACGAAAGGAAAAAACCTCATAGCGAAAGAATGAAATTAGTATAGGCGCAAAGGAAGGCTAACAACAACAAACGCCTCTAATTGTACTTCACGTGGTCCACCAGGGCCCATACGTGAATAATAATAATAATAAACTATTTACGTTTCTCTTTCTCTTAAAAAAAATTCTGCGAACTTTCCGGTTAACCCGATAGTTTTGTTACAGTCATAACCGGAAAGAATTCTTGGCCATATGAGCTGTTTTTATAAATCAATTTTCTTAGTCCAATTTTTAATGTTTAATTGGATGGAGCAGCAAAAATGAATATGGTCACATCAATTATATTTCATTGTCCTAATTTTCTTTGAATGAGGTAAATAAGGGTATACTTATTTACACAGAACAACTCTAAAAAAGGTATGTCCTTAACATAACAGTATATAATGTTTTTCTCGGTACAATATAAGAATCATCTTATTTCCGTCATTGGTTATTATGTCATGATTTTACTTGAACACTTAGCAACGCAAGTGGGCATCGCACAATTTCAAACGCCTTTCAACTTCAATTAGGCAAATGAGAATCGAGTAAAGCAATCATAAAATTTGCCGCTTTGTCCATTGAATTCGTTTGTAAAGAGTAACAGTGATTCTAATAATTTCCTTCCTTTTTTACACTGAAAATTGTCCAGTAAGGTCGTCGTCGTGTGCATATGAGGATCGAGCAGTACGAAATCGTTGAATTCTTCCTGCCTCCGCATTAATTTAAATATATTAGAATTAATTACGATTGAAAAAATGGTGCTTAAGAGATTATGCTAAATAATATCGGTATTAAGTCGGTGTTTATAAAACTACCTGACGATTAATTAGTGTAATATTTGATTAGCGTAAGCAAAATTTCATTCCAACCTATTACTATGGAGGATCCACTCAATAGATCAACAGAATATTGACATGGAAGGAACGATTTATATGCATCGATAAGATTTATTTGAATGATTTAATACATTCTGGTTTTATGGCAGTAGTTATTATTTTGTTGAAATAGGCGTTAAAAATCTTAGTCGTTTCCAGAAAATAATAAAATTCATGCTGAAATAAATACGAAGATTATTCAAAAAATTTTCGATGACAGAGCTGGCGCATCTATGACTAACTTACTTAATCCTTCCTCTTGTTACCCAAAGGTGTCTAGGTGAAATTAGTTTTCATGTGTTAACGAAGTTTCCTTTCTGACCTTGGCTAGGTTAATTGTTTACTGCCATGTTTTACCTTTTTTTTGAATTGTTTCTATGATGTCCTTATTCCATAAGCGCAGCCTTCCCCTTTTGTTCTTTTCCATCGCTCTAGCTTCCCAAACTCTCTTGGTTTATCTATTCTATTTATATTTGTTCTTGGTACATACTATTTAGAAGACCGAACCATTTTAGTTTGTTCTCTTCTATTTTTTCTATGATTGCTGGTATTTCCAGATTGTCTCTAACTATGTTATTCCTGAGCTTGTCGATTCTTTTCATTCCCTGTGCCTTACGAAGGCATCTCATTTCTGCTGCTTGTACTTTGTCCATTCTGTTTAGATATGCGAACCATCTCAGTTTTTTTTCTCCTATTTTTTCTGTGCTGATATTAAACATCGTTTTGTAACTGCAGATGACACTTGGATTTATCACTATGATTCTGAACTGCGACAACAAACCGCAGAGTGGACTGAGCCCGGTTGTTCAGCTCCGAAGCAAGTGGTTAAAGTCTACCAAAAACGTTATGGCATCAATTTTTTCACCTTCATATGGTAAAACACTAACACGACAGTATTAAAACCTTTTAGATCAATTGGAAAAAATCGTAAGAAAAGACCTGAAGCGAAGAAAAAAAGAACTGTTCAGACTTTCAACAGAGTTGTTGCTCACACGATTATTGGAGCATCCACCATATTCACCAGATCCCACCCTCTCTGACTTTATCTGCTCCCAAACCAAAAAAATTCCTACATGGCAAGTGTTCTTCATCAAATGAAGAAGTTACAGTAACCGTAGCTGAGTATTTTGAAGGACATCCAGAAAAATCACTTCAGAGATGGCATAAATTAATTAATTATAATATATATATATAGATATGTAGGTGAGGCTTATTATATTATTTTTAATTAATTAATTAATATAAATATATATATATATATATATATATATATATATATATATATATATATATATATATATATATATATTTATATATATATATATATATATATATATATATATATATATATATATATATATATATATATATATATATATATATATATATTATTATTATTATTCACGTATGGGCCCTGGTGGACCACGCGAAGTACAATTAGAGGCGTTTGTTGTTGTTAGCCTTCCTTTATGCCCATACTGATTTCATTCTTTCGCTGTGAGCTTGTTTCCTTTCGTCAGACCAAGTTGTTCCAGTCTTCCTACATTTTTCTCTCTTCTTCATCAAATGAAGAAGTTACAGTAACCGTAGCTGAGTATTTTGAAGGACATCCAGAAAAATCACTTCAGAGATGGCATACATTATTTATTTATAATTAATTAATTAATATAAATATATATATATATATATATATATATATATATATATATATATATATATATATATATATATATATATATATATATATATAGATATGTAGGTGAGGCTTACTGTGTAATTATTGCGTATTGAAATACTTAAACATTTTTATTTGTATTCTTTAAAATCGAGAACCATATTGAAAATGATATCGATACCGTATGATAACCATAGGATTTCGTATAAGGGTCGTATGTATAAATAGATTTGCCTAGAATGTAAACTACTTTTTTCTGGGATACTTGTATATAATCGTACAATAGGCCTTGAACATAGTGATTTTGATTTTATGTAGATAATTAATCACTCTCTAAAACGCGAAGAAAGTCGGAAATCTACTATTTGAAAACAGTATGGTCCGAAAATCCATTTCAAATGCAAAAGAAAAACTACTAAGAAATTGAACCCCATAAGAAATATCACAACATATAAGTTACGTCTGATCAACTTAAATGAAAATATTCAATTGTCCTAGTCAGCATTGTATCCTTATATGTTCGTTTATCTGTCGGAATATTTTAAACCAGGTTTAAAATGCAGAAAGGCAACGGGACAAAACTGTCAAGAATCGATTTTGCTACTAGGCCTATAATTGCCTGACACTTTCACCTATATATTTAAGCTAAAAAATTATTCTCACAGGGCTTACTATCCAGACTTAACGCCTTCATTTATCATTTAAGTCGATCAATAAAGAGTTCGGCTAAGCACCGCTCTTTCTGTGCCCCGAAGAAGACAGGCGAATTGCCTCTGAACAAGCATCTTGTAAAAAAAAAGGAAAGAATGTGTAGTGTGCCTTAATGATTTGAAAACATTTTAGACAATAAGCGAAAATATTTAAAATAATAATTTATAATTTATATATTATGAATCATATCATATAATAGATCACAAGTCAGATTATATAATAGAAATTGTAATATCCTTTCCTTTTAAATTAATCTTAGACGTCGATCTTGATCCTCATTTGTGGCCTTCGAAGTGCGCTGCCTAATTATCTTTAATAATTTCAACATTACTACATTTTAACAATAAACATTTTAAAACCGAAAAAAATAGAGCAAAATACTCTGAAAACAATCTATTTTTTTACTTTTTATTGCCAAGAAGTTTTAGACTCAAATACTCAATTCTCAAAGCAATTTCTATGTCAGTTTGTAAAGGGTTATCCAATAAAAGTGTCAGAACTTTAAAATGAGGCACAATGATAACTACAAGTGATAATTTTTATTTTAATTTAAAGAGCAAATAATGGCATTATGTTTTGAAAATAATCATTCAAATGTGATTATTTTGAAAACTTTTTTTTGAAGACGACAAAGGAAAGCGTATTACTGTTAATAGTGAAATCTTTATAAACAAAATACTACCATCCATAATGTGAATGCAAATCGAATCCAAATTAAGTTACAATTTTAAAATAACACATAACGGTGGATTAATATTTTAAAAAACAGAAATAAAAGTTTTGTTTATGTGAAATTATGTTTTCCTTTAAGTTTTTGCATTTCTTGGGATATCTCTTATTCGGTACAATAAATCCTTTTTCAATAAATGCATGTACCATAACAACAAAAACTCATTTCTCTCTGATCTAACAACCATCAAAGTTTTCGGCATTATGCTACCAATAATATTTGTTATTTACAATGCCAATGGCATAATATTGAGATCATAACGAGCGTCTCAGAATGTTTTTCGTTTTTGTTATGACTATTACTTGCCAAACACTGATAGCTGGGGGAGGAGAGTGGTGTCAAACGCTTGACGGGCTTTTAAATTTAGTAGCGATGAATTGTTTCATGGGTCACAGCAAGCATTTAGCGTGCGAGCCTTTTTATAAGAACAACGATTCCTACACTATTGTTCGACGTCTGTACAGGACACTCAACAATCTGTCTGTACTGTACAATCAACCATTGGGTGCGCAAGTTTGAAGAAACTGGAAAAACAAAGCCCGATATATAAACTGGGCGCAAGAGCACATCATTATTTAATACTCTGCAGGCGGACGGACCTGTAAGGCCCGTTTTAAAAAATTGAAGTTTTTTAAACTTTTTTTGAATGAATGCTTGAAATTTTGATTCATATTTTGGGACATTTAACCATATCATGTTTGCTTCAAAATCGTGAAATTTGTTTTACATAAAACCGCATAGTTCTATTTATAAAAAACCTTATTGTCGTTCCAGAAGGTTCCTACCTTGTACAGTCTATCTTGAGTTACTCCAGCAAATGATTGAAAATTTCAGTTCCAGGCTAAACGAGTGTCAAGAAGCGGATGGTGCGGATTTACGGATAGTTATTTTTCATAAATAAAAATTGTAATTTAACAGCAATTAAACAAGTATGAATTATTGATCGACTTGTCTGTTACTTTGTGATAGTTCACTTTTAAACCGAATATTTTTTTTTTACTTTCTTACCTATCACTTTTATTTTCTAACTTTAGAAGTAAATGTAAAGTAACTTTTAATTTTGTAACTTTTAAAGTACTGCTTGATAATGTAATCATATTTTACGAAACTATTATTAAAGTTAAAAAATAAAAGTGATAGATAAAAAAGGAAAAAGTTTAAATTAATTCTGATGTTTTACTTTTTAAGCATCAAAAACGAAAAACATTTTGAGACACATTTATATTTTATCCTACTTCAACATGATAAAATGAAAATAAGCCTTAAAAATGGAAGTCATTTTGAAAAGTCCAATCTAGACTTGTGAAATATGATTTATTTTCTTAAGTTTTGGTTTCCAGTGCACTAGTTGACTTAGTTCACAGAAAATATTTAGATATTAGATTATTAGAAATCATACAAGGCAAAAAATTCACCAAGTTTGCATTTTTGGAGAGTAAAATAATATTATGAAAGACTACCATATTCTTTAAATAGAATGTTAAATATCCCTTTAGTAAGGATTTCTGCTGTTGCCATTAAGCCACGCAATCTCATATTTATTTTCTTCATCAGCAACATTAATTCGAAAATTAAAAAATGAGTTGCTTTATAACTTGAAACTTTTACTATATTTATACCTATATAATTAAATAATCTGATAATCAGCTAATCACTGATATCATAACTCGTTCTTGATGTGTAACTGAAGCTTATCTTCGTTATTAACATTATAACTCTCGATTTATAAAATATAAATAATGTTGTAACTCAATGCTGAGGATGTGAAGCATCCAAACTTTCCTGTCAACACAAGTTATCTAAATATACTAAAAACAAAAAAAAACTCTATGAGAAATATATTTTATCGGATTAATTTTGTAATTTTTATATACGCCATGATTGAATTGTGTAATTATTTTAAAAAATCATGAAATTCCACTTACATTTGATAGAAAAAAATTAATAATGACTAGGTCCATTACAGCTATTAACATATCGGTCAATAAGTCCCCGGTCTGACAAATAACACACACTTTTTTTGCAAATTTTGACTTTATCAATATATTCTCCTTGAAGAGCAATACAATCATTCCAATACTTTTCTAAAATTTTTACACCTTTTTTATAGAACGGTTTCTCGTTGCCTTTAAAATATCTTTCAGTTTCGGTAATTACCTCTTCATTGGAGCGCTTCAGTAAGCGTTTTTTTGTAAGGTCTGGGAACAGGAAATGGTCGCTGGGGGAATGGTCTGGAGAATACGATGGATGTGAAAGTAATTCGAAGTGAAATTTACCAATTTAGCCATCGATCATTTGGAGCATTTCTTACCGATCTCGTCCTTCAAACGCACCAATAATGCTTTGTAATATTCAAGATAATCGATGAACAATATCCCATACGCATCCCAAAATACAGCCACATGAGGCCATGCCACAAAATACACAAATACCTTGCCTGCCGATGGTTGTGTTTTTGGTCGTTTTGGACGACTTTCGCCGACTACTATCTACTCAGCTAACTGCTGATTTGACTCTGGAGTGGAGTGATGGATCCATGTTTAATCTACTGTCACTACCGCGTGAAATTTTTTTTTATCTTGCTTAACATTGTGTGGTTTTTTAACTTTTTTTGAGTGAATGATTGAAATTTTGATTCATATTTTGAGACATTTAACCGTATCATATTTGCTTCAAAATCGTAAAATTTGTTTTTCATAAAACCGCATAGTTCTATTTATAAAAAACTTTATTATCGTTCCAGAAGGTTCCTACCTTGTACAGCCTGTATTGAATTATTTAGAGGATGGTCCCCTAAATCCCTTTTACCCTGTCTGGGATCAATTTGGCGCCGTCTGGTAGAGAGTAAGGTATTGTAGTTAGGAGTATAATAGGGAGATAGAGAAGGGGGTGGGGAAGTCAAGTTTTTATGTTTGCAAACAATACAATATGTCAAATTTACCTGTATGTTTATAGATCAGTTTAGATTCAGTGTTTGAGTGAAGCTGATTACCTCTGCTTGAATTTTATTTTTATGTTTGCATAATGTCTACGGAAAGAAGGCTTACTATTGTAGAAATAGAAAGAATATTAGAAGGTGAACTTTCGAGTGATTCAGAATCGGATATGGAATCAGCGGAAATTGGAAGTGAAAAAGCTCCCGAAGACCCACAACCTATCCAAGAGAATAGTGAGGATGAAGCCATGAACATGGATGTGAGTAGTTTGCCTTTTAGCTCTATTGAAACCCGCAATGGGGAATACTGGTATACATCAAAAAATGATGCACTGCTGGTTACCACTTTCAGATCCTAGGGTTCGAAAAAGAGCACAGAATGTTCTGAAGGATACGGAAGGTCCTACTTGATAGGCTGAAAAAACTGTCAATCAGTAGCAGACAGTTTTTTATTATTACAGGCAGCCCCAGGAAAAAATATGCCACTGAAGTAATAAAGAAGGAAAATTGGTATATCAAACGAAATGGAAAGAACAATGCTGAAGAGCTAAAAAATATATTGGCCTACTTATTTTGATGCAAGTCTACAAATCAAAAAATGAAGATGTCAGTACAATGTTTAGCCGCCAAGATGGTCGTCCTATTTATTCTAAGCTAAATAAGCCGGGACCGATTCAAGGAGATCTCCCGAGATATAAAATTTGACGACGCAGAAAAGCAAAGGAAGCAAAAAACTCCAGATAAGTTACAGCCTACCCATACCGTTTTTGAATGCTGGAATACATGCTTTAGAGAAACTTATGTGCCTCAGTGGTCTATGACGATGGATGAGTAGTTGGTGACTTTCCGCTACCGTTGTCCATTTCGCCAGTATATTCCCTCAAAACCTCGGAAGTATGGGATCAAGTTTTGGATGATTTGTGACTCATTTATTGGCTGTGTGTGGAAAATACAAGTGTACGAAGGAAAAAAACGGGGGCATAACGAAAAGTAGCTCAGGGAGAAAGAGTTGTGAACGATATGATGCAAGAAATCATAAAAAGTGGGAGAAATATTACGTGCGACAATTGTTTCACCAGTTTCTCATTAGCTCTAGAACTTTCCAAATGAACCTAACATTAGTTGGAACTATTAGACAAAATAAACCAGAACTCACACTAGAATTTACCGACAAAAGGCCGCACAGTTCATTCTTCACATTTTGGTTTCCAATATGACACAATGATTGCTTCATACTGCCCAAAAAGAAACAAAGTTGTTACTCTTCTGAGTACCTTGCACGACAAGGATGGAATTGATGAAAACGATAAAAATAAACCATATATAATTACCACTTATAATGAAACAAAAGCAGAAGTGGACAAAGCAGACCAAATATTACGACATTATTCTGTGAAAAGAAAAAGTCGCCGGTGGCCAATGGTAGTATTTTCAAATATGATTGATATAAGTGTACTAAATGCTTTTATTGTATTCATGTTTAGTCATAATGATAAGTTTGGTAGCAAAAGTGGAAGAAAGAAGAAAGTTTTTGATTGCCCTTGGTAAGGAACTGGGGGGAGTATCTGAAGAAGAAGAATCAATTGAAGAGATATCAACAAATGCAAAAAGTGACCCCTCAAGTGAATCAAAAAGAAGATGTTACATTTGTCCAAGCAAAAAATCAAAAAGTATGTGCTAAACATACTTTTTGTTGTGTGACAAAAACATATGTTTAGAAGATAGTAATTTAGTATGTGATAAATGTAATTAACTATATACGTAAATAATGTATTGTTTTTAACTAAATTAATTATTTGCTTACTACTTATTCTTATGATTTTTTTTGTATCCTAAAGAAGGTGTATTTCTCATTTAAATGATCTCATTTAAATGACGATAAGTTATGGCAAAGACGCCCGTCCACAGAGTGTTAAACAGCTCCAAACATTACTCAAAATCATCAATACGTTGTTGTTTTTGATGCGCTGTGAGCAAAGGCAGTACCCGTTTCGATAGCAATTTACGCGCTCCCAAATTCCCACTACCTTATTTGGAGGTCTAGAACGTTCAGCATCATCGGTGCTTGTACGGCCACATTTGAATTCAGAATACCAATCAATTTTGGTTGATTTTTCTGAGGCAGAGTCCGGGTAATGTTTATCAAGGCATTGTTTTGCATTCGAAAATAAGGAAAATAGCATCACTAAAGCGCAACTCAGAAAGTAGCAGACAGATTATCGTGCAATTTTGACGCAATCGACCATTGGCAAGGATTTTTCGTAAGTAATGTCACCTATATGTCAGACCGGTGACTAATTAACCGTTATGTCAGTAGCAGCTGGTGGGTTTTTAAAGTGTGAGGGCGTAGAAGAAAATAGTGCTGCTGAAGATTTTTTTTGCAATTTTTTAATTTTTTTTTGAACTTGACTCAAATTCAACACGAGCGTGGGACGACCGTTAGTTTTTAATTCAACTTTCTCCTCCAAACTTAAATTAGTCCTTATTAACTGCTTTAAATCAGACACCTTCATATTTGCAATTAAAAGTTGATTATTTTTATTTAAAAATACTCAGTGTGTACACACGTAGCAAATCCCAAATCAAAACAAGTATTCGCCAGACGAACAAAATACGGGACGCGAGACATATCAAACGCTCCTTACCCGTCAAATCAGCGTTTAAAACTAATTAGCGATACGATAATTAACGATGTAAAAATTGTGGCGAGAGGATGGAATTTTTATCCGCATTATTTGATGTGTTGAGTCGACAAACGTGCTTCTACATTGGGAGATTTGAAGTTTTGGTAATATCTTAAAGTGAGTTAAAGGAAAGAAACTGAACGGAAATATAATATGGTATTTTGCTCTGAAAAATTGTTTACTGTGATAAATGCTGGAGGGGCGCCCTCCAAGTCCTCCCTCACGAGCCTCCACTGCGTTATGTTATAACACTCTGTAACTCTAATGTACAAGGTGTCCCAAAAGAAAGTTTCATTTTGATATAGCGACATAAATAAAAGAGAAACGTCCATCAAAAAAACTTTTATTGATTATTAAAATAATCATTTTAGGAAATTACTTTTTAAAAATTATGTCATCCAAATGTGTACGCTCATGGCACTGATCTAAACGAACAGCAAAATTCCTTGGGCCGGCTCGGCACATAATCTCTGAGACATTGCAGCCCATACAGTGACTTTAGGCGAATATAGGAGGTTTTAATGCTTGTGTTTCGACTTCGTTGCACTCCAGTAACGACAGTTCTGCTTATTTACATGACCGTTGAGATGAAAATGAGCCTCATCTGAAAACAATATGTTGTTGAATGCTGCAGAACGCTTAGTTACTTGATGAACGAATTAAAGTCTCTGAATGGCATCTTAGGGTTTTAGCTCTTGCACCAGCTGAATTTTATATGGCTGCAGTTTTAAGTCTGCGCAGAATGCGGTGCAATAATGATAGAGGTACATTTTAAGCATGCGCACGCTTACGAACTGAAAGGTCCGGATTGTCACGAATGGAATGATTTACCATTTCCACATTTTCGTCACTTCGAGCTGACCTTGGTCACCCGGACCTACCGTTTATTCATCGTCGAACCGGTTTCTTTCAACTTCTTCACCCATGTCCTGATGAGGGGAACAGTTGGCGCATCTTTAATGTTACGCAGACTACAATGAGTGCAGAACTTTATCTGCGCTACAGTCACCAAATCATTGTTTTTGTAAAATTCTTGCACATACAACGCACGGTCTGCTCCCGAGAAACACTCCATACCAACTAAATTCCTATTAAATTCCTATCCGCGCGGGGCTATCGATGGACGTACGCCCCGCGCAATTCACAGTTATTGTGTTTGCACAATGATCTAGTGAAATAGAAACTTTCTTATGGGACACCTTGGACTACTATGAATAAAAACTAAGGTGAATTTTCAAATAATTCACAAACTATTTATATATTCATCAAATTTATTTCGTCTTCTTCATGGTAATCCCCCGTCACTGCAATATACTTATTTCAAGGTTTTTTTCCAGTATTCGAAACAATTTTTATACCTCCGATATTTCCAATGAAAGCTGACAAAACGGTGTCCACGAACTTCTACCTTCAATCAAGGAAACACGAAAAAGTCATACGGTGCCGTATCTAATAAATACGGTGTTTGTGGAAAGGTATTGGTTTCATTTTTAGCGAAAAATTGATCAGTAACATAGGTCGACGTGATTTTTGTAACAGTGATGAGAATACTCTTTTGGCGTATCATTTAGATACTTATTAAGACACCTTTTCAGACAGAAACGGTCTAGCAAGTCCCATTTTCAACTACACAATGTTGAAATTACCACCGTTATAGTATAGAGCGTATATTTCCATAGTATTCTACGACACTAGGACATTAGAGCAATAAAAGAACATTACAATAAGAAAGATTGGCCTCATAGAACTTTTTTTAAACCTGGAAGTTCAACATAAAATATGCTCCCCTTGTTAACCCAAAGAAGGTACTATCCATATTAATCTTGGACTAATAAAAAACTTTGTAGCCATGGACAAAGAAGGTAATGGTTTCAAATATAGTCCGTATCAAGATATTTCGTTGCCTTTTGGTAAAATGTTAATTGCCCCAATAAATTTCAATAAAAATATTCCCAGTTTCTTCAAAAGCGCCAGAGTCGGAATGGTTTAATTTCTGAATAATTTGGGAAAAAATATAGTATTGTTAAATTATTATTATTATTGTTATTATGTATGACTAAAACATTGTTTATTGGTTTGTGTATTTTGAATTTATTAGTACAATAAAAATAAATAAATAAATAAATTTATCTATTAGTACAATAAAAATTATAACTTAAATTTAATTATACATTTATTCGGTTTCACTCGCACTGTCACTTGGATTTACATTAATAATAAGTGGTTCTATATTATTAATAAATGATACATAAGAATCTTCTATTTTCATTACATGGTTAATCGAATTTATCCAACTTTCTTTGGGAATACTATCTACAACCTTCCTAATTAATGTTGCAGCACTTGCACTTAGAGTCGGATAAATGTTTTCTGCTCTAACATTGGATTTTACCTGATGCCACATATGCTCAATTGGATTCAAAATAGAGTAATACGGGGGAAGGCGTAAAACCGTATGTCCCATATCGGCAGCAATAATATCACATCTATATTCCTTTTTAATATTAAATGTCTTTAATATTTCTAGAAGATCACATTTATTATATGTATTTTCGAAGTATATATATTATTTTTCAACATATAGTTCTGAATTTCCAAAGATAAATGTTGGTAGTCCAAAGATAAATGTTTAATATTTTTGGAGGACAACCGTAAACAATTTGGAACCCATCCATCCTCGGAACCAGCATGTAAAATTGTAATTCTTTTTCCTTTGTTCGCGGGGCTTTGGTTTTTGGTTGCTTAGCATCGGACGATAAATGTTTTCTTTTAAAATTAGTAGTTTCGAAATATCGAACGAACTCAATTAATTTTACCTTTTTTCCTGTTATTTTATTCGGCCCGGCCCTGTTTACTTTTTTTGAAATTTTGCCGGGTTTCGTTACGATAAGGGTTGTTAACAGTTTATTGCAGCCATTGGGCCAACGGTATGTCTTGAACCGCACTATACCTAAAAGAAATATTTCCTCAATTAAGTGATTCAAAACTAAAATAAGGAAATGCATTTTTCTAAGGACCAGCGATACTCTAGTATTTCATAGGTTTTCAAGAGTTTATCTATAAGGTTTTTACAGTTTTCATCTTCCAGAAATAATTTCACTACACTTACAAAACACTTCCAAGCTGCCAATTCCTTTTCATTTCATTTTTCTTGAAAACGGAGATCACCTAGAAGCTTCCTTATTTGAGTTTTGGATTACTTAATTGAAGACATTTCTTTTAAGTACTTGAAACTATTACGTTCTTTGTCCATGGCTTTGACAAAGTTTTTCATTAGTCCAACTTTAATATGGAGAGGCAGAAGAAGCGCCTTTTTTAAGTTAACAAGGGGGCGTATTTTATGTTTGAAGTACCATGTTCAAAAGAAGTTCTATGAGACCAATCTTTCTTACTGCAATGTTCTTTTGTTGTCCTACTATCTCATAGACACAAAAAACAGCAATACTTTGAATTTTTTTACAAAATCCTCCTTACCTTTGAAATCCAAAGTCAGGTAGAAATAATTTCAATTACCCCGTGGTATTAAGGAGAAACTAGTGTTTTAATAACTGCCTAAATGAAACACAAAAAAAGCATTATCATCAATGTTACAAAAATCATGTCGACCTGTGTATTCTTATTATATTTATCAATATTTAGTTTGCGTATTGCTAAATTTAAAAATAAATAAGAAAACCCTAAAGTTTCCAGAGCATAACAATGCCACTAATACCATAACTGCCATTAATGTTATTTATTATGACGGCTTGGATAGAAAGAACATGTTAGCGTTGGCTTAAAAAAATAAGAAAGGTGAATTCAATCTCTTCGACAGTATACAAACTGAAAGACGTGTCGCGTTAAATAAGGTTCTGTCGATAGCGGAAAATTGAAGCCGATCCCAAACAAACTATCCAGAAATAAGCCACAAAGCTTAAAACTTTGTCCAGCAAATTTGTCCATATTAGGCAAAGATCCTTTTCTTCGACAAATTGATATTACAGATGAAAAGTGGATTCTATACAGCAATTCACATGGGAAAAAACAATGGTTAACACCAGAACATCCACCTTTTCCCACTCCAAAATCAAGTCTTCATCCTAAAAAGGTGTTACTCTGAGTAAGCCACAAAGCTTAAAACTTTGTCCAGCAAATTTGTCCAAATTAGGCAAAGATCCTTTTCTTCGACAAATTGATATTACAGATGAAAAGTGGATTCTATACAGCAATTCACATGGGAAAAAACAATGGTTAACACCAGAACATCCACCTTTTCCCACTCCAAAATCAAGTCTTCATCCTAAAAAGGTGTTACTCTGAGTGTGGTAGGATTTTACAGGAATGATTCTATATGAGGTTTCGAATCCTAATAAAACAATAAGAGCTGAATATTATTGCACTTAACTTGATAAACCAAACATGACTTTGATTTAAAAAGCGTTCAAGACTGATTAATCAAAATGGAATTAATCTACAGCACGAAAAGGCAAGACCTTATAGAATCAAAATCACCAAAAAAAAAAAATTAGTTAGTTTGGGAAGAACATCCTCGCTTACCGTATTCTCCTGATGGTATACCGTCAGATTATCATCTGTTAAAATCTATGGAATATTTTCTTTATGGAAAAAAAAATTGCTGCGACATATCGAGTTCAAACTATCCTTCATTTTTGATGAGCGAAGATTGCCAATAACGATGGAGATTAAATTGTACATTAAAATTTTATTAACTCTTAAATAAAATATAATTTTGTGCAATATCAAAAAACATAATTACTTATGGATAGACCTATTCAAATTTTAAGATCATATTATTGGTAAACTTTTTATATAAATATGTAGATCGTGAACCTTTAACATTAACATAATTACCAATAAGAATCTCAACGTCAAATTTTAATCATTTAATAGACGAGACAGTTTAATACTCTCATAATGGTTATTAATCGATGAAAATCACCTCCAAAAATAAAAATTAATTGATTTAGCCTAATTCTTGACTAATAATGACATCATTCTGATGCCGTTATTCTTCCGAATTCTTTAAGATTTTCTCGTGGCCAGTATTAATGAAGCAATTAGTGAGAAACCTATAAGTAAGAGAAATTTAAAATAGTTTTGGGGTAATAGCTTATTGAATTTATCTTGAAAAAATTAAACCAGTTTTCCTAGCATAATTCACAGTGCCTTTCTTCTTATATTCAATTTTTAGATTTGTTTAGGTTATTACATAAATTATAAAATATCGCCACTGTTTAATATAATTAACAATATTTTTTTATTGTTTGCGTTCATGGGAATATTACTGGTATCTATTTGAAATGCCATTTGAATGAGTTTTGTGGACAGAAATCGTGAAAATACTAGGCCGATTGAAAGGTTCGCGGACAGGAAATAATAAAAGAAGCTTATAGTTGAAAAATTACTTTATTCTTCCTCATATTCTCCCTTAAGCTCAATACATTTTTTCCAGCAGTTTCCCAATGCATTTATTCCATCTGTGAAGTGATGTTCTGGAAGTCCTTCAAAATACTCATCTACGGCTGTTATATCGTCTTCATTTGATGAAAAACGCTTGCCACGTAGGAATTTTTTGACGTTTGGAGACAGATGAAAGGCAGTGGGGGGCCAAATCTGGTGAATATGCTGAATGCTCCTAAGTGTAATTCCTTCAATTTGGGCATAGCAAGAACATCTATGTGAGCCGATGCATTGTCTTTTCTTACGAATTTTTGCATTCTGTTAATCCAAACAAAGAGTTTGAGTAATACTATCCTGTTATTGTTTTACGGGTTTGAAGGTAATCAATTAACAAAATGCCTTTTGCATCGCAAAAAATTGATGTCATAACCATTTTGATCGATTTTGACTATTTTGGCTGCTTCGGAGCTGAACAACCGGGCTGTCCCTTCTGCAGTTTGTTGTCACAGTTCAGGATCATAGTGGTAAAGTCTCGTCTATAGTTACAAAACGACATTTAAAATATATTTTAGTCGAAAAAGATCCAAATGTTGGTTAGAAAGTTTTACTCGAAGTCGTTTTTGATCAGAATTTAACAAATGGTTTTTTCAAAATATGAAACATCCGTTAAGTTGAGATGTCCATGGCCTTAGCAATTTCACTCAAAATCAATTGTCTTGTCATCCATAACCATATCATGTATAAAATGAACTATTTTTTCAGTAGTTGCACTCCTGGTCAAGTCTTCGAAGAGAACACACGCTCTTTGGAACGACCAAGTCTACAGTGTTTCACAGTGAAATGACGGACCCCACGGGGTTCATCATTACGCGAGAGGCGTTTGACGCGCTCCAGCGATCCATTGACGAAAAAGAAAAACGTATTACCGACTTGGAGGGTCAATTACGTTATCTAAATGAGATGGGCAACCTCGCCAGTGCGGAATTGAACGATCTCCGCAACGAGAACCAGGTCATGTCGGAAGACTTAGAGCGGCTGAGAGCCGAAAACAACAAGCTGAGGGGAGAACAAAATAAGGTTTCAGCAAAACCCGACGCCTTTTCCAAGGCGAAGGGTAGTGAAAAGAAAAGAAACGAAACCACTGCAACTGATTATCCATTCTACGGTTCCGACATCGAATTGTCGGAAGCAGGCTGGTCTTCAGCCTCCGAGTCAGAGGAAAGCTTTCACTTTTCCTCGAAGAAAAACCCAAAACGTGCCGCAATGGCTGAAAAGGAGGACTTCCCGCCACTAAAGAAGCCAGCCTCGGAAGGGGCTTCCAAAGCACCAATCTTCAAGAAGCCAGCGCCAAAACAGCCGGAAGCGAAGAAAGTCCAGCCCAAAAAATCGAAATCTGTACCTCCGCAGTCCTCTAAGATACCGCCGATCGTCATCAGGGAAAAAGGCGAGTATTTACAGATTTTGCGCATCTGTAAAGAACAAAATATCAACCTGGGCAAAACCACAACGAAGCCAAACGGGGTCATGTTAAGGCCCCCAACCTCCGATGATTTCAGGGCTGCGACTAAACTCTTCAACGAGCGCGGCTATAAGTACCACTCCTTCTGTACTCCCGAAGAACGTAATCTTCGGGTGGTTATCAGAGGAGTGGTTGAATCCATTCCTGCGGCTACCGTCATGAAGGAACTCACCGAACAAGGATTCCACCCTGTACACGTGGAAAGATGGAAAACCGCCAAAGGTACACCGATGGCACTCGTACAGGTGGTGTTACCTAAGGAGGAGAAGAGCATCCACCAGCTGAAGACCCTGTTTGACCAGGAAATCACGGTCCAAACCCAGAAGTCGAATGGCCGCACTGTGCAGTGTTTTAACTGCCAGCAATTCGGCCATTCGGCAAAGAAATGCCATGCTGACCCGGCCTGCGTCAAATGTGGAGAAAACCATCACTCCAGGGACTGCAGGAAGGACAAGTCGACGAAAGCGATGTGCAACGAAAGCAATTGCGGAGGCGAGCACACTGCTAGCTTCCAAGGTTGTCCAGCGCGTCCAGAAAATTCTACAAGATCACAACCTAAATCAAACAGGGCTTTTTCAGGTCCATCTCTCAATAAAAAGATTCCCCCACCAACCTTTGTGTGGGGGTCCCAGAGGAACACGGTTCCTCCCAAACTGCCCGCTCCACAAGGAAATCCCTTCTCCGAACTTGTGGGGCAATTATTGGGTCAGCTTGTTAGCCAGTTTCAGGCGCAACTGACCGATGCCCTCCAAAACTCCCTTGGAGGGCTAAAAATCCATTTCTAAGTCCATTTACTTCGTCATCAATTCCGGACAGCAGACCTATAGATCCTGAATTTCTCAGGTTTTTCCGGTCTGCATAAGTTCCCATAAGCCGCTTTCTTACCCAGATTTCCCGTTTGCAGATGGCGGACCGTTGGCTCCGCGGTCAGGCCCGGCATCTGGACGCGGATAAATCGATTTCTCGATGAGACTTAGTGTGTCATTTTCTAATTAACCTTCGCGAAGTTTTTCTGGTCTTCGCTGCAAACCCAATTCAGCCAACGTCGAACCGGACCCTCCGGGAAAAGTTCGACGCTCCAGGGGTAAGATTACCCCCAAAAAGGGAAACGTCAAGACCCGTTTCGGGTAAAAAGTTAATTCGATAGAGGTAAGAGCCTACGGGTCAGCCTAAAGCCAGAATGAAATAGCGGAGTAGTTGCACTTATTGGACGCCCAGAACGAGCATCATCACCCAGGCTTATACGACCACGTTGAAGTTCACCTACCCACTTATAAACCATTGTTTTTAAAAGATCAGACTCCCCTAATACATTTACCATTTCACTATGAATTTCCATTGCCTTTCAACTTTTTTTTACAAAGAATTTAATCACTCCACGATTTTCATATGTTCCATTTTAAAAAATAACACTGATGCGTTTACTTTAAGATGCTGTGAATGAATTGACAGATCGACTTCAAAATGTAGTAGATTATGTAGTTATTTTACTGCTCTGTAGGTGTCGCTCCGCGAACTTTTCATTTAGCCTAATATTGTAACAGACTCTCAGGTATATGTAGAGTTCTACAATAAGTGTGCTAGAACTTTAAAACGTGATAGCGACACTGTTTGAACTGTAAATATCACTCACAGACTGCTATGTACAGTACATTGTATCAATTCACCATAGAAAGATTCACAACACACAAACTGGGCTCTAGAGCAGTTGGGAGGCGAAAATAATAATCTCCTAAAAACGTTAATACATTTATATATCGATGATGATTGGTTGTGATGAACTTCAAAAGAAAACCTGCCAGCCACCCAGTGACTGTTGGTCCATAAGGGCACGTGGACACGTGCCCTATCAAAAAATTAAAAATTTTTAAAAAATGAATGATGTCTGACAGTTACACTCGTATTTCTACACAGCAAAGTGTGTGTATCATACTAAGAAATGTCAAATTTTTGGTTGCGACGCATTTTCTTATCCCCATTCCAATATTTGGTTATACGTGTCCCAGCTGTTTTTTTCCCCACGAACCACCGCTGCAGCCACCCATGCTTAAAGTAAAGTAATGTTTTATGGTTAGAAGCGCATCAGCAACTAAGAAGTCTATTTACCGACTGTACCTATAAAGCTTAACGTATGTTTCGAACCACGGTCATCAGCTACCGAAAACCCCATAAGTGGCTCTCAAGTCTTGCGAATGACCAAAGTAGAAAATATCTCAGAAGGCATCCAAGTTTACCCAGCCTCGAACTGGCGTAACTGAAGGGTGATTACTTATCAGATTTTACACTCTTGCCTAGAAACATTCACAATTGTTTAGAAAACGTCCACAACCAAGAGCGAAGATCGAACCCGGTACCACGCTAACTACTGTGTCGTCAGGGGGCCACCTTAAAGACCGCGACTAACATGGCTCCTCACTAATTTTAAGAGAATAAAAATTACTTCTGGAAAATAGGACAGCTGTCCAGATATTTTGAAACAAGCCTTATGGATGATAGCTATTGAAAGACAACTCTTGTTATCTGGAGCTTTATCCTAGCGATACAAAACGCCTAGGCTTAATTAAACCTGGTTCCATCCCCGCTACACATTTTTCAGCAATATTTTTCGTATATCTGTTGATTATTGTCAAATTTGCCTCATTGGTGATGCATTGTTGATTTACCCTTCTGAACACCCGTACGTGCTTATAACAATGATCTATAGAAAAATATTATACCGGAAACTGTTTCAGTAGATTATGCTAATAATGAACAAAAGCCTAATCATTGTTTACTTACTAAATAGTTTTTTTTTCAGGTACGATTATTCCACCTTTACCTGATATATTGCGTATCATGCTCCGGTTTAAACCGGTTGATTACTCGAAAGTGAAAACAAGGCGAGTATACATTTTTATATATCACGCGGGGAAAGTTTAATTTTTTCAGATTGATGTAGAATTTTGAGATGCTAACCGTTTATTATACTTAAGTACCATTTAGTATATTATATTATGTACCATTTAGTACAGATATAGATTTCTTCTCTAAATATACCGGGTATACTCCAAATATACGTAGCTGTAAATAAAGTTATGAGGCTAGAGGCGTAACGTTCGATCTGGCAACACTGTTGAATTCCCCTTTGAAGGGAAAGCAGGCAACATCAGTATAAGTTTTAACTCCCTGGAGTCTCTTGGTGGTTCGTAGAAAATATTTTCGTGTACCAGATTTTTCTAGTGAAGATTTGTTTTAGACTTAGGCACAATCATTTAGTTTTGGTACACGACATATGCTTAAATATGCGTATTAAAGCCCACACTCGTTATGTGCGCTTTCAGTATTCTCGGAACAATTATTCTCAGGTAAAGCTTTTAAATACATGTTTGAAACTTAGATACCTAAGGCGACAACAACCAATAAAGAAAACCAAAATCTAGAATCTTGTACTGAGTATTCCCCGATTAAGTATTAGAGTTCATTCGAAAAAACAATCCAGATTTGTGACGAAATGATTAATAGTTTGGTTCTAATGATTTGGTTGGTAATGATTAGTGGTTCGTCAGTTTAATTACTCTATTGGTACATTTATGTGAAACACTAAACTTAAATAGATTTACCACTAAACAAATTCACTCAGTCGAAGATTGAATTCTCCTGATGATGTTAACATAATTAGCAAAACGCGCGACGAGAAATTTAAAAAAAGTGATTTGGTGTATCAAATTGATCCTTTGTTGATGGTAGTGAACGGTATTCACAGTTTCACCTGATATCAGAAGCTCATGGTGCGCGACACCCTTCTGATCCCACCAAATGCACAACATTATCTTCTGGGTCAACCCATGGTTTTCTGTGTTTTGGGTCCTCGAAAAATATAAATGTTTCGTCTCCTGGCACGATCCGATACAAAAAAGTACTTTCATGCCATGAAAGCAAGCCTTCGTATACCGTTTTTCGCTTTTCCATCTGTCTGTCGTTCAACTGACGTGATAACCATTTTCTTGCCTTCTGGATCTTTCCCATGACATGCAGACAATCACAAATGGTTCAACGACCAACATTTAACCACTCTGCCTTTTGTTGTTGAAGAATTATTGACCGCTACGCATGGTAATTTAAGTTGTAATGAGTACAATAGCTGTTATAACGGATGGGGCAAATATCGCGCTACCATTTCAATTATTTATAACTTTTATTAGAAACAAGACAATTTTTTTTATATTATGTTTGTTTCGTCTTTTTTTTTTTGTTAATTAATTTTTGAACATTATGCCAATCAAATGTGAGCCACTCAACTAACTAATACAATTTTGAACCCTTTTTAACACATTTTCCCTAACTTTTATCAAAATTCTGTTATTAATACAGCGATTTCAGCACGTATGTTGTCCTTAAGATATTATAAAGTTTGCCTAATTTATGTAAACCTTTTTCTTCAAAAATTTTAGTGGAATTATTTTTTTAATATAAATGACAACAATTTCATTGCGTTATTGTTGCTTATATTTATCCATAATAAAACCTGTACGTTTTCACTATACAACAACCAGATCCAAAATGTCGTAAATATCACGATAGAAAAAATGGCGCCGAAAAACAAAATGGTACCGTTATACTTGCCCTATCCTTTATTAATCAAACAGGCAGAAATTTTAAATTAGATTGCCAGAACATTAAATTTCTTGTTTATAAAATATAAAAAACTCATATGTTGTTAAACATTTCATTGATAGGATATACCTTACCAGGTCTGCATAATTTATAAATTATAAATTGTAAGCCGGCCGTGGTAGTATGGTGGGTTAGTCGCCTGCCTGGCAATCCAAAGGTAGCTGGTTCGATTCCAGCGCACGGATGGGTGTTTTTCTTTAATTCTTCTGTCTGTCTTACTTTCTACCCTACACACACACTTATATACACTCACATATACATCCACACGCCCACACATCCACACCTAAATGTCTGTGATTGTTTATAGGCAAGAGTGTAAAATCCGACAACGAATTACCCCTCAGTCACGCCAGTTAAAGGCTGGGTAAGGCCGGATGCCTTCTAAGAAGTGTTTTACGTTGGTCACTCGCCAGTCGGTAGGCTTCCTGATAGACTTATGGGTAGGCACATACCCAAGGGTTGATAGCCTGAGTGGGGTGCTGGCCTGGGTTTGTCGGTAGCTGATGACCGTGGTTCGGAACCCACGTTAAGCTATAGGTCCAGTCGCTAAATAGCCTTAGATACTGATACGCCTCTAACCGTAAATCCTCTCCTTAAATTGTAAATATTATATAGAGTATATATTATATAAAAAAATTAAAAAAAAACAGGATTAATTCAAATATTTATAAATAACAAAAATCCCGAAATAAACCTTTTAAATTATCAAAGAGCAATTTGAAAATCCACTCTATTAAATTTTTTTCAAGGATAATTGCAAAAGACTATTTATACGTACTGCAAACTGATACGCAGATACATACCCTTTAAAAAACATAAAAATATTGTAAACAGAAGCGTTAGGTTATTTAATTAGAAAATGTATATAGTTTAGAAATTTTAATCACTTTAATAGTTATTATCAGGAAAGAAAATAAAATAATGATAATAAATCTTTCTATAACGTTTTCCCGTCTTTTGCCTATAAGCTGGATTCCACGGCGAAAGAATGATTTATTTTTAGATGCACTCCATTCATCGTCCCATTTTCGAACTTCTTAATTAGAAAAATGTGTGCCAACAGCGTATTACATTGATCTGAAAAGGAAGCCTTAAGCATTAGATAATATTTTTGGGAGTGAAAGAAATTCTCATTTAATTTACAACAGTACTTACAAATGGTCGGCTTGCAATTCTCATGCAGAGGAATTACTTTTCCTGAATAATGGATATTATAGATAATATAATATTGCAAATTGAATTTTTATAAAATTTTCTTGAAAAACAGGACAAAGTTTTCTGTTTGTTTATAAAATTAATTATTTTATTATTATATGTTCTTCTATGCGGATTAAAATAAGATCTAAAATAAAATCTTCCCGAGAGACACGTGACGTCGCAGGGTGGACAGTTGGGCGAAGGCGATCGGAGGCACCACGTGGAGAAAGGGTAAAAGATTTCTATATATGTATATATATATATATATATATATATATATATATATATATATATATATATATATATATATATATATATATATATATATATATATATATATATATATATATATATATATATATACAGTAGGGCCTCGTTAATCCGGACTCCCGCTTGTTCGGTGATCGCTGTAATCCGGGCGGGCAATGGGGTTCGCGGGGGAGGCGGGTTTAGGTGAGGACTGCCATGAGCCAATCCGTCGTCAGTCTTTTATTTATCGCCTTCTGTTTACAGTGTCAATTTAGCGCGCTCGCTAACATCATGGCGCCGCCACATATGAAGTGTTAAGTGATAAGGAGATTGTGCGAGTGGCAATGTGTGAGGACGATGAGCAAGATGAGGACAATAGCGTTGAAGTTCTCGCCTCCGAAAAAGTTGGTAATTCAGAGGCAGTAGGAGCTTTAAACACTGGTTTTAAACACTGAAGATAACGAATTTGATAGTTACGAAGTTATGTTTCTCTGTCGACTTAGAGACCGGACTTTTTAAATGAAGTGCGAAAATTATAAACAGAAGAGCATTACAGACTTTTTCAACTGTTTTACTGTTGTTCTTACATGGTTGTAATTTTGAACATGTAGATTTTTGTCTTTATGCTTTAATTTAAAAATTGATTAAAGAAACTAAGGTTAAACATGTGTTTTATTACCATTAAATATGGCATACTATAATCCGGACGCCTCGATAATCCGGAAAGGGTCTTGTCCCTCTGGTCTTGAAAATTGTCTCTCCGTATTAACGAGGCCCTACTATATATATATATATATATATATATATATATATATATATATATATATATATATATATATATTATGCTATTATGACCAGTTCACATGGCCTGGCCCCGATCGTCTCTCCCAAAACCGGTCCCGAGAGATGCATCACGGCGCAATGTGGTGATTGGGCGAAGGCGATCGGTAGCACCACGTGGAGAAAGGGTGAAATATTTCCCTCCACGGTCCCGTTACGCTACCTTGTGGGCATACCTGGTACTGTACCCGAGATTCCAGGCAGAGTGTTACGAGCAGTCCTGACTACTACGAGCATTCGCCGTATGATGACATGAGTTGTGTGTTATTACGATCCGTCATCAAAATGGCCTGTCCCCGATCGTCTCTCCCAACTGCTTTCATCTAGAGCTCAGCTAATGACGGCTGTAAGGCTAGAAACCGGTCCCGAGAGACACCACGTGGAGAAAGGATGAAAGGTTTTTGTAATGTGTCCCTCCACGGTCCGTTGCGCTATATATGTATATATATATATATATATATATATATATATATATATATATATATATATATATATATATATATATATATATATATATATATATATATATATATATATATATATATATATATATATATATATATATATATACATATATATATATATATATATATATATATATATATATATATATATATATATATATATATGTATATGTAGTGTTAGATTTTCTTGGACTGCGTCCAATGAGATAGCAGTAGCTGAGTGTCATTACACACCCAACCGTTGGGTTCCACAATCTCATGTGGAACCCACAACAACCTGCGACTCCGCCTAAATGAACACTTTTGTTGGTTGCTTGACCGGGAAGGAGCCCCACCTATCTCTTCAACTGGATGACATATGTTTCGTCTCTCGAGTTTCAGACTCTTCAGGGCGCCGACATATACCATACCATCAAGCATAGGGAGACCCTATCCACAGCCAACAACCCATGTTTTCGCCAACCTCCCGTCGGATGGCCTATATATGTAGTATTAGATTTTCTTGAACTGCGTCCAATGAGACAGCAGTAGCTGAGTGTCATTACATACCCAACCGTTGGGTTCCACAATCTCATGTTGAACACACAACAACCTGCATCTCCGCCTAAATGAACACTTTTGTTGGTTGCTTCACCGGGAACGTCTACCATAAAATACCATAAAAACCTACTGCGGTTTGGCAAAAGTCTCGCTTTTTAATAAAATTAATCCACTGTGTTCTATTTTGATCTTTGGGAAATCTTGAAAATAGATAAACTGGTTTAATAACATAAAATCCAAATCAAAATGAAAGTAACATTTACATTTATTAGTACAATTATTTCTGCAAAAAAAGGATTGTAAAAAAGGTAACACACTGTATTATTAGTTATATTGTATAGGTTCTTTATACGAGAAAAGAAACATGTTTTATATGTATCAAACGAAAATTAAAAAATTATCTGAATTTTTAAAGCCCAGTATCTCAGAAAGCTAAACAGTTTAGAACATACGTTAAAAAATTAAGTTCTAAAAAAAGATAATCTCTATATTGAATAACATTATAATTATATTATTTTACCTAAATCAGTTTGACTACGCCTATGCATACCAGGCGATATGTTGGCTTCATAACCTTTAAATATCATTCAAACAAAATGCGTTTTTATTTCTAAATAATTGACAAATTTAGAATTAAAAGCACTTACATATGTAATGTTACTCGTTAATTTTGATTTTTTCGTGTCAGGGAACAACCCCAAGACGCACAACTCACCATATTTTGTGTTTACTTTACTTCCGATATTATTGCTTTTATTATCAATATAATAAGTATTAATATGTATATACACTAGAAAACACAAAAAGAGTATTCCAGTACACTTATTCGACACTTATTATTAATTAAAACACACTAAAATTGTTCTAATTTACTATTAAACTTCTAAGTTGTTGACACCAACTACCAAAATTCCAAAACAATGAGTTATCTGTGGTGTTTGAATATGGCCGTTTCTGTCTCCATTTATATGTGCATAAAGATAGACGAGGCTCCTTCCTGTTAGTTTTATATTCAAAAGTAAGATGCGCGCACGTTTTTATGAACTTTTTTAAGGAGACCTCGGTCTCTCTGGTATGTCCAGTTGAATATCCCTACCTTTCGATCATAGAGCATATTTAGGACACTAAACATCATAGGAGGACTAAAGAACAAATCACTTTTTTTAAAGGTCTCGACGCATGTTTTGCTAACAATATTAGGCTCATCAGGAGATGATTTAATCTTTTAAGAGATGAAAGATATTTAAGGTCATGATTTAAGAGAGAAAAAAGTTATTTGGTGTTTAGTGGTAAATCTCTTTGAGTTTAGTGTTTCACACCGAAGGTTCCAATAGAAGAATTGATATAGTTTACCTGTCAAAATTCAAACACAATTCAAATCCAGAAGAAAGGGACATTACTCTCTAGATTTATCTGAATTACAAAATGTTAGAACCAACAATATAAACCATTTAACTACTCAAGAGTACCATAACCCATCATCAAAATCCCAAAGTGAACCTGACAGTAACAATTAAAAATATTAATCTTTAGCACTCAAGGACTCTTAATAATTAACTGTAGATATTTTCGGAGAACAGAAATTATATATGTACATACTAGTCGACAAGCACATAGTTAAAAAAATTATGTAGCAAAACAGTTACCCGCTGACTAATTCAAAAAACACTCAATGTTTAAAAAAATATTCAAAATTATACTTTATAAAACAGAACCGAAACCGCAAGGAGCTTATTTTAAATATTATGATCCTAAATATTTGTAGAAAAAAAATGTAAATGATCAAATTCAATATATAAAAAAGTATCATTGATCCATTTAATGATTTCACCATCTAAAAATTTTAACAATTTACATTATGGTTATATTTTAGTCAGACCAAATATTTTTACAATTTTATCGCTGTCATATTAATACAGAGTATATCGGAAAATAACAAAACTTTTTAAATATAAAAAACTACTAGCGCCTTCTATGGATCTTCTAACGATGTATATCCCCTCTTGAAAACTAAACCACTATCATTAGAATCGATCAACGGATTGTCAAGTTATAACACTTAACGTGACAGTACTTTTTATTGTTTTAAGCTCGGTAAAACAAGTACAGAAACATTTGAATTCACGAAAAAATTTAATGGTGATAATTGCTTATCAGTATGCGTGTGTTCGAGTGATATAAGCGATTCCAGGACGGTCCAGATGCTTTGGAAAACGACCCAAAGCCAGACCGACCAAAAAACAAAATCGCGATGAATTAGTGGAGAAAGTGCATGAAATAATGACCTACGATGCGAATTTCAGCGGTGGAATTAAATACGACCAAAGATATCATTCACAAAATGTTGACAACGGATTTAAACAAACAGAAAGTTTGTGCTCGGTCTAAAATCGAAAAAAGTACATTTCCAGAAGTCACGAGAGAAGACAATGTTGATTTGTATTTACGGCGTTAGAGGTATTATACTTTGAGAATTCGTTCCACAGGGTCAATATGTCACTGGTGAATATTATCTGGATGTTATGGAGCGTTTGTGTTCGAGTGAAGACCGAATATCGAGAGCCGAATTTTTTAGGAAAGAACAAGTTAGTATGCTTCAACATCCTCCGTATTCACATAATTTATCTACGTGACTATTTCCTGTTGCCAAAGCTCAAACTGGCCAAGGAAGGGACGTTTTATAACATAAGTCCAAGAAGTGATACACAAGTCCAAGAAGGCATGACGAAGATCATTGAGGCGATTCCGAAAAATGACATAAAAAAATCTATGCTAACATTGGTTGAACGCGATCAGTGGTATATTGATGCGAAAAGGATGTATTTTGAATAAATAGAAATAATTTTCGCAAAATAATGAATTGTTTTTTTTTTATTTAAAAAGTTCCGTTATTTTTCCGACATACTGTGAATATCAACCTGATTTGTTTATTAACGGTTTCATAAAAAAAATGTTCTGTAACAATATGTTATTCACTGATTAATAACATTAATTATTCAGTTTCAGTACAATAATATATGGTCAATTAAAATGTATGTATCAGCAGTTTCCAAAATAATATTCATATATCAATAACACAGCAGGTCACATCAAGAATATCAAAATAATAAAAAGTGACAGCCAACGAGGGTTGCTATTTATGTATCATATCATATATTAACACAATGGTGTTGCTAAGCACCATATAGATCGTAAAGTTTATTCAGAACGTTTTGTCATACGGATGCTATTTGTATTGTTTAGTGAAATGAAAATTTCATCTCAGACAAAAAATGGAATTAAGTAGCGAGAATTTTCGTGCGATGATTTACTAAGACTTTCGACGTGGATTATCTCAACAATAGTAAATTGATCAACTCACTTGCGACGACGCACTATCTGTATACCACTGGTTTAGTAAATTCAATCGTGGTCGTCGTTCGTTCACGGGCGAATTTAAAGAAGGTCATTCAAAATCGCTTATTCTGCCAGACATCGATACTGTGCGCGAACTGATAAAGCAAGATCGCCATGTGACATACCGTGAGATTTAGGCATCCCTAGGCATTAGAATGACAAGCATACACAAGATTTTACATGGAAATTTAGCCCTGAAAAAGATTTGTATGCGTTGGATTCCGCATAATTTGACAAACGCTCAGAAAAATAGTAAAACGGTCAATTCTGAATGGTACACAACCAAGTCTTTGAAGAAATAAGAAATATCAATCAGCGACGCAGGATCATTCTTCGCCATGTCAACGCGAGCTTTCGCACATCGGAATGAACAACTCAGTATTTGACCTGTCAAAACATCGAATTGATGAGTCATCCGCCGTACAGTCCTAATGTGGCACCCAATGATTTATTTTTGTTCTCATCCGTGAAGAATAAACTACGTGGTCGTCGATTATCGAGGCCAGAAGAAGCAGTTGATGCATTCAAAATGCATGTTTTGGAGATATCTCAATCGGAATGGAAAAACTGTTATAAAAATTGACTCAAACGTATGAAAAAGTGTATCGATCATCGCGGAGAATATTTTGAAAAACAATAAAACCATTTCCCATGATAAATATTAGTTTTTATTTATTTCTCCGGATACATAAATAGCAACCCTCATATTCATTGAACTGAAATCTGAAAAAATATACCCAAAAGTGTCTTGATATGGACAACAGGCAACAGTTGTAAGACATAATCACTTCCTAGATTATATTATACTTCTCTATCAAGCCCTGTAATATACTTCCACAACTGGATACTGTTTCCCTCCGGATACAGTACAACCCTCTCCCCGCAGCCCTCAGCGATCGAGTAACGAAATTGTTCTTCCCAAATCCTGGGCTGTAGCTTCCTCAACGAAGGTTTCTTCTTCCTTACTCATTTTCCTTACCAACTTTCTATGCAAACGGAACGTGTGGTTCTTACACACGTCACCTGGTTGTTTCTGGAAAAAATACTGCTTATAACTCTTGCTACATAACATGAAAGCCTCCATGATTGGGCCTTGGGAAGAAATAAAATATCCTTTATTTTAATTAATTTTATTATTCCTACAAAGTAGTTCTTTCTCCGTCAGAGTAAATGTGGTTGTTTTTCTTCTAAAAATAAAATTCCCAGTGCTCCTAACTAAACCCTATTCTTTTGTATAAAACTATAAAATCCATATTGGAAGCTGTTTACTGCAGGCTCCAGATTTACAAAATATTTTTAAGATATATTAAGAAAAAAGAAAATATCATCTCTTGTACTCTTCATATGTGCAAGTGTCTACTTGTATATGATCATGTACCAAGAATTCTATAATAAACATGTGTAGTCTAAATCTGCAAAGTTAAATGCAGAATGCAATTATTAAAAATTTATAATAGTGTCTCGAAATAGAAAATGAACAGAAATATATTCAAGGTAAACCCTGTCACTTTTTTTAAATGTATTTGCAAGGTAGATATAGGGGTTTTTACTGTATGTAATAGGATAATTTACTTTAATGAATTTTTAATCTAATTTATATCTTAAAAATAATATCAGTCAGTATATATGTCACTTTCTGCCTAACAAATGGACCAATGAGACACTAAACAGTGACTTTTTGATAATGAAATATTAGATTGAGGCGAAAGTTCGTCCGTTTCTTTTTAAAAAATTGAGGAAAAGGTTTATTTACTAAAAATTTCATTTAATCAATATAATATATGCAGCTCTATTCGATGACCTTTTTCCATGTATCCGGTAGCTTCATAAGTTTCTAGCTAAAGAACTGATTCAGGTGATTTTTCAAGTCTTCCAAGGAAGTAAGTTTTACCATCTAAACTGTTTTGAAGCTATTTAAATAAATGGTAGTTGAAGGGCGCAAGGTCAAGAGAGTGCAGTAGATGGTAAAAGTTTGTGTTTGATGACCAAACCATTCCCTTCCAGTCCCACCAAATGCATAGCATAACTTTCTTCGGATATACTCTGGCTTTCTCTCTTACTCTTAACTTTATTTTACATAATCCAATTTTCATCGCCTGTAGAAATCCGTTTTAAAAATGGATCGATTTGGTTACACTTCAATAGAGAATCGCAAGCAGAAATTCGTCTATCAAATTTTTCTTCACATACATCAGCCTTGCGATCTAGCTCCAAACGCTATTTTTATTTTAACTTTCCTCAACCGCCTGATAAACAAGCAGGCTATTAGCAGTGTACATGCTGTTCGTTATTTTTTGATATCATTTTTTAAAGCTAATTTAGTTTCTGTGATGTATGGACGAAAAAAAAACTCAACTGTCAAATATAAACTAAATTTGTTGTTAAAAACTCTTTATTGAAATTGAATATTATATTTTGCTGAAATCTATTTATTATTGTTTTTTAAGGATGTATTGAAGGTACAATCGGAGGCAAAAGTAGCAAAAGTAGCCAAAAAAAAAATCATAAATTCGTAAATTTTTTGCTTTACAGAACATAGAAAAGGAAAATTAATAGAGATAATGCTAGAAAATAATATATAATTAAAAAAGAAAGAGCAAATTTCACCTATAGATGCGAATTAAATTAATAATAACAAATAATATGAAAAAAATTTAACTCACTTTTGGTAGTGAATATGCCTAGTGATTTTAACTTTTCGGCAAAAACATTTTTGTGTGATAGTCAATACGCTAATAGACACCAACCAGAAATTTTCCCTACCTCAAAATACCGTGAATACTGAGTGAAGATTTGCATGGGATACATTCCAAGAATTAATGAAAAAACACATAAAAAAACATGTTAATTAAAAAAATAGATTACCATCTAAAACAACATATGTTTGCAAAACAATGTATTATCACATTTTAATTATATTTGTCTTTATCATTAAAAAAAAGTAAGCTATTTTGGCCCGTTATTAAAAACGATACATACTTTGTTGAAACAAATTCACCTAACATGACAGTTGTCCTGGATACATTTTTTATCACTTCTCATATATCTAATATTCTTACATTTTCCTATATTACAATCTTAGATAATTTTGCTTAAATAAGACAGCACCATTCTGACTAGGTGTATGTATATTCATATGTCGTAAATATGGCTTTAAACAATGTCTCATTAAATCAACAACAAAAAGGCCAGTCAGTAATCTGGTTGTTGAAAAAGGAAATATTTTACCGGATAGGGTAGACAACTACCTAATTGGGCTTTCCATTAATCAAGTATCCCATTAATTTTATACTAAGATATCATTCTTCTTTGTATATGCGTTCTGAATTGTAATTCAATGTATTGCTTATATTTAATGATCACTAGTAGTTTCCAATAAATATAAAAGTTTATTGGAAATTTGCGGAACGATATATATATATATATATATATATATATATATATATATATATATATATATATATATATATATATATATATATATATATATATATATATGTTACATCAAATATTTTCACGGATGGTAGATAATGTTTCTAGGTAGCCGGTCAGCTATAAAAGCGAGCACAGCAATCCGTGCACGTCAGTTGAACTCTTCAGTAGAAGCGGACAACACTTGAAAATGCCAAATGCGATTTTGGCGAAACGTCGTTACTCTTCACAGCAACAACGGATCGACACCCCGAAATGATTTAGAAACATATATATATATATATATATATATATATATATATATATATATATATATATATATATATATATATATATATATATATACATATATATATATATATATATATATATATATATATATATATATATATAATATATATATATATATATAATATATATATATATATATATATATATATATATATATATATATATATATATATATATATACCTTGATTTCCAGATCCTTCCGACTGACACCTAAATTCCGAAGAACTACCAAAAATTTCCACAGCCCTTAGACAAAATACAAAATGGATATTCAGAAAATTGTATCAGGAAGGCCATTTGCCGTCAGGAAAGCCAAGCACGAAGAGCAATAGATGATCATGAAGCAAATACACTAAAGGTCTTGCTACCATACGTAAGGAATCACAGATAGGATAGGCAGACTACTAAGGAAACATAAGATCACAACAGCCTACAAGCCGCACAAAAGTGTCGCAAACATCCTAAAAACCCCCAAGGACAAAGTTAGACTGGAAAATCATGGGGTGTACAGTATATCTTGTTGCGACTGCAACAGAACATACATAGGATAAATAAACAGACGAATATCGGCCAGAATACAAGAACATAAAAACAACTTAAAAAACAAACAAACCACTTCCGCTCTGTTCCAGCACCATCTACAAACAGGACATAAAATCAATTTTGAAGGAGCCAAAGAAATAGCGAATATTGAAAACTACAAGGTCCGAACAATCAGAGAAACCCTTGAAATAGAAGAAAGGCGTGAGCTAAATACGCGAAACGACGCTCGCAATACTCCAAAAGTATGGAAATCCCTTCGGAAAAAAGAAGAAACGCGGCAACAAAAGAAGAAACGTGGGGTAGAAAAATCTATAAACGGACGCTCGACAGCGTTGCCGAACGCCACAAATAGTCCCGAACTACCCCGATATACTATATAAACTATAAAAGCGAGCACAACGACCCGTGCACGTCAGTTGGGCGGACAATACTTGTCACACATGTTGAAAAGTTCGCGGAACGGAAATGATAAAACAAATTTATAGTTGAAAAAATGACTATTCTTCCATATATTCTCCCTTAAGCTCATAAGTAGGAATTTTTTGAGGTTTAGAAACAGATGAAAATTAGAGGGGGTCGAATGTGATGAATATGCTGGGTGCTCCAACAATTTGTAGTATAACTCCTTCAATTTGGCCATTGCAAGAACATCTCTGTGAGCCGGTGTGGTGTATCGTCTTAAAATTTTTTTTCTTGGCTTCTCTTTTCACGAATTTTTGCATCGAATTGATCCAAAAAGTTTAAGTAATACTATCCTGTTATTGTTTTACCAGTTTGAAGGTAATCACTTAACAAAATGCCTTTTACGTCGGAATAATTGATGCCATAACCTTTTTGGTCGAGTTTGACCACTTTGGCTGCTTCGGACCTGAACAACCGGGCTCCTTCCACTCTGCTGTTTGTTGTCGCAATTCAGGATCATAGTGGTAAACCCAAGTCTCAACTATATTTACAAAACGACTTTTAAAATATGTTTTATTCATTAAAAAAAATCCAAATGGTGGTTAGAAAGTTTTACTCGAAGTCGTTTTTGATCAGAATTTAACAAATGCGGCACCCATCTTGTACATAGCTTTCTCAAGCCCAATTCCTCTTTCAAAATATGAAACACCCATTTAGTTGAGATGTCCATGGTTTTAGCCAATTCACTCAAAGTCAATTGTCTGTCATCCATAACCATATCATGTATAGAATTAATTATTGTAGTTGCACTTATTGAATGTCCAGAACGAGGATCATCATTCAGGCTGATGGTTTTGGTTTACAAACCATTGTTTTTGAAGGAACAGACTCCCCTAGCACATTTACCGTTTCACTATGAATTTCCATTGCCTTTAAACCGTTTTTACAAAGAATTTAATCATTGCACGATTTTCAATACTTTAAGCTGCTCTTTTTATACAAACGAATTAACAGATCGCCTTGAAACTTGACATAGAGTAAACTTGACATGAAGTTCATATAAGGATGAAATTTCAAAATGTAGTAGATTATATGGTTCCCTAGGCATTAGAATGACAAGCATACACAAAATTTTACAGGGAAATTTAGCCCTGAAAAAGATTTGTATACGTTGGATTCCGCATAATTTGACAAACGCTTAGCAGCTTAGTTATATACGAAGCTATAAAAACAGCAACTTAGTTTTTATACGAACGAAATAACAGATCGACTTGAAACTTGACATAAGTTCATATAACGATGAAATTTCAAAATGCAGTAGATTATATCTACTACTAGGTCTTTTAGTGCTCTGTAAGTATCGTTTCGCGAATTTTTTAATTAGTATATATTTTTTTTTCAAATTAGTATAGTATATATATATATATATATATATATATATATATATATATATATATATATATATATATATATATATATATATATATATATAGATATATATAGAACAAACTAGTCAAAATCAAGTTATTAGTTGATCGTTGATATTAAGTATCGTTTCGCGAACTTTTTATTTAGTACAAAATATTTAGTATAACAAGGACAAACAAGTCGAAATCAAGTTATTAGTTAATATTTTGTTGGAGAGCCCTTATTTTCCAAAACTGGGGCACATCGTCTAGGTATGGAGTATATAAGATTGCGACAAACTTCAACCGGAATGGAATATCAGATTTATTTAACCTTCTCTCATAATATTTTGATATTTGATATTTTCCTTAAAGGTGCACGCGTCTTCAAAATGTTCCACAATTTTTCTATTGGATTCATTTCCGGTGATTGACATGGCTAAGGTAAACAAACTATCTTGTGGGTACTCAACCAAATTTTCAAACTATTTGGCGGTATGTTATGGGGTCATTGTCGGAGGCATATGTTCTTCAGCATAACATTACATAATATTCTGTAATATGTTTAAATAAATTTCTTTGGTCATGTTTTGTTTTGTCCAGTGAATCGAACCACCTCCGGCATATGAAAATGAACACCAAATTGTATTACCCCCACTATGTTTGATGCAACCAATAGTATTTTTGGATTCAAGCGTTCACATTCACTCGACACCGAACACGTACTCTTCCATCATTACCAAATAAATTTATTTTAGTTTCGTCAGAAAAAAAACATTTTCCCAAGGTTTAATTAATTATTTAAATTATTTGGTGCAAAATCGTTAAGTTGTTTTAAGTGTTTTTTATTCAAATAGGGAACTTGGACTGGTGAATTTTCGAGAAAAGGAGTTTTTAACAGACGAAATTGTCACTTCTGGGCCAAGAAAAATCCTCATTTTAACAGAGATTCCGCATTCCAAGAGAAATTTAGTTTTAATCTGTTTTGTTTTAACGGTTAATTTCACGAAAGTATCTAGAAATAGTAACAACAGTAGTAGAGAATTTGACAGAATTCCACTGGCAGTGTATCGATGCAGCTGGTACGTTGAATTGGCCGCCGAGATCACCCGATATAACTTCCCTTGAGTAAAAAACAATATTGACAAAACACCAGTAAACACTAGAGAGGAGTTAAAACATCAGGTGAATCAAGCATTCGCTTTAGATTGCATTGAAATAAGAAGAAACGTCACGGAAGGGGTTCATATTAGAATGTTGAAGTATTTGGAGGTAAACGGTCAGCATTTCGAACATTTGCCATAAAAATAGTTTTTAAAATAGTATTGTGTTTCCAATTTTAATTTTTTGTTATTGTTTACTAAAAAAAATAAACCTTTATCTTTGCTTTAACTACATTATTTTAGTTTTTCGTTTATAAGTCGAAAACCGTTAAAAATATGTTTATCATCACTTAATACTTTTATGTACAGAATTTATTGCTCTTTTGAGCTCCACTAGAAAATACAATGTGTTCCATTTAAAATTCCTACATAACATAAATTTTTAAATCCTATCAAAAGGTCATTATTTTATAAATGCCCTGTATGCGATAAATTAGTTCTCATATCATATTGTCATAAAGCAACCTATTAAAGAACAGTATTCAAAAAATTAGGTATCTAGCTACGCTGGTTGTAAAAAAATTATTTTTTATTCAGGGATGTTTGTTTCCAAATTTCTTATAAAATATTTTTATTTCCGAAACGGGTCAAGATAGGTATAGTATATGTTACATAAAAAAGATTCAAAATGGTTCACAGAATCTAGAAATGCAATAACATATATGATATTCCATTTATAAAAAAGAAGTTGAAATCAGCTCCGAGTAGATCTGGCAACAATGCAGCGCAGAAAATATATTAAATCGAGAGTTCATATTCATTTACATAAGTATCCAAAATTTAAAATTATTACCCCAAGTAGTTTTTCGTAAACGTCTAAAGTACCATTCACCGTGAATATTATTAACATATACAATGATCGATAACATATAGGTACAAAAAAATTAGGTGCTATCTAATAGTAATATAATAATTTTTTATTACGATATTTTATAAGCTGATTTACAGAAACATACCTTTATTTTTTACTACTTTCCGCATCTAATTTCTTTAACAATCGAGGAATATATACTTCTCTTCGAGCAGATTACGAATTGGAAAATCCATGTATCTTTTTTAAATTTATCGATTTTATACACTTCCAGCTATTTTACTAGCCATAGTGCTTTCGAGGCTAGTCTCAACGCGAGCATTAAAGTTTATTTCTTAACTCGTTGGGTCAAGCTGAAATGTCGTGAGGCCAAAAACAAATGTTCCTATCGCAAGAGCCGCCGGCTTTTCACATGCGATCTTAAAATGCACGTTTAAGATTTTACCGGTGAGTAAAATTATTGTCTAGGTTATTTTGGTGTAGATTAATGTTTCAGATTATTTTCAAACCTCGATGCAGAATTAACGGATATATCATGATTAGAAAGCAAATATGCAATTATTTTTTTTATCAATTTTTGGTCATAAATATGCTAGTAACAATACACGATGAGAATAGCACAGTAAACTGTATTGTATAATAAAGTACAGACTTTAAATGAGTAGTTTTTAATAGATAGTTAGTTAATAGCTAGTTAATTAGTAGCAGCTACTTAACTGGCAAGTAAATCAATAGTTAATAGAATAGAGTTTTATCAATTACGACTGTAGGTCAAAATAAAATAAAGTATTTAATTATATTCCAAATATGCTTATTTTTCTTCTTATTTTCTTCTTATTCTTCTTCTTCTTCGTGTAGTACTACAGTCCGTCTGTGAGCCTTCACCTCCTTCAACCTTCGTCGCCAGCCGAATCGATATCCAGTAGTCCATTGCCAGTTTTTAATGTGCAATAGTTATTCAGAATCGTTTCTTACATTGTACCACCGTTTCTTTGGTCCACCCCTCTTTCTGTTACCCCCTATTGATATTCGGCTTTCTGGCATTCTCGTCACGTATCCCGCCCATCTGAGTCTCTGAGCCCTTACACAGTCTACAATAACCAACTCTTTAATAGTAATCGCTATTAGCAAGACAAGAAAGTGTCGAAACCCTTCGTCCCACATGTCCCACATCGATGTTAATATCAACTTTGTCTTCAAAAATGCACATACCAATAACTCCGGCTCATAAAATAAACCAAAAATTATTTGTATGAAATTTATTTCCACTCCGTATACCGAAAAAGTTGTTGAATACACTGTGCCAAGTCGCATGCAACGTAATTTTTATAAAACTACTCAATTTCAAAAAGATCAAGTAGTAGTATTGAAAAATCATAAAAACAAGACATCATTAAAAAATGTTTCTAGTTTCATACAGTGTACCACAAAACTAATTATCACATTTAATATAATCATACTTGAAAACATGAAGTTTAAACTCTTGCGCTAGCTCAGTTTTGAATTAATTCTTGTAGAGACCTCCAAACCCCTTCTATAGAGACACATTTTTAAATAGTAATACAATTATTCATAAAAAAATACAAAATCCTAATTGACAGAATAATAAGATACATAAAAAATTCTAATTGACAGAGTCATAAGATACATATTTGATATATACTAGTAGATAATAGATAATGATAATAATAAATTGTTTTTTCTCAATCAGGGGACTTGAATACTTGAAAATGACAAATGCGGTCTCGTCGAAACGTCGTGAAAACCCAAGCACTTATCGGTACTTAAAAAGAAACTTTTCAGCAAAAGATTTATTTTTATTGCAATGGATGGCTGCTTCATTAGCACAAAGTTTATCAAATCTAAGTATCATTGAGGAGAGTGCTACTGGCAGTTCTTTTTCGACTTCTAAACGGGGTCCATATTTGGATTTCATTACAGCTAATGCAGAAAATATGTTACAAATAGCAACAGAATTCAATGGCAATTCAAAATTGATTGAAGAGGTGATGGTAAATTCTATAAGAAATAGAGAATTTCTTTCTATAAGAAAAAAAGGTACCCTTAGTCAATATCGATATCTCACACCGTTTGCGAAATATTCTATTGTGTACAAATTATTGCGTCTCAATGACAACTGTCATTGTTTTCTATCTCTCCTATTAAACGTAGGTGGAAACAAGTTTCTCCAACCTTGAGTTGGTATTACATAATTTGTAATAAATGCCCAGACTTAATTAGTTTCCAGACCGTGATTTAAGGGATATGCTCTGCGTTTATGCACAAGTAAATTACAATAGTCGCATTACAGTTAGCAAGTATAAAAAGGTCTACCCAACCAGATTTTTTTACATATATATCAAAATATGCCCAGCTTTATAGGGTAAAAAAATATGATTGAGTTAATCCCTCACAAAGTAGGTAGCAAGCGCCATCTAAAAACTAGGCTCGTGGTACTAAATTCGGATTGGTCACTTTTGAAAACCCAACTACCCCGATTTTGAACCTGATATTTTCAAGCGTTTTTAAATTATCTCAATTTTTCGTAAATTTAGTTTCACTTTCAACACCCTGTTTCTTTTTAATAATTAATACTTGCCAAGACATTAATGCTCCCGGGCGGTATTCCCCTCCATTGAAATCCTCTGCCCAAGATATACAAAGTTGTCCACAATCTCTAAATCCCTTCCTAAAACTGAAATTCTTCTGTCCTGAGCGAAGTTATTGAACATAACCTGACTCTTTTTCAGGTTTATTCTCAAGCCAAATGGTTCGCCAGCCCTTTGCAGTTCTTGTATGCATCTTAGCAGCTCCTCTGGGTCTTGTGAAATGAGAATAATATCATCTGCAAATCTAAGATGGTTTAAGTTTGCACCATTGATCCTTACACCATCCTGCTCCCAATCGAGTTTACGGAACACTTCTTCAAGGCCAGCCGAGAAAAAGAACAGGCGATATTGCGTCACCCTGCCGTACACCTCGTTTTATGTTAATTCCCACTTCAAGATCATCAAGGTGAATTGTGGCTGTAGCTCCATCATATATCAATTCTAATAGGTTTACATAGGCTCTCTCTACACCTTGGCTAAGCAGTGCATCCATTATCACATGCTTTGGGATGGAATCAAATGCTTTTTTGTAGTCGATAAAAGCCAAGTACAGTGGCATGGTGTATTCGTTGTGCCTTTCTATGACCTGCTGTACAACCTGGATGTGATCCATTGTACTGAATCCACTTCTGAATCCTGCTTGTATCTCTTGGTTGTGCGTCATTCAGTTTTTTTAATATTCTTTTAGAAATTATCTTAGTGAAAACTTTGTACATCACTGATAGGAGGCTTATTGGACAGTAGTTCTTTAAATCTTCCTGTGCTCCTTCTTTATATAAAAGGATCACTTCTGCATTTTTCCATAAGTCAGGTACTTTTTGTTCTTTGAGGCATGTATATATGTATATATATATATATATATATATATATATATATATATATATATATATATATATATATATATATTATTATTTTTTTTATTTATTGGGTTTTTCGGTCAGTAATTAATTTTAATTAATTTATTTACAATTAATTTTTAATTCAGTTAATGTGGAGCGGGTTCGATTTCCGTTCTAGGCAAAAAAGTTTTTCTAAAAACAAAACATTCTTGTGAATGTTTCTAGGTAAGAGTGTAAAATCTGACAAGGAATCGCCCCTCAGTCACGCCAGTTCGAGGCTGGGTAAGGCCTTCTGAGAGGTGTTCTACGTTGGTCACTCGCCAGTCGGTAGGCTTCTCGAGATACTTTCGGTTAAGCACAAAACCAAGGGTTGATAGCCCGAAGGGGGTGCTGACCGGGGTTTTCAGTAGCTGATGACCGTGGTTCGGAACCCACGTTAAGCTGTAGGTCCAGTCGCTAAATAACCTTTTGAGTTGCTGATGCGCCTCTAACCCCAAAACTTTACTTTTTTAATTTTTAATTTTTTTTAAATAATATGTGATAATTTTTTTAAAAAATGTTTTAAATGACATGTTTGACTTTGACATAATTAACAATTCTTTCACCTTTAAATTTTTGTTTTTTTATTATAACCTAATTGTTTTGAATTTGTTATGTGGAATATTAGATGCAAAAATAAAAAATAATGAAAATTTATTATTTAATAATGTTATTATATATACAACTTAAATTATCTGTATCATTTCTGAAATTAATGGTGTTATGTGGTTTTTTTTATATAAATCATTTCTTTCTTTTTTTATATTGTTTTTCAAAATCTATAACACTAAAGACATATTTACAAAATTAAAACCACAAATACCCAAATTGGAACAAACAAATTTAACTTACAAAATTGATTGTTTAAACTGCCCAAGCTCATATATTGGGCAAACTAAACAATACTTAAAAAAACAGAATAAATGAACATAAAAAAAGCATTAGAAACTTTGAACCAAACGCCCTTTCAAGGCATGCTATAGTTAATGAACACAACTTTAATTTTAAAGACTTAAAAATCCTAGATTTTGAAAAACAATATAAAAAAAGAAATATAAAAGAAATGTTTTATATAAAAAAAACACATAATACTGATACAGATAATTTAAGTTGTATATATAATAACATTATTAAATAATAAATTTTCATAATTTTTTATTTTTGCATCTAATATTCCACATAACAAATTCAAAACAATTAGGTTATAATAAAAAACAAAAATTTAAAGGTGAAAGAATTGTTAATTATGTCAAAGTCAAACATGTCATTTAAAAATTGTTTTAAAAAAATTATCACATATTATTTAAAAAAATGTAAAAATTAATTATTTATTTAAATATTGGTATGTTTTTAAATGTAAGTTTGTGTTTTTTATAAAAGTTATATGTATTGTAGAATTATTCTGAGGATGGTTCTTTGTTTGAACCGAAACGTTAATAAAAAAATTAAAAATTAAAAATTAATTACTGACTGAAAAACCCAATAAATAAAAATAATAATAATAATAATAATAAACGGTCAAGAGAATATATGTAATAAAAAAAAAAAAATATATATATATATATATATATATATATATATATATATATATATATATATACGCTGAAGTAACCATCATTTCATGCCCAGTTGAACAAAGCGTCACTAAGTTGATGTTCCTGAGGCTTTCCGAACCCTTTTCCTTACACATTGGATGTTTTCAGCTGTTCAAGATCGACCTTGCTCTCTAGCCTCACATTTAGAGCCAGATTCCAAAAATTTGACTACCAATTTGAGTATTATGCATTTGGAATTCGTGCATTCATCGAAATTGATGCTGCGTTGAGATAATGCTCCTTTCATTTTCAAAATAAATTGAAACAATTTGTATTTGTTTTGCAAATGAACACAGCTCCATTGTTATTTTGAAATAAAAAACGAAAAAAAAATCTTAAGCCAAAAATATAATAAGCTATAAATATTCGTCAGAAATTTATCATTAACCTATCGTATATTGAAGAGAATAAGCCTTGTGTTTGTTCAGTAGTTTGTTCTGAAAAATTACTTAATAGAAAATATCGAAATCGAAGACGATTGGTATATAAAACAATAATTAACTTTCTACATATTTTACGATGCTTCTGAAAACAATCATTTAACACGCTGTTTAACATGTCTGAACCGAATTAAAATGTCATGAGGTCAAAAACAAACGTTCTTGGCATGCGAAACATGCAATAGTGAAATAGACGTCCCGGATTTAACAATTAATGGATTAAAGTAAGACTATTGAAGTTTCAGTATTTAAATTTTTCGATTTTTATATTATATTTAACAATGTTTACATTTCTGATACATGAGGATTAAACTTTTACAGTATCAGTAAAATACACATTTCGAAATACTACCCATTATTCATTGTTCAAGATAATACAAGGATGTAACAAAAGTATATACATTTTTCCTTTGCTTATAAATAAAGGATCACTATTCAATAAGTGAAATAAATCGCAAACCTCTCACGCAAAACCCATTCACCACTGGTTCTGAAGAGAGGGGAAAATCAGATCCACGGTCTCCCCATGCTTACGTTTTAAAAGCAGCTGTGGACTGCGGATCCTAGAATAAGCACTAGGAAGCTAAAACATCGGTTAAGGTCATCGAAAACAACGGCCGATAATCTCCAAATATAAATTTGTTCAACAGTGAATTACCCAAATATTGTTGTTACACCCTAGTACTCAAAAGTTGAATCTACGGAATCAAGGAATTCGGGAAAATATTTATGATTATTTATTGACAACAAACAACAATGTCAACAAGGGTCAAGAACCTAATGATTTCCGCGAAAAAAATTGCAAAGTTATTAAATCGCCAATCGATAGATATGATAAGAATTGTCCTTTTAAGCAAATATGTATAAAATCATATTTGGCAGATAATAAATGATTATTGTTTAACGAATAAACTACAAATAAACTAATAACAATTGTTAAATAATTTTTTTGAAAATAAAAAATCAGCCATACATCAGCCAAAAAGTGGAAATGACAATGTAGTGTTGACTAATTGAGATGATCCCACCCATCCCATTTCAATGTGTGTATTTAAATTCCGTTTAAAATTATTATTTTATTCTGTAGTTGAATATAACGATATGCTTTTTATTTGCGGGGAAACAGCAATCAGATTACAGATGCACATCATGGACCATGGACTTTTTCAACGTGTTCGGGACGATAGAATAGAACCGGGCCACGCTTGCTTAGATTCATATCATGGACGTTTTGAACATTTAATTTAATAAAACAATTAAACATATGTTTGTTAATGTGATGTGAAGTGTTTAAAACGTGATATTATGTGAAAAAGTAATTTCAACTTTCATATTAAACGACTTTAATGTTTTTTTTTTTTGTTGGAAAATACAAACCAAATGTATGACATTTTGAACATTTAATTTAATAAAACAATTAATCATGTGATGTTAATTGTTTGAAACCCGATATGTGAAAAATTAGTGTTAGTAATTTCAACTTTGATATTAAACCACATTAAATGTAAATTTTCTTTTTTTTGAAAAAAAAACAACATTTTGAACATTTAATTTAATGAAACAATTAATCATGTGTTTATTAATGTGATGGGAATTGTTTAAAACGTGATATTATGTAAAAAAGTAGTGTTAGTAATTTCAACTTTGATATTAAACGATATTAGGGCGTAAATTTTATTTTCTTTTTTTGGAAAAAACAAACCAAATTTGATATTTTTAACATTTAATTTAATAAAACATTTAATCATGTGTTTGTTAATGTGACGTGAATTGTTTAAAACGTTTTATTGTGTAAAAAAGTAGTATTAGTAATTTCAACTTTGATATTAAACGACATTAATGTGTAAATTTTCTTTTTTTTTTTGGAATAAACAAACCAAATGTATGCCAGAACATGACTATAAAAAATTACATGTTTTTCTAAATCATTCCGGGTGTTGATCCGTTGATTGTGTGAAGAGTCACGACGTTTCGCCAAAATCTCATTTGGCATTTTCAAGTGTTGTCCGCTTCGACTGAAGAGTCCAACTGACGTGCACGTGCACCATCGTGTTTTCGGTCTTCTTCGAGGGCGTTTATGATCAAGCGGTATCCATTCCAGGATTGCTTTGATCTATCTATCATCGCACCGTCTCGCTATATGGCCTGCCTAATTCCATTTCAATTCTTTCACCCTTCCAATGATGTCACATACCTTCGTTTGTTCTCTAATCCATATGCCGGTCTTTCTGTCCCGATTTGTTGTAATACCAAGCATACATTCAATTTCCCCCTGAAATAATATATATATATATATATATATATATATATATATATATATATATATATAGATATATATATATATATATATATATATATATATATATATATATATATATATATATATATATATATATATATATATAAAGAAAATAAAATATTGTTTTCCGCAGAACTGATTGCATTTTGGACACATTGCATTCTGGGCACAAGAATCGTTGGTTAAATTTACGAAAGTTATTTTCCTTACACCCTGTTCTAGTTATATCAACCTAATAACACAATATATAATATAACGGTTGGGTATTCCATGTTCAATGTCTAGACTGCAATATAAATTCAATAAGGATGCTCAGCAGTCTTTCACTTTATCGACGTTCACATATGTTTCTTAAAAAATCCCTCGACGAGTAGAGAGTAAGCAACATAGTGGCATCTCAGAAGGCATCTTGGCTTACACAACCTTATTATTGGCGCACTGAATGAAGTGCTATTGTTCGCGGAATTTTACGTTCTTGCTTGACTCTGAGTAAATAAATACAAACATCCACACCAGCCCATCCAGCATCTTAGTATACTTGTCTTATTAAACCACTTAAACATAACTTGTAATATTATGAAATATTATGCAAGCACTGAAACTGAAATCAATAACTGATTTTAACCATCAACTACCACATTGTAAGGGATGGGGCATAGCATGGCATGGTCGGATGCATTATTCTATTATTCTATTTTAACGATTTTTTTTTCGTTATATTTGTGACAGTTTGGATTTTACTGTTGTGTAGTGCAGACGTGCAAATTATATTATGGGTAAACACACGCTAAAAGAACGCAGTGAAATTGTTGCAAGTTACGTTAAACATATCAATTATTACAACTCAATGGAAATTTAGGCGAAAATATCCTAATCGTTCGGTGCTTCATAAAACAATTTATCGTTTATTCAAGCAATTTCAAGAATTAGGAATAGATGGGGATAGGAGCCGCATCAGAGGTCAAAGGACAGTGCAAAGTCCTGAAAATATTGCACATGTAGAAAAAGTATACAACATTCACCAGCATTGTCGTGGTCGTAATTGGACATTTCTTCACGCAGTTTACATCGAATTTTAAGAAGTGACTTGCATATGTTTCCTTATAAGATTCAAATTGTTCAAGAACTGATACCTACAGACAATAATAAGCGATTAGAATATTGTAATCCCATCATAAACCACTTCCGTCAAAATGACAATTTTCATGTAAAATTGATTTGACAGCTCCAGATTATTTTTTATGGGGATTTTTAAGTAATAGGTTTACATAAATAAGTCCCAAACCATACAGCAGCTTAAGAACATCCGTGCTAAAATCTTATTGACAAAAGTTATGGAAAATGTGTTAAAAAGGGCGCAAAGTTGCTGCTAATAGTTCACATTTAATTGACACCATTTTCAAAAATTAATTAACACCTATACTAATTAACAGAAGACCTATAAGAATACTTTTTAGGACCTTTTCATATACCTATAAGAAAAAAATATTCTGTCTTGTTTCTCTTAGAAGTTATAAGCAATTGGACTTTTGATTAAAAAATAATTATCGATTTTTTTACTTTATTTTAAAACTTTATCATAAATATAATATTTTTATCATGATATAATATAAATTATATCATATATATATATATATATATATATATATATATATATATATATATATATATATATATATATATATATATATATATATATATATATTGATAATCGATGTCAAAAACTTTAAAAAAAATTACAACTAATTATAAATGAATTAAAATTTATAAAATTTTAAATAAAATCACGTGACTACGAAAACGCCTCGATTGGCTGCTATGTTTGTGATGTCATTATGTTAAAGTGTCTTCACGTTCAACTTTCAACTGCTTCTACCGGCTTGTTAAAATAATTGAAGTTTAGTACAAAAAAAATGTTATGGTTACTAATTTAATTCAGTAATGTGTGACAAAGGATTCATTAAGGCCAATTCTGATAATATACCTGCTGTGGATACTTTTATGGTCACAGATTTTCTCAAAAATTACATTCGGTTCAATTCAGCTGAAGTTCGAGGTGCTAAAGCATCAATGCATGATTTTTTAACAAATAATTATGTAAATGTAAATAAGAAACAAAATATTTAATATAATTAAATTACTTGTAATGTGTCACGCAAAAGTTACAGTGATAAAATTATAGGTTACGTTCAACTTAAAAATTTTAAAACACAAAAATTAAACAAAAATCATTCGTTAACAGTGTACAAACTTTTATATTACCACGATTCTTATTGGTTCTGATTTCCTTAAAAATTTCTTAGATCTAACTCTATGTATTATATTTATATGCTGGTGTGAATGATTATTAAATACATTATTATATTAATTTACTTATATCCAAATAATCTTCACAACAGAAATGTGCTTAGAACCATTGATTTCGAAGTTTAACATCATCAATAAATTGACATTGTCAATAAATTTATCAATACACTAATGATAATAACAAGACTAAATTGATTTAAAAATAAAACCCTCGTATCCGCTGTCTGTAGTGTTGAAGGGAAGTAAACATTGTGACGTCCCACGCGCTCGGGATTTTTTTCAGGAACTGTCGGCGGGTCATCGGTACTAGGTTAAAAAATGTATTTTCAATTTGATATGACGTTTTTATTATAACGAAGAAAATGAAAACAAAAATAGTTTTGATAAAAAACTTATATATGACCCCATCATAACCCCAATTAAAATGATAGCATAACACTTGCTCCATCCATCATTACGCAATTTAAAATTCTGTGCAGCAGGACATTTTTCCAGCTGATCTTAAACACCGCTTTTGTAAAAGTTAGATTTCACAACTATTAACCTAATTCAACAGCACCTAAATCTAAATGTGCACTGTTAATTCCATTTTCCAAGATAAAATTCTCATGTGTAACTGTACGGCGAACAGAAATTCGAGTGGAAAAATACTAAACATCACCGTTTTCTTAAAATGGCATTTTCTAGGGAAACTTGGATATATCTTAGTCGAGAACGATTATTTTTGCATATTTAACATTATATTCATATTTATTGTAAGAGTATTTTTTAGTTTTCAATTACCTGCAAATAATGCTGCTTACGTTTGATTTATAACAAACCGTCATACAAATAAATAGCCTGTGCAGACAAACAAATAAAACAATTAACATACAACGTAGATTTTATTGTGCTATGCATAAACCAATCTTATATGAAATTATATAAACAAATCACTATGTAATCATGCCTTTACCATTCTAAATCATATTGTATATTTGACGTTAAATTTGATTCATTGCGGCGATGTAAATAATAAGCTACCATTAGATTTGTACTTATTTAAATATGTAACATAATCTACATCAAGAATATATGTAATCTACAGGTTTTTGCAAACACTATTGCTGTTATTTTTATAAAGAAATATATACAAGTTATGTAAAATGAAACCCAACTTTTCTCCAGGAAGAAGAAACTACAAAAATAATGTTCATACAATTCTAGTCTGAAAAGTTTCCAGCCTGACACAGAAACAAGTTTTTTTTATCAAATTCAGTTTTATTTCTCACCTTAGTCTCCTTGTAGTGATGTTCCATCTCTTTAATCCGTCCAAGTAGTAGTTGACATATTTTTCTGCAACATAATCGTTTACGAATATGATGGCCTTCACACTGAAAATATCTGCCCTCCGAACAAAACTTTGAGCCTAGGAAAGAGAAAATAATCACTGGAGCCAAATCTGGTGAATACGGTGAGTGGTCAATCAATTCGAATCCTAATTCGTGAATTTTTACCATCACGACCACTGAAATGTGAATCGGTGCATTGTCTTGGTGGAATAAAACTTTCTTTTTCTTTATAAGCAATAAAGCATTTTGTACTAAGCATAATAATGGGTATTATGCCACTCTTATTGTTTTTCCCTTTTCAACTTTTCAAGATAGTCGATTAACACAATTCCATGACTATCCCAACAAACAGTCGCCATCACTTTCTCGGCGGATGGAACAGTCTTCATCTTTTTCGGAATTGATTCACTCTTCGTAATTTCCAGTGTTTGACTATGCCTTGGTTTCAGGAGTATAGTGGTGTATCCAAGTTTCACCTACAATTATTAATCGACGCCAAAACTTCGACTTCGCTTCGAAACTGCGTCAACGGGACTTCGAAAATGTTCATCCAAATGCATTTTTAGTTCTGACAAACATGTTCCACAAATCTTCATGATAAACATGTTCCTTCCTCGCACCATTTGGTGCACTTTTTCAATGCTATCGATACTGGTTGCAGTTTTTGTGCACCGACGTTCACCAAGCTGACACGACCACGTTTAAATTCAGCTACCCAAAATTTCATGGTGGCAAATGATAGTCATAGTCATCATAAACAGCATCCATTTCGGCTTAAAATTTCTATAGCGTAAAATTGCCTTTCAAATGTAAAAATTTAATAACGGCTCGATATTCAATTTTCTCCATCTTTACAGAAACACTAACATCGACTGACATAAATAACCGTTAAACAACAATTGAGCATCTAATATGGCTGAAATTTTCAAGGTTATCTTTCAACGCATGCACAATTAGATTTCTAGAATATATTTGCTGAATAACCCTTATATATACATTTGTTTATTCAAAATCAAACTTGTATGAGGCAGTGCAATATTTAAAACAAATAATAAATATTTCAAAACAATTTAGCAATATCTTTTTTGATACCTCGTTTAGCACTTGTGCTTCGCCTTCTTTGCCCAATTTAAAATGTTGACATTTAGGTTTGTATTGAATTGTATTTGTCTCTCAGTGGACAAATACAGAATAATGTTGAAACACCCCTTGCCTTTGTTCAAATGGTCACTTAAAATCATATGGATGTAAATACTCACACTGCCTAAGTACCCACAACTTCTCTATCAACAATCTACAGGTCACATTAATATATTTCCAATATTCAACATAGTTTTTCTTTGCTATTATTCTCGACATCCTCGTACAAAATGCAACATGTTATTATCGATTGTGCACTTTTCTCTACCTTTGCTTCAACAAAAACATCAACAAAAATAAATTCTAGATTTAGATTAGGAAGATTTAGATTTTACATTTTTCTTTAAAATCACCCTCATTTTACCTAAAGTTTGTCAGAGAGACGTGCGAAAACAGGCAATAACACTAACCTACATTTTTTTTAATGTTTCCTTCACTCAAAACAAATATGATAAAAAAAATTGTATTAGCTCTAGTTTCTGTTATATAAAACAATAAGTGAAAGTATTTTATTTTAACGGATTAAGAGAAAACAATACATTTTCACTACATATTCCAACAACATTGAAATACCTGGCAGGCTGTTGGGTCTGAAGAGAGTCATGTGGTGGCTTCTTGAGATCGTTTTCTTTTGAATTGCCTCTGGTAAGTGAGTTTCGGATCATCCCTACACATAGATTCCTTACCCCAGCAATAATCCTCAAATATTGCTTCATTCCAACGGTCCTGATATATTTGTTCCATCGCAGAAATAACCTGATAGAATCTTTCTCCGTGTTCATCCCTGACAGCTCTACAATTAGAAGAGCAAAATCAGGGGTCATGGGATGTGTAAGGGGGCTCTTCTTCTTTGCTTGTTGGGTTCTTCTTCTTTCACACTATCTTCATTTTCTACTCCAGGCTCGTAATTTTGGGGTCGAGTGGGAACTGGTAAACTATCTGAATATGGAATAGGTCGAATATCCGATAGAACATTCGAGTATTAAACTGTTCCTTCTTTCTTCATTGACAATCCTGCATTTATAGGTGGAGTCAAGCAGAAATAGCAGTCATCTATAGGGTTTGTAGGCTTCCGCCAAACCATAGGCACAGCAAAAGATATAGATCGTTTTTTTAGTCAGCCATTTTCGTAGTATAACGTAACAAGAGTTGCGACAGATATGTGGAGCCCATGACTTATCCTGGTACCTTACCTTCATACCAAAATAATGATGATATACAGTCTTTATAGTCAGACAGCGATAGTTACAATGGACGTCAAGTTGCGTTTCCGTGACTAAAATATTATTTCACCACAAATGTAACAAAAATTCTTTACTAAATTTACACATTTTCGAGGTATTTGATTTAACAAATTTTACACTTCAAAACCAGAAATTCTGCACTAATTACAACATAAACAATATGAAACTCATAGTCACTGCACCAGTAATTATGTTTATAACCTAGAAACACCTGGAGAACGTTTTATTTTGTCAGTTGACAAGTGTGACAACTCCCGAAAATAAAATTTCCCCCAAACTGAAAATGTAGATTGTTAAGTCTTTGACCCATGTTTAAGTCTTTGACCCATTTGTACTTCACAAATTTAAGTCTTATTCAGGTAAGAGAAAATCTTATAATATAAATGCCCTATTATTTAGATTATCTAGATTATTCTCTCTCATTATTATTTGCAAAATAAATTATTTTATTTATTTTAATCAAAATTTAGTTGCATATCTTTGTTGTAACTCCATTTGCGATCGGTATACATACCTTTCGTCTACCCCTGCAATAAGTAACTATATAATTAAAAAGAAATATAAAGGTGACATGAATAGTTTAATATAATACCGAATGGTGATATGTTATCTAATATATTTACAAAAGGTCTAAATGTTATAAGAAGGTAAATGTTACGTGTGAAGGAAAGGGTTAAGAAAAGTATACGGGTCAGTGGATGGCGAATCCAATACATCCACGAACTCTATAAGATGCATGGTGACAACAATATAGTGGATTTCATTAAAATGCAGCGACTAGGATGGGCTGGACGTAAAAAAGATGGAAGACGGATAAATACCCAACAGGCTGCTAAAAGAACAAGTGATCGGAAACAGAGGTAGAGGAGATCCCCATGAACAATATGACAAGATAATGTCCAGAAAGATGTGCGAAATCTATTAAAGATAAGCAGGGCCGGCTCAGATACATTTGCTACCCGGGTGCAAGTCAAAATTTGCCGTTCGGATGCAAGGCAGACTTGGTCGCACTTTCTTACTAACTCGCTTTTATGTTAGCGTAAAACATAACCAATAAAATCAAAGCCTTATGCATTCAGAAATTCAACATTTAAATTTTATTTTCAAGTCTCAACAATGGATTAAAGTAATTAATATGAAGTATATATATTATTTTTTAAAAGCTCTTTTCATGGCCTTCCCAGATATTTATAAACAAATATAAATTGAAATTTATAAAAATTGCCTCTTACAAAGTTTCAAGTCAAACCCATATCAAACCCATTCAAGTTTAAATAAAATCTGCTTGTCTCGCTTTTAAATGTGCAAAATCCTTAATTACATCATGAATGTCTAAAGTATTAACAATATCATCTTTTATTGAAATGATAGCTAAATTATATAATCTTTCTTGTTCCATAGAAGATCTCAAGTAGTTTTTGTCAGTTTTAATTTTGAGAAAGGTCCCTCACCACTCGCTACCGAGACAAGTATGGTCAGGAGAATTCTTAATGCTACCGTAATATTAAGGAATGTTCAATTAAATTATGTTTAACCCTCCGTCGGTCGCACCCTTTTGGCGCCTTCGTTCGGTCGCAATGTGCCAAAAAGGCACACAATTTCAAATTGCCGTTACTCCCATCTCCCATGAATTTGGGGGACGTTCCTTCGCACTGATCTTCTTTAGGATTTGGGTTAAGGGATTAAAAAAAAACCAAATTTTCAAAATAACCATTTTTTCGCCTTCCGCCGTACTTGATTCAAAATTTGGACTGAATGGTGACCTCAACGATAAAAGAAAACACAAAAATCCACCTAGGCATTTCAGTCTGATCCTGGTGAGCTCAGTCCACCTCAGATTTGCTTGATTCAGGCTTCTCAGAAAAAGTTGGAAGGATGGCAACTTTGCATTCATCGCAGACGTCGTTTGCATGTTTATTGTAGATCAGCTTGACACAACTCAGACAGTTCAACACGGTAAGCCTAAGGATGGTTCGTCCCTATCATCATCATCATCACCAAAATTCCTTGTAGGGTTGAACTCAGACGCATTTGGAGACTGGAGGGGATTCCATGCTTCTTCTGGCTTCTTCTTTGCAGCTCTGGAAGAGTAAGCTCATGGGACAACTTTTTGAGATACACCCTTCTGCGCAATGGCTTTTTTTTTAAATGGCATACACTATGATTTAATTATCAATAAAAAAAATTCATATTAACGCAAATGCTATGCTTGATTCAAGAATAATTAAAAAAAAAACGCTCAATTTGAAAGACCCTTTACTAAGGGAGTACCACCTGTAAAACTTTCCAAAACTTAAAATTAATTCCAATTATCAAATTATCATTTTTTTCTAACTTGGTAATGTTGATTATAGTTTATTCAAATTAATATACTGTTTTTATACTGTAATGTTTGAAAAACCTGTTACATTATCTCCTATTTACCCTTGCTTATTCCAGTCGCATTTATATTTTATTTTCGTTATCCACTTTCAGTTACCTAGTGGTATCCCTTGATATCAAGTCGAAATACGACACCACTAGCATGCGCAGTTTCCTTTCAGTATTTTCACTGTTTTTATACTCGTCCATAGAGGACAGCACAGAAGGTAGGCATGGCTTTTTGTTTCACGCTGGTTATGCTGGCACGAGCCTCGATGAATCATTGAATCTGTGACTTGGGAGCTTGACGTAACAGTTCGTGTTATTTTCGAGTGTCTGCCCACACTCCCGTAAACATCTCGCTAATCCCGTGTCTTTTCGACGTCCCAGTAAAAAAAAAAGAATCCAGTAAGTGTCAAGTTATACACACTTTTGTAGACTAGTCGTGCCCCGTTGGAACCCTCATCTAGCCTAATAGCCAACACTTCCGTAACAATAAGACTGGTAACTTTGTCCAGGGTACAAGTAAGGTTCCTATTCTTTGCAGCGGATGGAATAAACGCCGAAACGCCCCGAAAGCGAGGCGTACGGCAGGGTGACGCAATATCGCCTCTTCTTTTCTCAGCCTGTCTGGACGAAGTGTTCCGTAATCTGGATTGGGAACAGGATGGAATAAGGATTAATGGTGCATACTTAAATCATCTTAGATTCACAGATGATATCGTGCTTCTTTCACAAGACCCAGAGGAGCTGCAAAGACACGTACAAGAGTTGCAAAGGGCTGGGGAACCATTTGGCTTGAAAATAAACCAGAAGAAGAGTCAGGTCATATTCTATAAATTTGCTGAGGATAAAAGAATTTCTATTTTAGGAACGGATTTGGAAGTTGTGGATCACTATATATATATATATATATATATATATATATATATATATATATATATATATATATATATATATATATATATATATATATATATATATAGGGTTTCAATGGAGCGAAATACCGTCCGGGAGGTGGAACGACGCGTTAAATGTGGCTGGCAGGCATTTGGCAGGCTCAACATAGTGTTTAAGAGCAAACTACCACTTTGCCTCAAAAGAAAAGTTTTTGAACAGTGTGTCCTGCCCGTTATGACATACGGAAGTGAGACCTGGATACTCACACCACAGTCAGTTCAAAAACTTAGTTATAAAACTCAGTATCAAAAACCAGTAGCACAGAAGGGAATGGAAAGATGTATGCTTGGCATTACTGGACGGAATAGAAAGACCTGCAGATGGATCAGAGAGCAAACGAAGGTGAGTGACATCATTGGAAGAATAAAGAAATTGAAATGGAAGTGGGCAGGCCATGTAGCGAGGCGATGGGACGAAAGATGGACCAGGGCTGTCCTGGACTGAATACCGCTTGATCGCAAACGTCCACGGAGAAGACTGAAAACACGATGGACTGATGACATTATTAAGTATATTGGACCCCAATGGCAGAGGAGAGCTCAGGACCGCGAGAGTTGGAAGCATGCTAAAGAGGCCTTTATCCTGCAGTGGATTGATACGGGTATGTAATTGCGATTTGCCAAATGCGATTTTGCCGAAACGTCGTGACTCTTCACAGGAACAACGGATCGACACCCGGAATGATTTAGAAACATTCACTAAAACAACTTTCAGCATCTGAATCGCTGTTCAAGAAAATTATTAGGGGATTAACTTCTAGTTATTAACTTCGACCATCTTTCAGTCTCTTCTTCTGTATATCTGATGCTGTTCATCCAGATCTGTGGTGTAACTTTTGATCAAGCTTCTTTCCACATATCCAAAAAGTTATCAATCGTTCTTCCATCTCGACCTATATGACGATTGTAATAATTTTCCTCCATTTGAAATCAATTTCTTTTAGAAGCGTATGAAGCGAAATTTGACATCCATCAAAGAGCTGCGTGTTCTTTAGTTTTTCATGAATACTTTCAGGATTAACCATTTGTTCTAAAATAGTTCAATAAAATTTCATAAAAATACCATATTACCATGTAAATCTACTTTTTCCATATATTTCATAGATGATCTAGATTAGTTACTCGTTTTGGATGTAGACGCTTTTTCTTCGGTGATTTTAAGATTTCGTTAGTCTTCAACTTTTTGGAAATTGCACTAACTGTACCAATACTAATATTTAGCGCAGCTAAAACTCGCTAAAATCTCCAATTAACCTACTAAGTTATTAATATATACCTCTCTCACAGCGTTTAATGGCAAAAGAGGAGCCCCATTATATCGTTCATGTTCAAAAGAACTAATAAGTGACGAGCTTACACCAACTGCTAACGGTTTAGGCATTTTTTTGTAAATATAATTGCAGATTTTTTACTAAGAACTCACAAAAACAGAAACTAAACCAAAAAAGTTAAACAACAAGCTAAAACAACAAAGCATACAGTAAAAATAATTCAAAACGTTTGAAGACAACTCAAAAACGATCAGAACATGAAAATTACAGATTCGATGAAGACAGTTGTGTTAGGCCGGCAACACTGTCCAGAACCACAAACCTAAGTTTTATCTTAGTATTGTCTGAATGATTGTGGCGTGTTCATATTTTTTGCTGCTTTTTTTGGGTTTTTCGTGGATCGTGGATCGTTGCCGAAAAACTTTAAATGATTTTTTCTTTCTTATGGATTTAAATTGGCAATAGATTTCTCTAGATTGATGACGTGCAACCATTATTACCCTGAATGAGCTATCTTGTTACGGTATCATTTAGTATACTATTTGTTTTAACTATATTAGTCTCATTGGTCTCTTGACCGCATCTCTAGCAGAGTTGTTTCTAGTTTTAAGTCATTATTAAATAGGTTAAGGTTTACACATGTACATACATTTTTTTAATAAACCATTTGCCAATCTGAGTTATTAAATTGGCTGGCGCCCTTATCGTTTGTTTGATTTTTTCTGTATCCGTAACCACAACCAAATAACGCCTACGAACGAAGAGCACCGGAGCAGCTATTAAGGTGTAACAAAATGTTACAATACCTTTAAAAATAGCTTTATAATTGTTTACCGAAGAGAAAAAGGAAAATAATAAATACAACCGAATTTTCATGTTCACTCTACTTATTATTATTATTATTATTCTATGTCAATTAATCCCGTTTTTACAAATCGCAAAAAATATTTAAAAGATTATTCAGAATCAGTTTGCGCCGTATTACGAAAAAAAGGTTTGATTTGTTTATATACGATACACAACTATTGAGAATTCACGTTACTAATAAAAAAAATCTTTATAAATAGTTGTATTGGTCTTACACTTTTGGCTTGGAGTGTATCTACATAACTAAGGTGCACTATTTGAACAGAGCAGAAAAATCAATCAGAAATCAATAATAATTTTAAAAATGTTAATTTTAATTACGCTTACGTCATAAAATGTGTGCACATAGAAAGCGGTTCTTAATTCTTTAAAAAGTCAGATATATATAGTTCGACCAGAAGAAAAAAAAACAGTTTCATTAAAAATATTTTGCCCGGCGCTTCTTTAAATATCTCTTTTATTTTCTTCGTCTAGCAGGAACTTTGCCAAAAGTTTTGGGGTTTTAAAAGTATACTGAAATAAACTGTAACTAAAACCATTACATCGCCATGTATTTTTATCGGTTGGTCGTGTAAGACCCAACTTCTAGAAGATGTAATAATAGATATGGGTAAAGCAATCGCATTTTTCTTAGATATGCGAGAGGCAATTCAACGAAATTTGTAAGGGGCGCGTACGCTTTATAATTGAACTAAATGTTAATCGAGATAGGAAAAATTGTTATGTATTCTCTCTGTGATCTTCCTAGCTTTTAAATATCTTATTTAAACTGTTTCACTAAAACTTTCTCATTTGCCATATTCTTATTTAAATAGAAAATATCACTAGAAAATTTCTATTTTTGTGTATTGAATTAATATTAAATTTTGATTTTTGTTCCATATTTTAAGAATATTAAAAAAAAATCGACTGTAAGATTCCTAAAAAAAATATTTGTTTTAACCGAAGATATCTAATTATTTATAGAATGATATGAGATATGTAGTCATCTAACCAATTTGAATATCAAGCAGGTCATCTTTAAAATAATGATGTACCAATGATGTAGCAATTATAGCGGTTAATAATTCTAATTTTTTTCTTAAAAAACACGTTTAATTTAAAAGAAAGGTAAAAAATGGTTTATTCATGGTCCATGTGGTCCATGTTTTTGAGGTGATCCAATTATCAAGCAATTTTTCAACATCTCCGTAATTGTCGAAGTATTTCGTGGAAAGTGCGTGAGGGATCGATGAAAACAATGGAGGGGGCCAAGTACTAGTAAACACGGCGGGTGGGACAGTAGTTCCCAGCCAAGTGCAGAAATGTTGCCTCTGACCGCGTTCGCTGTATGTGATGGGGCATTGCCGTGCTGCAAAATCATTTTTCCGTATCTTGTAGCCATTCTGGAAGCTTTTCGATCAATGAATGATAAATTGATCATTTGTTGACGGTAGCGAACGGTATTAACTGTTTGATCAGGTTTCAGATCTCATGATTCACCTTGACCCAGCCCCCCCAACAATAATTTATATCGTTTAAAAACAGCTTAGATTGTACAAACTTTATTTCCTTGGAAGTCTTGAAAAATCTCCTGGATCATTAGTATAATCGTGGATAATCGTAGCACAATGTTTGCAATTCGGCATCGTTTCAATCTCAATTTTTTCGGTTGACCTCGGTGTTCTTTGCCTTTCAAGTCGAAATCACCACTTTTGAATCGTTAAAACCAACGCCCACAAAAGTCTTGCGTTGGAAAATTGCAACCGTAAGTTTCCACAAGTATACGACGGCTTTCACTCACGTTTTTCTTTTTTTAATTGGACAACAAAAACAGTATGAGCCGCAAATGCTCTTTATTTGGCCCGAAACTCGACATGTTTACCACTCGAAAAAGATATGACGCTAACTCGAAATCATGTAAACACCAATGGCGTTTTGAAAGGTACTATCTTAGCAACAAAATAACATAAGAGATTAGACTGTGAGCCGATCATTGTTTCCAGCATCAACCCTTAAAAAAATTCATCTGTTAAAAAAATAAGAATTATTTTAATCGCCACACCTGCTAAGCATAGAGTGGACAGTCTTCTATTATACGTAAAGTTGATTGTGAGGTACCGATTGTAAGGCATCACATTCTAACTTCAACAACTTCAGGGTAGAGCGAAACCTGGACTGCTTGGGGTGATTTTCTAGGGTGAATTGGAAATTGTAGATATTTCCTCTTCATTTACACCTATCTCCTCTTTCATTTATTTTTGAGATAAACATCTCAGGTGAACATATCCGGAACATCATATTTAAGTATGAGTACGCCACATTTGCTCACTGCGAACCAAAGACGGAATGGTGTGACCACTTCACAGCGGTGTTTAGACATGTATAAGCGGAATCCAAAGTTTCGGTGGCGATTGAGTAACTATTAACAAAACTCGAAGTCGTCATCACACAGCCGAACCGAAGGAACAGTTAACACAGTGCTTTTTACCCTGCAAACGTACCTAGAAGAAAGCGAAGACGCTTCCATTGGCCAGAAAGGTCCTGGCCAATGTTTTCTGGGATTCGCAAGGCATTATCTTCATCGACTATTTGGAAAAGAGAAAGATATTCACAGAAGAATATTATGCTATATGCTCTATATTATTGGTCAATTTTCCCGAACAGTTGATAGAAAGGTCCTCATTTGGCAAAGAAGACAGTTTTTTTTCACCACGGCAATGCCTCAGACCATTCGTTCGCGGTAGTAAGGGCGAAACTACTAAATGTTTATTACAAATTCATGCCGCATCCACCTTACTTCCCGGACTTTTCATTTCTGATTTGTTTCTCTATTCAAACATAAAGAAATGGTTAACTAGGAAAGAAAGTCACATTAAATGAATAGCGAACCTCTCCTCTCTTTTTGGAGGACATACAAAAATTACTTATTATAAAGAGACTAACTACATAGCTTTTCGACCAAAAAAAAAACAATATTTCATTGAAAAAGTCTCTAACTTTTCACTCTACCCTCATATTCCACTGCTATTAAAAAAATACCAAAATTTATCAAATACATTTTTTACGAGTTAACTTAATTGATACAAGAGCATTCTTTAAAACTGCTATTCTTACAAAAGCTAAAAGTAGGTCTTAACTCTACGAAGTACAGATATGAAGTATTGTAAAGCACATATACCAGTGGCAGCTCGTTAGGGAGGGCGTTGGGGCGGCGTCCTCCAGCATTGATCACTGTAAACAATTTTTCAGAACAAAACACCATATTTTATTTCCATTCAGTTTATGTCATTTAACTCATTTTCCTGGTTCACCTCCTGTATATGGTTTGAAAAGTAAAAAAGAGGAAGAGGAAAGTAAAAAAAATCTTCAGCAGCACTATTTTCTTCTGAGCCGCCACTGAAATATACTAAGGGCTGAATATGGAATAGACAGATTTTTTCGTGGGAAAAATGTTTATTTTCGACACTTTTAAATGGCGTCGTCGACGTTCGTTACTGAATGGTTATTAACCAGAAAACATAAGCAGGACTAAAAAGTACATTAGCAAAAAGTGTTGACGTCTTTAAAGCTGGGTCCACACCATTAAAATTTTGCGTTTATGTTGAATTTACAGGAACAATTTGTTTAAATTGTCTGACGGACAACAGATGGTTCGTGTGTGTGATATATGGCGGCAATATTTGTGGGTGATTTTGTGTGTCAGAGAGTCTATATTGCCGCGCAGGTACACCACATACAACACGTACAAATGCACAACACAAATTTTATTGATGTGGACCCAGCTTTAAAGGCCAACTGGTCAATATAGCCGAAATATCTGCGTTATATAACTTACGGAAACATTAAAATACGCTGTTTATATATGCGAAATAGATACAAAACATTAAAAGATATATGATAAATGAAAATAATCAATGCATGTTCGATTGCATCGATAAAGGGAAATATGCATTTATATTTTTGACATTTAAACTAAACATTTACAGATATTAAAATCTTAAATAATATTTATTAATCTTTTATAAATTATTTTGCGTTTTAAACGTCTTCAAAATTATTTTATATACACAGATGTATATTCTGTATCTTATAATTCGCAGTTCATGGAACTGAACCAATATTTATTTCCTTTTTCCTATTAACTGAATGCAGACAGTCTAAAAATAAACAACTTCTCTGGAAATAACTGAAAAAAAAATATTTCGTAGATAAATTAAAATCCGAGACAAAAAATAGGACACCCATATTTTTTGCCGCGATTGAGTTTTAGCCTTTTTGTATTTAGCAGTGTTATTCAAATAAAACGTAGTTGAATAACAAATACTTTTATTCGTTATTTATCCCCATTACTTTATTTGTTATTCGAATTCATTATTCGAACCATTCTTTATTGTTTTTCCAGGTTAATTATTCGTTATTGTTATTCGAAACCTATTTTGAATAATTTTTTACAAAATCATTCAAATTTTGCACTATTAACGAATAAAGCTGACCAACATTTCTAAATACTACTTACAATATCAAATACTATCAACAAAAATAGAAGCCAAACATTTGTATTAAAAAATGTATTATTTTATTTTTTTCAATAAAAATTTTCAGTTTAGTTTTAAGTTTGTTGTTTTTTCTTCAATATGAAAATAGTTTATTTTTACATAAAAAATGACTATGTTAGTTTTTAAATTTATTGTTTTTTAGACAACTTATTAATTTTTTTAGACAAAAAAAGAGTTTTTAAATGTTATTTTAAATCGAGTTTTTATAATTAATTATAATTAAAATTGCGTAGTTTTTACAAAATTGATGAAAACTGTAATGTTTTTTTTCATTATGAATACTTTTTATTTTTTTACAGACATTACAATTTGATCACAAAGAAGAATAAGTAAATTTTATCTAACTAATATAATACTAATAATATATATATATATATATATATATATATATATATATATATATATATATATATATATATATATATATATATATATATATATATATATATATATACACTAATAATAAATAATACTACTTAGAAAGCTTAGCACTAAATCTTACTCATCAGTATCCTTAGATTTCTAATAAACTAGGTACATTAAAACTAACGTATATATTAAGACGCACATTGGTCTGCTTTGTCACATCAGTGAACTAACTCTAAGGGCTTGATTCTCTCGAGTCTTCTTGTTAATCTTGCTTTGCCCAGGAACTGGGGCGCCTCGATGTTGGCATATTGAAGGAGTCGTTGTTCATGACTCCTGGCAATCTTGGATCTGGCTTATTCAACTCTATCCATATCCAAGTCCCGACAGAGGTTACTGTTTCCTATGTACCATGGTGCATCTGAGATGTTCCTTAGCACTTTATTCTAAAACCTTTGAATGGTTCGTACGTTGCTCTGACTAGCACAGCCCACAGCTGAATTTCATAGGTCCATACCGGTTTAAATATCTGCTTATATAACATAAACTTATTATGAAGAATTAGAGTGGAGTTTCTTCCAATCAACCAGTACAATTTTCTATATTTAATCGTAAGTTCTTCATTTTTCTTTTTGATATGAGCTGTTGAGTGCAGCCTTGCACCAAAGCTAATACTAATACTAAAATATTTAGCTGTATTTGAAAATAGAATTCGTTTATCATTTATGCTTATGGGTATATGTTGATTAGGTCTGTTTATAAAGTTAACTAATACAGACTTTGATTCATTTAATTTGATTCTCCATTTTTTTGTTAATTTTGTTGGCTGATACTGCAATTTTGCGGCTGCTTCTTCGTGGTCATTACCTACTGTTAATATAGTCATCTGCAAAACGTAGCTATGGTGTCATTTTCCAGTGTAGGAATATCACTTGTGTACAAAAGGTATAGAACAGGTCCTAGTACGGTTCCCTGCGGTACTACTGCATTAATGTGTTAAACTGAAAATAGTTTCCTTATTGTTTAATTCTAAAATGTTTTTTTGAGATTTAGTATGCCAGAATATCAGAAAACTGTTTAGGTAAATATATCTTCATTTTATGTTTTACACCTTTATGCCAAACTTTATCGAGAGTCTGTGCCACATCAAGGAAGATTGTAGACAGACTTTCTTTTCCTCTAGTGACTTTTCTATTATATTTGTAGTTCTGTTAATCTGTTCTATAGTGGCATGACTGTAATAAAATTAAGTAAATAAAATCAAAAAGTAAACTATATATTTCAAATTTAAAAGTGTCCAGATTATATGCTATAACAAAAATGCATAAACCTGGAAAATTAATTGGGCCAATTATATCACCCATTGATTCTCCGACTTACAACTTGGCAAAATAGCTAGCAAAGGAATTTGAAAATCTACCGAACCAATTACTACAACTATTTCGAGAACACGTGCAAGAACTGATGGCAAATCGAAGATTTGCATGACACGCCCAGAATTTTGTCTACTCAATCTTTACATTATTGGTTAACCACTGTTTTGAAGGGCTTAAACGCCGCTTACATAGAGCTAAATCGAGTGGTTGTAGTCTATGGCTGCAATGTGGTAGGAAAGACAGCACATGGATACCATTCTCGCGACAAAACTTTAGTACGTCGTAATTGCGGTGAGACACATGATTGTCCAGAAGAAGTAAAATTGGGTTGTCGATCGAACATCTTGTGAAGTCTTTAAAACGTTGGATGAAATCGAAGAAATTTTGAAAATTTATGAATCCTGAAGGATTCGCACCATCCCGGCAACCAACTGTCCTTTCATTCAAGAAGTGATTTTGGAATCGACCTCTCGGCAAAACTAAATAGAGTGGTGCTTTCATTCAATTTGCATTTATAGCTAATGTCATTGCATAATGTCACAACAATCGTGCCGCATTCGCTCGATGTTATTTGGCCTACTTGTTATTTGGAGTGTTGTTAGGCCTGTTTCGTCCACGTTCCAAGTGTTACATGGCCAAAAATTAACGTTTTCTGTTACTTTTTCATAGTGGTTGAAAAACAATGACACATTTGATGTACTAAAAGCGGATACACGTGCCGCACTGGTTACTTCTGGTTTACGCATCGATAATTTTGGTTGGCGGCGTAAAAACCCATTACACCAATCGATACCAGCCATCATTTAAAGGTTCCAATTTGGTTGATAGGGCAATTTCAAGGCTGTGACAATTTGGAAAGCCAATTCTCGTGCCTTCACTGCTGTAATGCCGAAAGATATGTCTGAAACATGCAGCAAATATTCATTCATGGCTGCTTCTACTTCATGTGTGAAAATCTGAAAAAAAACATTTAAAATTATTAAAAGAACATATAAAAATGTACAACAATTTTTTTAGAGAAATGAAACACTTTCGAAACAGCGGTATTGTGGGAAATCTAAAATCAGCCGATTCTGAGATAAATCCAAAAAGCAAACAATGGAAATAGGGTACTTACAGTTTGCCTACCTCGAGGTTTCGTCGGCATTTTGGTCGATGGTATTGACTCAACTGTCGTTAAAGGCGATGGTGTCGGCTCGGATACATCAACGACTTCCATCAATGCTTGTCTTGCAGTATTTGCACGATGACATTATAAAGACATGATGCCCACATTAAAATATCTAGCAGCGCACGAATGGACGTTCCAATTTCAATAACCCGAAGAGCACGATTTATTTTTCTATAACACGATACACAAAAAAATAAAAGAAATTCAAAAAATGCAAAGAAAACGAAAAAAAATCACGAAAATTAAAAAATAATAATACTACATACTAAAAAATATCCCTGTCTATGAATGTGAACAACACAAATCATAAAAAACACAGTGTAACCATTTACCCCGCTATGGCATTTCAGCTATGGAATGTTATAACTCAGGACTGTGCGAATATAATCACAAAATTAGTTTTCACTTAAAAACTATTTAAATATAGATAAAAAAACATACCTTCAACCTAGGAAAAAAATACTCAAAGCTAAAAAGGTTTGGTAAATAAATTATGAATTCAAGAACACAAAAAACACGTTTTGTCTTGTCTAGTGTATGTACTGTACTAGAAAGTGAAATGTTATACAACCATTTATGAGGCTCGAAAGGCGCAAATTTTGAAATATCACTTTTGACATTTGGTGTTACCGTTTACGAGATATTTACGTTTACGATTCGCCCTGGATTCCCCTATTATTCATATGGATTTATATCAATTCTTCTATTGAAACCTTCGGTGTGAAACACTAAACTCGAAGAGACCACCAAACACCAAATCACTTTTTGAAAACTTCTCGACACACGTTTCGCTAACCATGTTAGCATTATCAGAAGATGATTTAATGTAATTCTAAAAACTAAACTATGTTCTATTTATATGATAACCCCCTTAATGAAGCGTGTAAAAACCATGAACCCTGAAGTTTACTGAGTCTTACATTAATAATTGAAAAAGTTGACTGAACGGAATAGGTCCTAGCCTTCGTGTTAATTGGGTATTACCGAGAAAAAATTTTGAAAAAAAATGACATTAAGGTTGTGTACAAACCACATAATAAATTAAAAGAAGTCCTGGGTAATCCAAAGGATAAAGTAGATCAACATGAAAAGTCGGGGATTTACGAAATTAGTTGTCAAGATTGTGATCGAAGATATATTGGGCAAACAAAAAGATCCATATTAACGAGATTTAAAGAACCCATTGCTCACATTAGATATGAGAGAAATGAAAAATCTTGCCCAACATGCAATCGAACATGACCACAATGTAGATATTAGAAATTTAAGACTGGTAACAAGTGTAAATAACAATAGGGGTCTGAATGCATATGAAAGCATTCAAATAGAAAAATGTAAGAAAATCATGAACCGAGATAAGGGACCTATTCCGTTCACTCAACTTTTTCAATTATTAATGTAAGACTCTGTAAAGGGTTCATGATTTTTACACGCTTCATTAGACAGGATTATCATATAAATAGAACTTAATTTAGTTTTTAGAATTACATTAAATCATCTCCTGATGATGCTAACATGATTAGCGAAACGTGCGTCGAAAAGTTTTCAAAAAGTGATTTGGTATTTAGTGGTAAATCTCTTCGAGTTTAATGGATTTATAATTATTTAATATTTAAATTATGGCTTTATTAGAATTGTTTATTAATTTCTCCTTTTAATTCTTCTTTATTACATTTTTTTTTATTTTCATAAGCACACTTATAGCAATATACTTGTCAGAATATTTTTGAGATCCACTGTACGTGTTTACTCTTACCTGTACATCGTGAGCTTTCCGAAATCGACAATCTTTGTTTGTACATTTGCGAAATTGATTTTTCCTTTTAAATCATCTCCTGATGATGCTAACGTGGTTAGCGAAACGTGCGTCGAGAAGTTTTCAAGAACTGATTTGATATTTAGTGGTAAATATCTTCGAGTTTAATGGATTTATAATTATTTAATACTTACATTATGGTTTTATTGGAATTGTTTATTAATTTCCCTACTAAATTCTTCTTTATTACATTTTTGTTTTAATTTTCATAAGCACACTTACAGCAATATACTTGTCAGAATATTTTTGGGATCCACTGTACGTGTCTACTCCTACCTGTACATCGAGAGATTTCCGAAATCGACAATCTTCGTTTGTGCATTTGCGAAATTGATTTTTTCTCTCAATGCGTTAAACATTTTGAATATCTCGTGATAGATTTATTTTCACTTCGATAAAATAAATAGAACTGGATTAAAATGGTAAGTTGAAGTGTCTTGTCGTGTCCTCTCTTTCTGCCCTACCGTATAATTAATATTTGTAAACATTTCATATTATTAATCTATATTGTATACAAACTGAAAGTTACTGCTCTTTGTTTAGTAATCCAGTTATAATATCAAGAGTTATCAATGTTATGCTTCGGAAAGTAAAATTTAAAAAAGCACATAAAGGATTGAGATTTCGATGATTTTTTAAATTTTATTGCTTGTACTTCGCGCCATTAAGTATGGAATACAAAATCATTTAAATGTCCATTACGTGACCGCTTGCACGACTCAATACTTTTGAGGTAATTTTCTATGACTTTTCCGCACATTTGGGCTAGTATCTCAGCCATGACTTGACGAATGTTCCTCAATTTTCAACTGCTCAAGACTTTGAGGATTGTCTACGAAAAGACGATCTTTCGCGTAGTCCCACAATAAAAAGTCCAACGGCGTCATATCGCATTATCTCGCCGGCCAATTGACATCACCAAATCTCGAAATTACGCTACCCGGGAACTTCTGGGCCAATAAAGCCAAAATTGGTCTTGATGTGTGGATTGTGACGCTATCTTGTTGACAACAAATTACACTTTGGATGACATTTAAGTTTGACAGTTGTCAAAATACAGTTAATAAAATAATTATAGAACTGTATTTTTTGAACCAAGAAATGGATTACCCTGTACAAGAAGAGAATAATAATATGTATCCTATCTGTTAGTTCCGGACCTTAAGTGTGAAATTCTTCTAATTTTGTGTCAATCGTGAGTTTCGCCTAAATATAGATATTAGCTCGTCAACTTAATTTTCAGTTAAAACTTTATGTCTAATTTTGCTCTCGCACCAAACCACTCTCAACTCGTTCGATGCGCGTTAACCAAGTTAGCGTCATCAGGAGGAAAAAAAATAATTATCGGCATTTTTTGACAACCCTTGATATTTACTTATGAAAATAATCTAAACTTAATTTAAATAATCTCCCTCACTTTCTATACACTTACACCATATTCCACACAACTGTCAAATCCCATATCGAAAAATCCTTTGTGATTATGATGTGATAAAACCATTGAGGTTTTTTGCGATTTCCTCAAGGAGGTTTATCAATCAAGTGATGTTGCAGGGATCGGAAAAAATGAAAATCGGAAGGATCCTAGCTGCCGATTTTAAACCTCAAAAAATCCCCGTAAAATGCTCCAGAGACTACTACTCAGTCCAAAAACAACGGTGTGGTGTGATATTGTCGGGTGCCGAATTTTTGGGCAATTTTTTTCGAAGAACAGTAGCCGTTAATTCAACTCGCTACATAACTATGTTTGAAAATGTTTTAAAACCTGAACTTTGGAGACAAGGAAACAAGAGAAATTATGGTTTCAATAAGATAGGAGCCCAGCTGATTCAACGAAAGCTTTCATTAAGTTGCATTCCATAATAAAGCGATTTCTCACTTTGGGAATATCCCCAAAAAAAGCCTCCTCCGTCACCGGACCTTTCCATATGTGATTTTTCTCTTTAGAAAGTGTCTGAAATCACACTTGTATGAAGGTAAGCATCGCATACTATAAGAACTCAAGACCGCTATATGTGATTGAATTGAAGAAATCGAAAAAGAAACGTTGAGAAGAGTGGAGACAAATTTTCGAGAACATTTCCATCATAAAATTGGCCATCACTGGAATGACTTTATGTTCCGCCTTTTAATACTGAGAATGATATAAATGGTATTCCATTAAGAGGTTTCGAATGTTGGTCACGAATAAAAGAAACGTTTCAAAACATACCTGAAAGTTATTTATGGCACTGCGAAGCTGGATAGTGTACAATTATACGTGGGATACAACATCTGTCAAATGACCGCCACGACTTCTCTGGCAGCTCACAATTCTTTTGTTGAAATTCTCGATTACTGCTGAACACATTTGCGGAGTTATGTCACGAATTATTCGCCTAATTTCTTCTTTCAACTGTTGAACGGTTTGAGGATTATTTTCGTAAGCTTTGCTCTTCACATAGCCCCACAAAAAATAGTCTAGCGGCGTCAAGTCACATGACCTTGGTGGCCAATTTACGTCCCCATTCCGGGAGATCAGCCTCCCTCCAAACTGTGTACGCAATAAAGTCAATGTTTCACGTGCTGTATGACATGTCGCACCATCTTGTTGGAACTATATATTCTCTAAATCCATGTCCATTATTTGATCCCATAAAAAAACATCAATCATCGTTCGGTATCGTTCTCCGTTTACTGTAACAGGTCGTAAAAATACGGTCCAATGATACCCTCAGCCCAAAAACCGCACCAAACTGTGACACATTGAGCAGGCATCGGGATTTCGTGATGCGACAATTTTTATTGTCGCAGATGCGACAATTTTGTTTATTTAAGTAACCGTTTAAGTAGAAATGAGCCTCGTCACTGAAAATGATTTTATCGCAAAAATTATTGTCATTTGCCTTCATCTGTAGGATCCAATTGGCAAATGCACGGCGTTGCCCATGGTTGCCTGGCTTTAGCTCCTGTGTTAGCTGAATTTTGTAAGGATGTAGACTTAAGTCTTTTTTCAAAATTCGCCACGTTGAAGTTCTGCTGATACCCAAATGTTGCGCGCGCCTTTTGACAGACATTTGTGGATTTTCCGTAACACTTTCACGAACCGCCTGAATATTTTCAACCGAACGAGCAGGACGTTCCCGGACTTTTGTTTCGATATCTTTCACAGATCCGGTAGTTTCGAATCTAGGCACTATTTTGCGAATGGTTACTTCTGACGGACGATTGCATACACCAAAGTATTCACGAATTCGCCGTGAATGTGACTCTCACAGAACACCCATTTTGAAAATACGTTTTAACAATGTAAACACGTTGTAATACACAGATGTTGTATTCCACGTATAATTGTACACTGTCCAACTTCGCACTGCCATAAATAACTTTCAGGTATGTTATGAAACGTTTTTTTATTCGTTTCCCACATTCGAAACCTCTTAATGGAATACCCTTTATTACACTGAATATTTTTGTATTAATAAATATTTTTTTACAAAAAAATTAATAGTATTAAGCAAGAGTGTCAGAACTTTGAAACGTAATAGCGGCAACTTTCTTTGAAATGTAAATGTCACTTATGGAAAGATTGGACACGATTGGACAACGCAACGGATTAGAAATTGAAAGTTGGAAGGCGACCCCCCCTCTTTGGGGAAAAGGTAATCTTTTCCCAAGTAGCGCTCTTCTGGCTTAATGGGCTTGTGAACAACCATGAGTCGATGAAAATCTTCTAATGATTTAGGAGTTATCTCTTAATCCTGAAAAAGTAAGTCACTATTTAATGCGGTTTTTGCGCAAAGGCGTAATGGGACTTCATTTGTTTGAAGACGATGATGAAAATACTGTTATGGTTAATGGTGAACGCTGTAGAAATATGCTAACAGTACAAATTAATAATAATAAATAAATATTTTCTTTCAACAAGTGCGACTTTTCACACATCTCACCAGATAATCGATTTACTGCAAGAAAAGTTTCCTGGCCCCGTTATTTCGCGAAATGGTCAACTGTCCACCAAGATAATTGGATCGCAAGCCCTTGGATTATTTTTGTGGGATTGTGTTAAATCTCTGGTTTACAGAAATAAACCCAGAACAATTCTTGATCTTAAACGAAATCTGCAAGCCACCATTGAAAATATACTACGCGATATATATGAAAGAGTAATCCAAAATGCGTAATGCGTCCAAAATGCGTAAAAAAGAGTAATCCAAATCCACCAGACAAAGTCGAGGAAAGAATATAATGCCATTATTTGTTCTTCGAGATAAAATAGAAATTACCAGATTATCACTACTGTATGTGCCTCATTTTAAAGTCCTGACACTTTTATTTGAAAGCAATTTATATTAAAGTAGAAGTTATGTTTGATGTTGCTTATTATACGACGCCATTTTTTCTAGATAATAATTATTCCGCTTCTATATCAGGACGAAAAAATACAGCTGCTAAATGTGTACCAGATTAATTGTCAACAAAAATGCATATTGCAAAATCCGTTATATGAAATATTAAAATAAACAATAGAAATAAGGAGGAAACGTTTATTGAGGTTTCTGACATTTCGTATAAATATTTATAGCGATAAATGTCTAGAAAAATATGGTTATTAAATATTATTGACGCACTACAAAATATAATGAACAGAACCTATATTTATTTACTTTTTTATTAATCGCAGATATGCAGACACTCTTAATAATAAACAAATTGGTGCGGCACGATATATGTAAAAAGAATTATATAATGAATTAAACGCAAAATTCATTATGTTTCATGTAACACGTAAATTTGCGTTGTCATATATATATATATATATATATATATATATATATATATATATATGTATATATATATATATATATATATATATATATATATATATATATATATATATATATACATATATATATATATATATATATATATATATATATATATGTATATATATATATATATATATATATATATATATAAATATAGGATCGAAAAATTGTGAACTGGGTCCGTGGAGAAAAGTATTAAAAAGTTAAGGAAGTTCACCCGTGCTTTGCCATTCCTTCATGTGCCATCCAAAGCGCCAGCAAGCGTCTCCCAAGACCGGTTTCTGGCCTTAAGCCGTCATCAGTTGGGGTCAAGCTGGACACCTGACAATTTTTCGATCATACCTGGTACTTACCCGAGGTTGGACGGGTCACGAACGGTTTCGCACAGTCTGACTGCTGCGACCGTTTACCGCAGGATGGCGTGGCTGCATGGCTTTAGTCGTTAAAAATGGTCAAATGGTCATGGCTTTAGTCATTCCTTCATCCGCTTTTCAGATGTCCAGCAAAGCTGTGTGTGCAGCATATATGTGTATATATATATATATATATATATATATATATATATATATATATATATATATATATATATATATATATATATATATATAATATTTATTCCCGACCGTATAAATAATAGAAGAGTAGAATCTCAGGTATGCGGTCTGTTCTTATGAATTCATACTAAGATTGCTACAACAATGTCATATTATAAATAAACTTAAACAATAAATATACAATGACGAACTTACAATGTTTAAAATTCAGTCAAAATGTTAAAATATATATAATAAATACACAACACTAACAAGTAGGAACAAACGTTTCTAAAGAAAATATATACAATTAAAATTAATGATATTGTTTTTTTTCTCCACATATACTGATCCTTTTTAACCCGTATTGATAGTCGAAATATATAAAAGTTACTAAGAATTAAAAATATTGTTTTCTTTCAATTTTACTTAAACTATTATTATTATTATTATATTTTCTTCCTTTTCTCATATTACATTTCAACTATTTATGCAAAATCTTTTTTATTAGTTATTAAAATTATATTATCCCCTAGACGTTGAAAAAATTACTTTCCTGACTATCATCTTTTATGGTATGATTTAACCGATGGACAATTCAGGTTATAATTACGTTTCTTACTTTTAGTTTAACATAGTTTGTATTTGAAAAAGGTACTGTGTGTCGAAACAATTGTTATACGTACAATTTTAAATATAATGGAAATTCTATATATTAATCTTTGCTTATTTATTTAAAATGCATTTCCATCAAGTATTGGCTGTCTCAGTTAAACATATAAAACGCATGCTAGACTTACTTTATTGCATCAGTAAGGAAATTGAATATTTAACATCTATTTTTTAGCAATTTTATAGGCTAAAATAATTTTGGTTCATCTGTGAAAAGTTATTCCAAGCTCGACGAATCTAGAAATAATATTTTTTGGACAAAACTTGTTTATTTACTATTTGTAATAGGGCCAATTAATGGCTCGGTTGCAGACAATTCTAATAATAAACCCATCGACACGAAAAACATCTTTATTTCACGATTAAATTAAACGCAAAATTTTTCTTATTTTGAATCGCTTGTGAATTTCATTTATACACAAAGATTTTAAGGATACAAATTAAATTGTATGTAGTTAGTGTAATTTATCTACAAAATAACATTGCAACACGATTTTCAAATAATTACACAGATCGACATGATTTTTGTAACATTGATGAGAATGCTCTTTTTGCGTTTCATTTAGATAGTTATTAAAACACCTTTTCACAGAAATGGCCTAGCACGTCCCATGTTCAAGTGTCTGCTTCTCCTTTATATCATGGAATTTTCAAATTATTTGTACCTGAGTTTGAAGCGTACAATGTAGGAATTACAAGACTGTAGAGGGGGTGTTTCCGCAGTATTCTACGAACATTTAAGGGCAGTTTTATTGTTTTCTGTAGTTTAGTTTGTTCCTGTCTTGTTTACAGTACAGTCAAGTGTTTAAGTCGATTTTATATAAAATGGCAAGTTCTAATCGTCAAAAATTCAGCGGATAAGTTTTGTTATATATGCGGATGATTTATTTTAAAGTCACAAGCTAAATCTATATCCGAGGAAGTCAAAAAGCTTATCTTTTATATTTTAAGTGCCAAATTGAAGATCAAGATGGGCTTATTCTGTTTGCTGTGTGAGTTGTCACGTACATTTAGTGCAGTAATAGCATCGCAAGAAAAAATCTATACCGTTTGCTGTTCTTATGGTGTGAAGAGAACCTACTGATCATGTAAGTTAGTGCTACTCCTGTATTACTAAACAGAAGGGATTTCAGAAAAGCAATGGTACAAAATTCTGTATCCTTAGGCCAGTTTCCGCTTTTCCGTCGATCTATTGTCCAGCTGATGAGTCTTCTTCTAATAATGCTTGCAATTCGACTTCTTCAATTTTTTTTTCGATTGACCTCGGCGTTTTTTGTCTTTCAAATCGAAATCAGCACTTTTGAATCGTCTAAACTAACGTCCACAAGCTTCCTTGGGACATTATCAACCGTAGGTTTCCACAAGTATATGACGGTTTTCACTCGCCTTTTTCTTTAAACTGAACCAGAAACGCAATACGTGCCGCAAATCCTCTTTTTTGGCTCGAAACTCGACATGTTTACGACACGAAAAAAATATGACGCTAACTCGAAATCGTTCAAATATCAAATGATATAAGAGATTAGACTGTAAACCAACCCTTGTTTCAGGTCACCTCTTAAACAAATTAAGAACTATTAACCCCCACACCTGGTATACAGGGTATTTCATGGCGAATAGTAAATAATTGACTATGTTATTGTTAGAATTGCCGAAAATCGCCCTAATTGCCCTAATTATCGTAAATTTTAGATATCGATATTGAACGAGGCATAATTGCGGTTTTAGACACCTCATAATAGAATGCATTCGCATTAGGTCGATGTACAGTCAGTAATGATACGTTACAAAGAATGAGGGTCATTTTCAATCAGTCGGTTTAATAACGGTCCTTTGATCGAACGCACTAGAAAAATCCAGTTTACGAAAAAAATTGCTACAGACCACCACGTGGCTCTAGAGAGTCGAAAGTTGCGCTGAAGACGCATCAGATGTTTGCAACCTCCCAACAGTATTGTCAGATCGAATTCTACACCACCAGTTTTATTACACACCTCATATAAAACTAGGATTTAGACTATACACAACAAAATTAACTGTGTGTTTTTTTGCAGAAATGGAACGCTACATTGAAACATAAGAAGAATGAAACCGTTACGTTTACGCAGTTAAACGTTTACTGAACAAAATAAAAATGTCATCTACCACTATCATCAGCAAATATGCATTTTGGTTGGTTATGGTAACGGTAACATGCATATCCTGCAATCCAAACAGCTCTAAGCAGCGACCAGTTACAAGACCACTAGATCACATTTTGCCCGGCATACGTAACGGCAAAAAACCGAACATAATATTGTTTTTAACTGACGATCAAGATGTTGAACTGGGTTCCCTTAACTTCATGCCGAAGACACTGAAAAATATACGAGAACATGGTGCCGAATTCCGACACGCCTATGTCACTACGCCAATGTGCTGTCCATCGAGAAGCTCCCTTCTAACTGGCATGTATGTTCATAACCATCAAGTGTTCACGAACAAAGATAATTGCTCCAGTACACAATGGCAAGCCACTCATGAGAAGAAAACATTTGCTACTTACTTGTCTAATGCAGGGTATCGTACAGGTAGGTAAACAATATTTTTTATTAATTTTAGCATTATTTCGAATGCCATATCAGTTAAACAATTTCACTGAACACATTTCCACTGTGCGATTATCTTACCGTCACATCCCCGCGGCCAGGAAATTTGTTGTTATTTTCGACACATAAAATCGAAAAGATTTACTACCAATAAACACCAAATTACTTTTTTAAACTTCCAGATGCGCGTTTCGCTAACCATGTCAGCTTCATCAGGAGATGATTCAATCTAATTCTAAAACAAAACTGTATTGATTGTATCTTTTAGTTTTTACTAAAGGTAGCACAGAAAAATTATTTCTAGCCGGTAACAATAGAATTGTTGTTCCATCTGACAAGGTTTAGCCGTCTGATTTCTTCAGCTGCAAAATCATAGGCACTCCTTTCTTTTTTCCGGGAGACTGCATTTTCTAAAAGGCACTTATTTGTCCTATTGAATCTATGGTACATTTTGCAAAATATTGCATGTAATTTATCGAATAATGTATAGAATGTATAGAATGAGAAATAGCTATCAAAAAAAATCCTGTGGTGCAGTGGATTTTCTAATGCTGTCAAAAGATCTAGAACTACTTGTCCTCCTAACCCATCTGGATATTTTTTCTTTCTCCGCATTTGCTCCGTATGGTATAAATATGTTGAGGGATCCATCAGATGTGCATAGACTTGAACCCAAATCGGACGAGTTTTCATTTTATAAAGGTTTTACAGGAATGCCTACCAAAATATGGTACCATTTGCTCATATAGCACGGTTGTGCGAAAATATTCCAAATTGCTTGTTACGAATATTTATAGCATCAAACAATGAAGGCAGTTTGGCAAATTTATCAGTTTTATCCAGACTTGCGGCAAGTTTCTTTTGATACTTTTAAATTGGTTTCTACTCTTACATTTTCGTACAATATCAACACCTTTATATTCGTCTTTGCTCTAGTAATGATCAGTTTGTGGTAAAATATGATAACCAGAAAGAATTAGAATACCAAGAAAATGTTTAATTTCATTTTTTTTAAACTAAATTCTAAACGATTATTATTTCGAGAATATTTGAGTTTTAATTTTTCGACAACGATTATTATTTCGAGAAAAGTCCACTATCATAGATAGAATTTCTTCGTCAAAAAATCAGAAAGATATTTCCAATGGCGTTTTTCCTTCCAAAGAGTCTTTTAGATTTTGTAAGGTTTCACCTTCATTAACAGGCAACCTAATGTGCGTTTTTTTCCATTTTCTTCCACTTATGATCTTTTGATTTTTATACTCGCATTTGTGCCAGCTTCTGAAAGAAGCTCTTCGTCAGATTCATCAAATGAATAATCGTCAATTCCAACGTCTATTTCAAATGCACCGGCGACTTCCCTGTCCAGTGGTATTTCACTGAATAGTTCATTTTCATCAATATTCTCTTCGTCATTCAATTCATCAACCTGTGACAGGATGTACACAGCGTTTAATACACCTATTTCTGAAAAAGAACCAACGCTAAACTCTACCACACTCATAAAATAAAACTATATCACTTACCATAATCTTCCAGTTCATCCATAATTTCCTTTATTGCCTTTTTGAATTCTCTTTGCGTTAAAAACTTTCTTTCCGCCATTTCACTAAACATCTATCGTTTGCACTAAACACTATAAATTCCAGCTGTTCTATCTAGCAACTAAATTAGAGCTGATTGAAGAGGCGATGCATTGAGGCAGAATATCTAGAAAAATCTACTATTGGCGCGCAATAATAATAATTGACTGATAAAAATGATGAACTTACGCCCTTCGTATTTTTACTTTTTGTTCGTATATTTCGCCAATGGTGCGTAAACACAACACAATTATTTTTAATCAAAGTTATTGTTATCGGAAAATATCTGAGATATTTCAGGTATGCCACATTACTAGAGTACTTTAGTAAAAATGTCAGACATATAAACACAAAATATATAAGCAATAAATATTTTTTATTTCTCATTGTTTATATGTCCGCGATGTTAGTTAAAGTTATAATAATTTGATATGTTTTAAAAAATATTTCTCAGAAAAATTCACTTTGGATCTCCCTAATTAATTTTAATTCTTTGTTATAATTATCCTTGTTTAAAAGAAAATTGATTAATCTAGCTACTATATTTAAGCTAGCCATATTAATATTGAAGCTATGATTCCAATCGTTGGGAATGTAGTTTAGTTTTAGAATGAATGAGATTGAATCATCTCCTGATGATGCTAGCATGGTTAGCGAACTTATTAACACTAGCAAACATATTTGGAGTTGACTGGTAAATCTCAATAGCCTATTTGTCAAAAACTTCCAAAAATCCTAATTGTTATCCTGTTTTTGAGTCTAACTCAAGAAGGTTGATTTGCGTCTCCTCCTATTGAGTATATAATCATTCAACGTGAAATTTCCTATCAGAAACCGTTGACAATCAATTTCGTCCCGCTAGATCAGTCTTTTCTCCTCCTGTGCGCTATAGAGACCGTTGTTTTATTACCAATTGAGTAGAGAATTACGGGGTTGATATTCCTGAAATTTCTCAAATAATTTCCCCTAGATATTGCTGCTCGTGGTCTGCATTGCCTTTTAGAGCAACGCACAGACTCAGTTTCCAAATTGGCACCCAATTTGCATATTGGACGCTTGGAAAGAGCATCGATTGTTAAAAATTCGTCGAAATTTACGCTTATAAGTTTAAATAATTAATCTTCCATTTTCACAGTAAATTGCAGCAATATGTGTTTGTTACTGAATACCGCTCCATTTTTTAAACCTATGATTTTTGATGATAAACAAAAAATAAGAAATTTTTATTTTATATTGGGAATATATATATATATATATATATATATATATATATATATATATATATATATATATATATATATATATATATATATATACCGATGTCAGAAGTCCATCGAGTTTTCGATCTTCTTCGTGGACGTTTGCTATCAAACGGTATCCACTTCAGGATTACCCTGGTACATATATCTTCCCATCACCTCGCTATATAGCCTGCCCATCTCCATTATAATTGCTTCACTCTTCCAATGATGTCACACGCATACATATTTCCATTCCCCTCTGTGCTACTCGAAGTTTTTGAATTGATTGCGATGTGAGTGTCCAGGTTTCACTTCCGTATGTCATAGGACGCACTGATCGAAGACTTTTCTTTTTAGGCAAAGTAGAAACCTGCTCTTAAACACTATGTTGAGCCTGCCAGCCACAATTAAGACGACGTTCCACCTCCCGGGCGGTATCTCCCTCCATTGAAATCCTCTGCCCAAGATATATAAAGTAGTTTACAATCTCCAAATTCCTTCCTAAAACTGAAATTCTCCTGTCCTCAACGAATTGATTGAACATAACCTGACTCTATATCAGGTTTATTTTTAAGCCAAATAGTTCGCCCGCCTTTTGCAGCTCTTGTATGCCTCTTTGTAGCTCCTCTGGGTCTTGTGAAAGAACGATATCATCTGCAAATCTAAGATGGTTTAAGTTTAAACAATTGATCTTTACACCATCCTGTTCCCAATCCAGTTCACAGAATACTTCTTCAAGGCCAGCCGAGAAAACAATAGGCGATAATGCGTCACCCTGCCGTACACCTCGTTCTACATTAATTCCCACTTCAAGATCATCAAGGTGAATTGTGGCTGTAGCTCCATCATATATCGATCCTAATAGGTTTACATATGCTTTATCTACCCCTTGGCTAAACAGTGCATCCATTATGGCATGGTTTGGGATGGAGCCAAATGTTTTTTTTATGAATCTATGATTTACATAGACTCTGTCTATCCCTTGGTTAAGCAATGCATCCATTACGGTTTGCTTTGATATTCAGTCAAATGTCTTTTCATAGTCGATAAAAGCCAAGCACAGTGGCATGGTGTATTCGTTGTGTCTTTCTATGGCCTGCTGTACAACCTGGATGTGATCCATTGTAGTGAATCCACTTCTGAATCCTGCTTGTTCTCTTGGTTGTGCGTTATTCAGTTTTTTTAATATTCTTTTAGATATTATTTTAGTGAAAACTTCAACACTTACGCTGTCCTTTCCTGGAGCCTTACTGTTTTTCATGCATTCTATAGCATTTGTTACTTCCTCCACTATGATATCTGGCATTTGTTCTTCCGTGGGTATTGTTGTCTTTGATTGGTTCTGATCTTCATATAACTGGGAATAAAATTTTCTGACAACCTCTAACATTTGCGTACCCACCTTGCATAGTGTGCCATCCTCACGCATTAAGGCATAAATTTGCATTCTTCTTCGTTTCTTAGCTTCTGTTTAGCCTTGTTAATTCCTTTGTTTTCTTCTGGGATTTTTTGACTAGCTGCATGTTGAATCGGCGCGTGTCCTCTCTGATACGTTTTCTAATAGTTTTGCAAAGCTCAGCGTACTCGACTCTGCCATTTGTCATTATCCGTCGTTTCTTCATTAAATCAATGGCCTCACTAGAGATTTTTGTCTGTTTAAGATATTTTTCTTCTGGTGCTATTGAAACAGCCGTTTAAAGCACATTGTTAGTGATTTCTTCATATTGAACTGATATCTCCATCTCCTCCGGATCTTGTAACACAGAAAAGCGGTTTGACAAAGCAATCTCAAAATCGCTGCCTCTCTCTAGCAATTTCCCAGAATCCAATTTACCCTTCTTTGACCTTACCATTCTTTCGCAGTCTCTTCGACAATTAATCCTAACTTTTGCTCGTACCATTCGGTGGTCACTAGTACAATTGCAAGAACAGTAAATTGTAAAATACTGTTTTATCGTTGGTCATGATATAATCAATTTCACTTGTGAGTTCAGATGAATTTTTCCATGTCCATTTTCTGCTGATATTTTTCTTATAGAACAAATTCATAATATAAAGTTCTTGTCCTTCAGCAAAATCAACCAATCTGTCACCTCTATCATCTCGCTCACCAGTTCCAAATGGACCAGTTGCATTTTCACCAGTTCTTGTTGTTCCAATTCTGGCATTAAAATCACCCATCAGGATTTTGTACCTACATTTCTCCTTGTATAAAAGCTGGGCCACATCATCATAAAATTCCTCAATTTCCTCATCTTTATGGCTTATAGTTGGTGCATAAGCTTGGACGATTTGAAGCCTAAACTTTTTATTCAGCTGAAAGACGCGTTGGGCTAGTCGGTCAGATGTACTTTCAAATTTTACTACACTGTCCTTCAGCTTTGGATTGATCAGGAATCCAATTCTCCCACATCGTCCATTATCCGTACCTCGGGTGTAGAGTACGTGTCCATTTAGTTCTAGATTTATTAGCCCTTCGTCCTTTCTTCGTAAATACGAACAGAGCCCAACAATATCCCGATATATGTTACCAAGTTCGATTAACAGTTCTTGAAATTGGGCCTCCGTTTTGGGTAGCAATGTCGTAAGGGTAGCAATGTCAAAAGTCCAATGGCAGCCTAATCTAACCCGGTGATTCTTAGCAAGCTCTGCTTTGGGGCAGGTCTTCCCGCTGCCGTAGGTAGTTGCCCCTTGACCTCCGGGACATGAGGGCCGTGTTTGAGGTTGTACTGTCATATTGAAATACCATGTTGAAGGTATGGACCATAATCTGCCAAGCTGGTCCAATGCGGATTGGCAGATTTTGGATCATGTCTGTCCACCAGGGGTGACCCTCCTAGGAGCATAGACTCCAGACGGTATAGCTTAAAGCCTCATTGCCCTACTCAAACCCCTTTACCACGTCTTGACCTTGATCTCGTCACGTCAGACGTTGGTCTGATACACAAAGGGGATATATATATATATATATATATATATATATATATATATATATATATATATATATATATATATGTATATATATATATATATATATATATATATATATATATATATATATATATATATATATATATATATGGAAGGGTAATTTTTAAAATAAGGTCCGTTTGTGAGTAAGAGTGAAAATGACGCGCAATCGCCGCAGTTCACTTGCGCGTCTTTTCCCAGCACGCGCGCGTTTAGGTGCCATTTGCAGCCGTATCATCTATCTGAGCTGTAGAAAGTTTATAAAATTTATAATGTAAGAAAATTGAGTTAGAAAATAAAGAACAAAGAAACTTGGCAGCAACGAAAGCATTCACCGTCAGATTTATGAGGTTTGCGATGATAATGCTATGAGTAACAGTAAAGTTCGGAAGTGGATGAGAATGTTCAAGGACAGGTGGGTTAATCTGCACGATGAGCCACGACATTCTCTGATTTCTAAAGATTTGGTTCGTGGTGTGGACAACAAAATTCGAGAGAACCGACGATTCACGATTTCAAAGTTATCAAGTGAATCTCTACAGATTTAAAGGGCAGTTTTGTACACCATTGTTTTGGGGAAACTAAATTATTGAAAATTGTGTTCTCGGTGGATTCCAAGACTGTTTTCTGACTATCGCAAAAGAGATTGTACTTTATCGTATTTGACTCGATACAATCATGAAGGAGATGAATTGTTAGACCACATCGTTACAGGAAATGAGACTTGGGTGTCTCACATGACCTGAGTCCAAGCAACAGTCAATGGAATGGCAACACACATCGTCGCCAACCAGAGTGAAAGCCATCAGACAATTTCAGCACGTAAGATCATAGCAACTGTCTTTTGGGACAGGATTTTGTTAGTAGATTTTATCTCGAGATGCACAACAATCAATTCTGATGATGCGTATTGTGTCACCTTGAGAAAACTCAGGCGTGCCATACAAAACGAGCGGCACAGACTACTCTCTTCCACAAGTTTCTGCACAAACACAAGGTCTAATCAGGTCTTCTACATGGGAAGACCTGGATCATCCACCTTACAGTCCAGACCTTGCACCCAGTGATTTTTACTTCTTTCAGTGCTTAAAGGAGTCCCTTGGTGGTCAATCGTTTCAACGACGACGAAGAAGTTAAAACTGCAGTCATGGATTGGGCTTCTTCACAGGCAGTAGATGTCTTTGACGTCGGAATTCAAAAACTTGTTTAGCAGTCTGACAAATGCTTGATCTAAAAAAGAAATTATGTAGAAAAGTAAATAAAAATAGGTAGAACACGGAAAAAAGTATATTTTAATGATATTTAGAAAATGTACGTAGATATATTTTTTAGAATTATTTTATCTTTTTAATGTCTAATAAAGATTACGGAGTGAGGTAGAGAGGTAGGGAAGAAGAAATATTTTTCATAACTGTATTATTGCATAAAAAATTGGTTGTAGTCACCATGTTAATCATAAAAATAATGTCATACTTTCTGGAATACTACTAAATGCGTTCATGACATGTTTCAAACTTTAATATTACTAATTACAATACAATCATTTTCAGTAGTACTAGTTTTGTTTCAGGGTATTTTGGAAAATATTTAAACAAATATAACGGTACATATATACCGCCAGGTTGGCGAGAATGGGGTGGCTTAATCATGAACTCGAAGTATTACAACTATTCCATAAATATGAACGGAAAGAAAATCAAACATGGATTTAACTACGACAAAGTAAGTATATCTTATAAATAGTGAAATTTCAAGAAATTTAAATATAATAATATCTTATTATTATTTTTGTGTTTTTTTGTATGTTTCAAATTCAAGTAAAAATAATGGAAAAGGGAAAAAAAATAAGTGACAATGATCAAAATATAAAACAATTATTAGAAAAATATTTACTTTTTTTGAGTCAAAATGTAAGACACACTATTTTTAATTTAAGGGTTCTTAATTATCTAGAGGTTTTACCACAATTTATCAGTTCGATTCAGTTTATCACAATTTATCAGTTTAATCTGGTGGATTTATAAAGGAAGAAAATATAAATTTAAGATTTATTATGAGAAAAGTAAGTGTTTTTCAGAAGAAGAAAGACGATTATTTTATTCGTTACATGCAGACCAGGTGAGTTGTAGAGATATAGTACGCCGGCTAAAACGAACTTTTTAATCAGTTGCCAAATTGATTAAGTTCAATATTCAACTGGAAAGCCACCTGCTCTGTCAAGAAGAGGAAAAAACTCTTTCTGAGATTGCATCGAGTGCAAACAATAATTAAGAACGTTCAAATATTATTAAAAGAAAAATTTAAAAGGAAGCCAGCCATAAATACTCGCCTCAAATTAGCCCGAATGGCTTTCGCTGAAAAGATCATATCACGGACTGAGCAGTGCAAAGGAAAAAGAAATAATTTGAATGGGCCTAATAATATTTCGTTTTATTTGCATGATCCCAGGAAGGAAGAAAAAAAAATTATCGACGCGGCAAATGGGTGGAGGAAGTGTCATTGTTCGGGCGGGTATTAGCTACAGAAAAAGGTAACTCGGACTGGTCTGCTGTCTCTCCAGATTTGAATATCATTGAAAATGTTTGGGGAATGCTTTCAAGACGAGTTTATATGAAAACAATTTAGAAATATGGAAGATTTGAAAAGTGCTATTGAGGCTTCACGGAAAGAAATTCTACAACAAACAATAAAACAGTTGTATGATTCATTACCTCAAAGAATTTATTATAAATTTATATAAAATAATACATTAATTTAATTTAATTGAATAAAAGATGATGGAAAGACCGCAAGATATTAAAACGTTATTTGCTTATGTTTTCCTCTTGTTTTTTGTTAAGTTTTCTCTTTCTTATAAAAATGAAGGTGTGTCTAACATTTTGGCGCATTAAAAAAAAATCATTCATTTGATGCATCGCTACAAAAACTTCAAAATATTATTTCTCGAGAAACATTTTAAGAAACTTCAGTTTAAATTAAGATGAGTAAAAATTCACTTTAATGCAGTTTTTGTATTAATATGCTCTTTTGAAACCTAAAACAGTTATGGCCAAAAAATAAGACTACTATTTAGAAAATAGGCTTTCAAGTAATAAAATTTCTTGGATTTCTTAAAATAAAATGCAACTGCTACAAAAATACTTTTCTTTTCTTACTCGCTTTCTTAATAAATATTTGAAACAAGAAAAAATCGCAAGATAAAATAAACTCGAAAATGTGGTTTAAAAAATAATGTGGTCAAAAAAATGAAGATGTTGAAGTACATTGATAGTTTTGGTTCACATTTTATCAGAAATTAGTTTTTATTGTTTGACGTTATTGTTGGGCGTTATTATTGTAAGTTGTCGGTGCATACAAACATAAGAACAATGGGTCGTACGAAACATTGTACTGACGAAGAACGGCTAATTTTGCAATTGCAAGAGAACAAAAAAACTTTATAAATTTATTTGTCAAACTTTGAAAAGATCTCTGCGTTGTTTCATAAGTATTAAAAGAAAAAAACATGGAGCAAAAACCAGAGTTCCGAGGCCGGAAACGAAGAACTTCTAGTTGAGAAGATGCTCATAGAAATCGCAAACTTGAATTCGACGAGATCAATCAGTACGAGAAATATTAGGAGACATTTGCAACAATTTGACTATAATGGCGGAATTGCAAGGAAAGTTCTCTATTTCAATAAAAAAAACACATAAACAACGTAATGAGTTTTTGGAGATCACGAAACAATTTAAATAGAGAACGTTGAAAAAATGTTCCCTTTTTCCGACGAAACTAAAACAAATTTCTTTGGTAATGATGGAAGAGTACGTGTTCGGCGTCGAGTTAATGAATATTTGCATCCAAAAAATACGAGGATGAATCAAATATAAACTGGAATTGTTTTATACATATTTTGTTTTTAATAAAATAATACAAAAAAAAACTATTGATCATCGGTCGACATAGTCTCCTTCACGCACTAGATATTTTTCCTTGCGGTTTGGAAGCTTACGAATTCCTTGCTCGTAGAAACTTTGAGTTTGGGTCATCAGCCAATTGCGCACGAAGTCCTCAACATCTTGATCTTTGTCGAATCGTACCCCTCCAAGAGTATCTTTCAATGGCGCAAACAAAAAATAATCACAGGGTGACAAATCTGGGCTATATGGAGGGTGTTCACGGGTTTCCCAATGAACATTTTCCAGTTTTCCTTCGTCAAAATCGAACCCATGGGGCGCAGATTCTATCGAAACCAAGATGGTTTCTAATGACTGTTTGAGTACTTTCAAAGCTAATACCTACCATTAAAGAGACTTCATGAATAGTGAGCTGCCGGTCACCTTCGATAAGGTAGCGAACTGTATCAATGTTGTCAGCAGTGACATTTGACCTGTGACGTGGATTATTATTTACATTTAACACACTTTCTCGCCCACTCTTCTTCGACCAACCAAACACTTGGGTCTTAGACAGGGTATCGTCCCCATACTGAACCTTCAACCGTGTCAATATTTCGGATGGTTTAAGGCCGTCCTTGATTAAAAACTGTATTATAACCCGTTGCGCAACGGACGATGGAACCTGTTGCTCACTCATGGCTGACAAAAGAACTGAGTGAAACAACCAACCGAGCTTTTCTCCCACTCCTAATACATTGCCCTTCAACGATCTACAGTAGCAGCTCGTTCGTGATTGGCTGAGGAAAGTAATTGTAAAATTCCGGTTTATATTTAATTCACCCTCGTATTATTGGTTGTGTCAAACATGGTGGTGGTAATAAAATTTGGGGTTCGTTTTCATATTCCAGAGTTGGTCCAATTCTTTGGATAAAACAAAACGTGACCAAATTATGTTGCCTTATGCCGAAGAGCATATGTCGTTACGGTGGAGCACGTAGTTTGAACACGACAATGATCCCAAACACGCCACCAAAAATGTGAAAACCACTTGGTGGTTGGATACCCACAATATTGTTTACTTGCCTTGACCATCTCAGTCACCGGACATGAATCCTATAAAAAATGTGTGGACAATTTTGAAGACGCGTGTAACTTTAAGAAAAACATCAAATATCAAAAAATTATGGGAGACTGTTCAAGAAATCTAGTATTCCATTCCGGATAAAGTTTGCCGCAATCTTATAAGACTCCATGCCTAGACGATATGCAGTGAAAATAAAGGCTATCCAACAAAATACTAATAAGTTGATTTTGACTAGTTTGTCCTTGTTATTCTACTTTTTTATTTTTTTGTAGTTGCTATTTTTAAACACTCTTATTTTTGTGACCAAGCTCTTATTTAGTGAAAGTTATGTATTTTTGGAAAATTAGTTTACATTATTTTTTATTTATATGTCGGTCGTTTACTGTATATAAACTGTTCTGTTCTAGTTTATTCGTTGATACAAAATACACTTATGATTTCTTAATAGTACTCGATTTTTTTTTTTGCCCAAACTGTATATTATATATATTTTTATGTATTATGTCTCTTTTATATATTGTAACTACATTTTGTTTCAGGACTATTACACGGATCTGATTGCCAACGATTCCATAACATTTTTAAGAAATTCAAAAAAACAATTTCCTAATAAACCTCTAATGCTTACCATGGCTTTTCCAGCGCCTCACGGTCCAGAAGACTCTGCACCTCAACACTCGAACCTATTCTTTAACATTTCCACTCATCAGTGAGTAATAAAAAACTTTTTTTTAGTTGAAAAACATAAACATTTTTTTTCAGTACCCCTTCATATGATTATGCTCCAAATCCTGACAAACAATGGATTCTACAAGTAACAAACAAAATGCAACCTATTCATCGACAATTCACTGATTTACTAATGACAAAAAGGTTACAAACATTACAATCGGTTGATGCCGCTGTTGAACAAGTAATAAATGAATTGAAACATCTAGGGGAACTTGATAATACCTATATTATCTATACAAGTGACCACGGTTATCATTTGGGACAATTTGGTCTCATAAAGGTAAACTATTATTCTTTCCAAGTTGTTATATCCTACGCATAATTTCATTTGATTGCAATTTTGATAACTAGCATCGGCATGGAAATTTTAGTGTCTATAAATAAAAATTTAAACAGTAAAAAAATATTTCGATCACAATCTGAACCTAATGATTTATCATGTTCAACTATATCAGTAATTGTCAATCATCAATCCCTCAATAATCTCCGTTTGTACTAAAGTGTTGGCTGTTTAAGCACCCAGCTTTTTCAAAATCATCCAAAACTATATTCGTTAATATAGGGTATAAGGAAAATAAATTTCGTAAATTTAACCAACGATTCTTCACATCATTTGAAAGTAAAAAGTTCCGTACACAGTGGCAGCTCGTAGGTTTTTAAAGTGGGAGGGCGTAGAAGAAAATAGTGTTGCTGAAGATTTTTGTTTACTTTCCCCTTCCTCCTTTTTACTTTTCGTGCTATTGAAACCTTTTCGTGCTATACAATAGGTGAACCAGGAAAGCATTAAAATTTTGTATTGTTACTACTTACAAGGACATTGGAGGATGGGTTGTTACCCATTGATGGATGGGTACTTACTGTTTCCCGAAGAGTAAACCATTCAAACAGTTTATTGTAACTGTAAATCAATAGAGAAAATTCGAAAAAGTTCGAAAAAAAACTTAAATTTGTCAATATTAACTGTTTTAAATCAGACACCTTCCTGTTTACAATTAAAAATTGAGTATTTTTATTTAAAAAGTACTACTCAGTGTACACACGTAGCAAATCCCAAATCATAACAAGTATTCGCGAGGCGAACGAAATACGCGACCCGAGACATATCGAACGCACCATACCCGTCACATCAGCGTTTAAAACTAATTACCGATACGCTCGACCGCAGGGAATCTACGTCCAAAGGGCATGTTTTAGAAAGCAGTGAAACCCCCAAATGCTCGCAACGAACAAAACATATAACGCCAACGACGAGAAAAGATGACGTGGCGTACGGTCGCTGGAGGAAAAGGTCAGACCAACGATGTAAAAAGTTGTGGCGAGAGGATGGAATTTTTATCCAATCCCTTATTTGGTGTGATGGGTCGACATATATATATATATATATATATATATATATATATATATATATATATATATATATATATATATATATACACATGTTTCTAAATCATTCCGGGTGTCGATGGGTTCATACTGTGAAGAGTTACGACGTTTCGCCAAAATCTCATTTTCTCTCTCTTTTGTCTGGTTGGACTCTTCAGTCGAAGCGGACAACCCTTGAAAAAATACAACAAAATACAAGCGGACAACCTTTAAAATAATGAACGGAACGACAACCGGAATGATTTAGAAACATTATCTACCATCCGTGAAAATATTAGATGTAACATGTATGTATGTATATATATATATATATATATATATATATATATATATATATATATATATATATATATATATATATATATATATATATATATATATATATATATATATATATACATATATATATATATATATATATATATATATATATATATATATATATATATATATATATATATATATATACCCCTTTGGGGATCAGACCTTGACGTGGTAAAGGGGTTTGAGTAGGGCAATGAAGCTTTGAGCTATGCCGTCTGGAGTCTTGGAGTTGAAATATGACAGTACAACCTCAAACACGGCCCTCATTCCCCGGAGGCCAAGGGGCAACTACTTACGGCAGAGGGAAGACCTGCCCCAAGGCAGAGGGTGCTAAGAATCACCGGGTTAGATCAGGCTGCCTTTGGACTTTTGAGATTGCAACGTTAAATATACGGACTATGAAAACAGAGGCCCGATTGCAAGGACTGTTAATCGAACTTGACAACATACATTGGGGTATTATTGGGCTCTGTGAAACACGAAGAAAGGGTGAAGAGTTAGTCAAACTGGAACCAACTGGACACGTACTCTACACTCGAGGTACGGAAAATGGCCGATGTGGCGGAATTGGATTCCTCATCAATCGAAAGCTGAAGGACAGTGTGGTAAAATTTGAAAGTACATCCGACCGATTAGCCCAATGCGTCATTCAGCTGAATAAAAAGTTTAGGCTTCAAATCGTCCAAGCTTATGCACCAACTATAAGCCATAAAGATGAGGAAATTGAGGAATTTTATGATGATGTGGCCCAGCTTTTATACAAGGAGTAATGTAGGTACAAAATCCTGATGGGTGATTTTAATGCCAGAATTGGAACAACAAGAACAGACGAAAATGCAACTGGCCCATATGGAACTGGTGAGAGAGACAATAGAGGTGACAGATTAGTTGATTTTGCTGAAGAACAAGAACTATATATTATGAATTCATTCTATAAGAAAAATGTCAGCAGAAAATGGACATGGAAAAGTCCATCTGGGCTCACAGGCGAAATTGACTACATCATGACCAACGATAAAACAATATTTACCAATTGTACTGTCCTTAACAATTTTAATGTTGAAAAAATACCGAATGGTACGAGCAAGGGTTCGGATTGACTGTCGAAAAGAGCGCGCAAGAATGGTAAGATCAAAGAAGGGCAAAGTGGATTCTGAAAAACTGCTGGACAGAGGAAGCGATTTTGAGATTGCTTTGTCAAACCGGTTTGCTGCGTTACAAGATCCAGAGGAGGTAGAAATATCAGTTCAATATGAAGAAATCGCCAACAATGTACTTCAAACGGCTGCTTCAATAGCACCAGAAGAAAAATGTCTCAAACAAACAAAAATCTCCAGTGAGACCATTGATTTAATGAAGAAACGGCGAGCAATGAGAAATGTAGGTAGTCCTTTTGGCAGGGTCGAGTACACTGAGCTCTGCAAAACTATAAGAAAACGTATCAGAGAGGACACGCGCCGATTCAATATGCAGCTAGTGCAAAAAACCCTGGAAGAAAACAAAGGAATTAACAAAGCTAAACAGAAGCTGAGAAACAAAAGAACGCAAATATAAGCTTTAAAGCGTGAGGATGGTACAGTGTGCAGGGCGCGTACCCAAATGTTAGAGATTGTCAGAAGGTTTTATTCCCAGTTATATGAAGATCAGAGCCAGTCAGGGGATGAAGATCAGAGCCAGTCAGGGGCAGCAATACCCACGGAAGAACAATATATAATGCCAGATATCCTAGTGGAGGAAGTAACAAATGCTATAGAATTGATGAAGAACGGTAAGGCTCCAGGAAAGGATAGTGTAACTGTAGAAATGCTAAAAGCTGGTGGTCGGAAGTTACATAAAACACTGGCAAAATTATACTCAAAATGCCTCAAAGAACAAAAAGTACCTGACTTATGGAAAAATGCAGAAGTGATCCTTTTACATAAAAAAGGAGCACAGGAAGATTTAAAGAACTACCGTCCAATAAGCCTCCTATCAGTGATGTACAAAGTTTTCACTAAGATAATTTCTAAAAGGATATTAAAAAAACTGAATGACGCACAACCAAGAGAACAAGCAGGATTCAGAAGTGGATTCAGTACAATGAATCACATCCAGGTTGTACAGCAGGTCATAGAAAGGCACAACGAATACACCATGCCACTGTGCTTGGCTTTTATCGACTACGAAAAGGCATTTGATTCCATCTCAAAGCATGTGATAATGGATGCACTGCTTAGCCAAGGTATAGAGAGAGCCTATGTAAACCTATTAGAATCGATATATGATGGAGCTACAGCCACAATTCACCTTGATGATCTTGAAGTGGGAATTAATATAGAACGAGGTATACGGCAGGGTGACGCAATATCGCCTGTTCTTTTCTCGGCTGGCCTTGAAGAAGTGTTCCGTAAATTGGATTGGGAGCAGGACGGTGTAAGGATCAATGGTGCAAACTTAAACCATCTTAGATTTGCAGATGATATTATTCTCATTTCACAAGACCCAGAGGAGCTGCAAAGACGCATACAAGAACTGCAAAGGGCTGGCAAACCATTTGGCTTGAGAATAAACCTGAAAAATAGTCAGGTTATGTTCAATAACTTCGCTCAGGACAGAAGAATTTCAGTTTTAGGAAGGGATTTAGAGATTGTGGACAGCTTTGTATATCTTGGGCAGAGGATTTCAATGGAGGGGAATACCGTCCGGGAGGTGGAACGGCGTGTTAAATGTGGCTGGCAGGCATTTGGTATGCTCAACATAGTGTTTAAGAGCAGACTCCCACTTTGCCTGAAAAGAAAAGTATTCCATCAGTGCGTTCTACCCGTTATGATATACGGAAGTGAAACCTGGACACTCACATCGCAATCAATTCAAAAACTTCGGGTGGCACAGAGGGGAATGGAAAGATGTATGCTTGGCATTACAAGACGAGACAGGAAGTCCTGCGCATGGATCAGGGAACAAACAAAAGTCTGTGACATCATTGGAAGAGTAAAACAATTGAAATGGCGATGGGCAGGCCATATAGCGAGGCGATGGGCCGACAGATGGACCAAGGCAATCCTGGAGTGGATACCGCTTGATCGCAAACGTCCACGAAGAAGACCGAAAGCACGATGGATTGATGACATCGTTAAGTATATTGGACCCGAGTGGCAGAGGAAAGCCCAGGACCGTGAAGGTTGGAAGCATGCTGAAGAGGCCTTCATCCTGCAGTGGATCGATACGGGCTGATGATGATGATATATAAATATATATATATATATATATATATATATATATATATATATATATATATATATATATATATATATATATATATATATATATATATATATATATATAATGAAACTGACAACATGAAGGAATTGAAATTGAAGAAAAGTGCCGATAAAAGAAATGAAAAGCCGTAAAAAAGCCAAAGATAAACTGAAAAAGAATACATTTTATAAAAAAGAAACAAAAGCTTTAAGGGTTGTTATTCATCACATCTAGAACAATAAGACTTAAGAGACTTAAGAATAACAGAGATTTGTTTTTTTTTTAATAAACATTTTAATGAGAACATAGGAGTTGGCAAAAACATTATATACATTGCCAACAAATTTTGATATTAGCATTACAAAACCCTATTTAATACACTGATTTTTTTTTTGTGTTAATTACATGTTTTTTTTTAATTTTATATAAACATGAGTCAGCACTTTTTTTTTTGTTTTTGTTTGGTCAAAGTCTGCTAAACCCCACACATACTACCTCTAAACAGAGATTTGTTTTTTTTTAATAAACATTTTAATGAGAACATAGGAGTTGGCAAAAACATTATATACATTGCCAACAAATTTTGATATTAGCATTACAAAACCCTATTTAATACACTGATTTTTTTTTTGTGTTAATTACATGTTTTTTTTAAATTTTATATAAACATGAGTCAGCACTTTTTTTTTTGTTTTTGTTTGGTCAAAGTCTGCTAAACCCCACACATACTACCTCTAAAAAAGGCCTTCATCGTTGCTCGACTATTACATCAATTAGTAAAGGTATAAAATAGATTTTGTGTAACTTCCTGTTTATTATTGACATTACAAAATTACTTCGTATGTATCGGAGTCGATCACCAACGTGAAAGACTAAATCACAACTATAATTTACTTATTTAAGGAAGATTATGCTCTGTATAATACAAGGTGTCTCTTAAGAATTTTTCTATTTCATTGACTAACTGCGAAAACGTAAAAATTCCATTATAATTCGCAGGATCAAAAATTCTTTTGAGTACTCTTCTTTTAAATACTGCAAACATATATTTTGTTTTCTTTGCGAGGATCCATGTCTCTCAGCCATAAGTGACTTCTGGGCGAATGAGTGTTTTATCGATCCTAACTTTCGTGTTCATTTGAATAAATTTAGATCTTGGGACATAATGCAGGGAATAAATAACTTTGTTACCCTTATAATACGATTTCCCAGATACGTACATTCCTTCACAACTTGTCACCGCTGATTATCCAGTTCTATTCTCTTCTTGGTGTGGTTCTTTTTTCCGTCACCTTAATGCGTTTAGGTCATCTGCATATCCTAAGATCTATTTTCCTATGTATATTATTGTTCCATTTACGTCTAGGTCTTTTCGCTGATGACTTTGTTCAATGCTAGGTTAAACAGAACTGGTACCAATTCATCCCCCTATCGCAAACTTTCTCCAATCTCAAGTTTTACCGTGGTGTGTTGTTGGATTTTATAAAGCAAATAGCTTATCTCAAAAAGTAAATCTGATAAAACATATTTTACAGCAATTTTTGTTTCTGCGCTTCAGGAGCACTTGAGCAAGCTAAAATAAAAAAAAAATTATATACTTATCGACCCCATAAATTTAAATATAATAAATTATTCTTCGTTTTAATTTTGAAAATTATTTTTTACAGGGAAAAAGTTTTCCGTTCGAGTTTGATGTCCGAGTACCCTTCCTCATAAGAGGTCCTGGTATAGTACCGGGTTTAACTTTGAACGAAATTGTTTTAAACATCGATCTCGCCCCCACCTTTCTGGATATGGCAGGAGTGGACTCACCCAAAAATATGGACGGGCATTCAATTATGCCTCTGTTTCTACTGCCAAAAAAGAAAAAGAGAATTAAATGGCCCGATACATTTTTAATAGAAAGGTAAGATTAAATTACACCATCAAAAGCACACTAATTTCTGTCGACCTTAAAATGTAATTATATTATGTTAAAATAAAATATCAGTTATTTAAAATATGATTTAGCGCATATATATTTTTTATTTATTCCCCTTGTTTGTGATCGTTTGCTTTTCTTAGAATGTACCCAACACAACATCTGATTAAATCTGTTCTATCTGTTAGGAAATGCATTATTTAAATGTTCATGAATTTCTCGTCTAAAATGTGGCGGAGCTCCATCATGTAGAAACCACATATTCTGTCTAACATTTAAAGGAATATATTGTAATAATTCTGGTAGATTGTTTTGATAAAAGTCTAAATAATTTCCACAGGTCAGTCGACCTTGAAGAAAGAAAGGGTCAATAAGCATGCAATTTACTACGCCAACCCAAACATTTACTGAAAGTATGTGCTGAAAATGGATTCTTTTCACAGCATGCAAATTTTCTACTGCCCAAACAAGGTTGTTGTGGAAATTGTTTACTCCATTTCTTGTAAATGTAACCTCGTCAGTAGTCAAAATAAATTTGGTAAAATTTTTATTTCTGTTGTACTGACGTAAAAGCCACTGGCAAAATTCAACTCTTCTAGGATAATCTTCGGGGCTGTAACACTTGTACCCGTTGATAATGATAGGGATAAAAGGGCTCTTGTCGTATAGTCTTCCACACTTTACTATGACCAATTTCAACTTGACCTGCTATAGACCTAGTGCTCGTTGTTGGCCTGTTTTCGACAATTTCTCAAATTTCTTCCTCAATTTCTACCATTTCGCGTGAAGGAGCTCTTCCAGCATGACATCCTCGTTATGCCTTTAAGTACCCTGTGTCGCGAAGTCTTCTAGTTAAATTTACAAACATCCGTGGAACCGGATGATTTTTTCAAGGAAATCTTTCCGCGTAAAAACGATATGCTGTGGCTGCATTTTGTTAGCACTCCCCGTAAGTTAATAGGGAGCATACACTAACTCATTGTTTTCATAAACGGAAAGGAATCATTACCACTGGTCAAATCGAACATCGCACTCAAAAGAAATATCGTACAAGAGTACAAAAAACTAGTCATACCCAGTATCAGCAGTAAACAAAGAATGTATGTATTTACAACGTAGTGATCGAGAATATCAAAAAGTCAGGTCTATTTTCAAATTTTGTTAATGTTTTATAAATTTTATGCAACGTTTGTATAAATGATTTTTGGTTAAATTACTTATTTTTACGAGTTCTACAACCTGTTAAAATAACTTACTCAATTTTGAAAACACCCTGTATATATTAAGAGAAATATAATAACCTCAAAAATAATTTCATGTCATTTTTATATTACAGTGGCGTAAACTTCGTTACATCACTATATTATGTCCTTGACATGACGTCATGAATACATCTTTGTTACATCAGAATATTACGTAAAAAAGTGTGAAATAATGACTCATATATGACACATATCTTATATAAGGCGTGACATTGCGTGATGTTATTTTGATGTCACAATGACTTAGAAGTGCTTTCTGGTATATAAACGATTTCAAACCGAAGAATGTATTTCGCTTTATTTTGAAAATTACGCTGTTCTGGTTGCTAATAAAGTTTACATTAGAAGTATGAAAAAATCACTCAAAATCATACTAATAAAATCATATAAGTGTATTTAAGCACATGACTATTTTAATGTAAAAGCTAAATGTAATGTAAAGCTATACGTTTATCATTTAGCCTGAACATAAAGAAATACAATTTATCTTCAATTCAAATCAAATAAGTGTATTTATCTTCTCTATATCTTATTTATCTTATCTAGATCAATAGCAGAATATCCACTTCTTCTATTTCTTTTCTATTTGTTTCTTTATTTTTCTTTTCATTTATTTGAAATGAATAGATTTATTTGAAATAATCTCATTTAATAGAAATGAAACATTTATTTTTACTGCGTAGCATGAATAAATATTTTTTTAAATAAATCTGATAATATTTATTATATATTTTAATTATTTTGCAGCTCTGGGCGTCGAGAAACACCCTACTTTGATAGTAAACAACAGCAAACAAATCTACTTCAGTATTCAGTTCCAACTGAACAAATGCGTTTAAAAGTAAACACCACAAATATGTATAAATCCAGTTCAGTTAAAACATCAGAAGCACTTAACACAACCGACCAGGAAAATCTAGAAACCGTTACAAATTCAGCCAACTTATCCAAAGCTGATGACTATGATTATAACGATACAAATACCAGCGTAATTGAACCAGGTGAAAAGGGTAAGCAAATTATTCGTCAATCCAAGCGAAAACTAATAAACTTTAAACTTATTTCAGAAAGTATCCATTTCGAAAGAAGCAATTTACCGTTAAGAACTCAGCGGTGCTTTGTTGATGCAAAGCAACTTTGTCGAAATGGATCTAGACGCAATTGTCAACTGGACAAATACAAATTGCGTAAACATAGATGCAGATTAAATCAAAACATTAGTTTGGCCAGCACTAAAGGAGATAAAAAATGCATTTGTTTTACATCAAATGGACTTATATACAAGTCATCTTCCGTACGTATAATAATTCAATTGCCTTAATAAGAAATGAATTTTTCTCTACCTAAGACAAACCGATAAGTTATTTTGTATAAAGAATAATAGTGCTTTCAATAATTCGATATGTTATTTTTTAATATTACATTGCACCTCATTTGAGAAATATCTTTAAACAGACTTATTAACTTTTTCTTCTTCTTCTTCCTGTGATGCTACATCCCGTGAGAGAGCCTTGATCTCCTTCAACGTTCGCCTCCAACCTAATCGATCTCCAACAGCCCCATGCCATTTTTTGATGTGCAATAGTTCTTTCTGCAGCTGTTCTTACATTGCCCTGTCACCACGTCTTTGGTCTACTTCTCTTTCTGTTGCTTCCTATTCATATTCTCTCGTATGATTATCTTTGGTATTCGGTTCATCTGGCCCAGAGTCACTGGGCTCTCACATGGTGTACAATATTAAAATATTTGTACAGTTATTTGAGTTATATCATTCACAGCACCAAAAATTCTTCTGGTTACTCTTCTATCTAATGCTACAAGAATCTCTTTGGTTTTCGTTAAGAAGGTCCACTTCTCGCAGCCATAAGTGACTTCTGGCTGAATGAGTGTTTTATAAATCTTAACTTTTGTGTTTATTTGCATAAATTCAGATCTTAGGACAGATTACGTGAAGTAAGTAGGTTTGTTATCCTTCATAATACGATATCTCATATCTCCTGAATTGCTTTTATTTTCGTGTAGTTTTTTTCCCAGATACAAATCTACAATCACTTTCAACAAATTGTTACTAAAGATGAAAACTGGATTCTATACAGCAATCTACATAATTAAAATCATCAGGACATCCACCTTTGCCCACTCCATTGATTGGATTTTGCAGAAATTATTCACTATGAGGTTCTGAACTGTAATTAAATCATACATGCTAATGCTAAGTTATTGTTATTGTTATGCTCAGTTTGATAGGCTAAACCTGATTTTAATTCAAAAACATCCACTACTAATTAATCAAAAAGGTATTAATCTGCAGCATGACAATGTAATACCTCATAGTACCAGGATCACCCAAGAAATAATCAAAAGAGTTGAGCTGGGAAGTACTGTTTTACTGGGAAGTACTTTTTTACTGGGAAGTTATCGCTCAGGTTCTAGAATTTTCGTAGTTAATAATAATATTGGTGTACCGAATTGTACGGGCCAAACTTTACCACCGTGTTCTAAGATTAAAATAATGCTACTTTATCATATACTAGGGGTATTTTTTAAATAAGACTCGTTAGTGAATGAGAGTGAGAATAATGCCCAATCGCCACAGTGCGCTTGCGCATCTGCTCCCAGCATGCTTTGCGCTCATTTAGGCGCCATTTGCAGCCAATTGGCGCCAATTTTCGTAGTTAATAATAATATTGATGTACCGAATTGTACGGGCCAAACTTTACCACCGTGTTCTAAGATTAAAATAATGCTACTTTATCATATACTAGGGGTATTTTTTAAATAAGACTCGTTAGTGAATGAGAGTGAGAATAATGCCCAATCGCCACAGTGCGCTTGCGCATCTGCTCCCAGCATGCTTTGCGCTCATTTAGGCGCCATTTGCAGCCAATTGGCGCCAATTTTCGTAGTTAATAATAATATTGGTGTACCGAATTGTACGGGCCAAACTTTACCACCGTGTTCTAAGATTAAAATAATGCTACTTTATCATATACTGGGGTATTTTTTTAAATAAGACTCGTTAGTGAATGAGAGTGAGAATAATGCCCAATCGCCACAGTGCGCTTGCGCATCTGCTCCCAGCATGCTTTGCGCTCATTTAGGCGCCATTTGCAGCCAATTGGCGCCAATTTTCGTAGTTAATAATAATATTGGTGTACCGAATTGTCCAAATTGTCCGAATTGGCCAAACTTTACCACCGTGTTCTAAGATTAAAATAATGCTACTTTATCATATACTAGGGGTATTTTTTAAATAAGACTCGTTAGTGAATGAGAGTGAGAATAATGCCCAATCGCCACAGTGCGCTTGCGCATCTGCTCCCAGCATGCTTTGCGCTCATTTAGGCGCCATTTGCAGCCAATTGGCGCCAATTTTCGTAGTTAATAATAATATTGGTGTACCGAATTGTACGGGCCAAACTTTACCACCGTGTTCTAAGATTAAAATAATGCTACTTTATCATATACTAGGGGTATTTTTTAAATAAGACTCGTTAGTGAATGAGAGTGAGAATAATGCCCAATCGCCACAGTGCGCTTGCGCATCTGCTCCCAGCATGCTTTGCGCTCATTTAGGCGCCATTTGCAGCCAATTGGCGCCAATTTTCGTAGTTAATAATAATATTGGTGTACCGAATTGTACGGGCCAAACTTTACCACCGTGTTCTAAGATTAAAATAATGCTACTTTATCATATACTAGGGGTATTTTTTAAATAAGACTCGTTAGTGAATGAGAGTGAGAATAATGCCCAATCGCCACAGTGCGCTTGCGCATCTGCTCCCAGCATGCTTTGCGCTCATTTAGGCGCCATTTGCAGCCAATTGGCGCCAATTTTCGTAGTTAATAATAATATTGGTGTACCGAATTGTACGGGCCAAACTTTACCACCATGTTCTAAGATTAAAATAATGCTACTTTATCATATACTGGGGTATTTTTTTAAATAAGACTCGTTAGTGAATGAGAGTGAGAATAATGCCCAATCGCCACAGTGCGCTTGCGCATCTGCTCCCAGCATGCTTTGCGCTCATTTAGGCGCCATTTGCAGCCGTATCGTCTGTGTGTGTTGAGCTGTAGACATTCATAATATTTAAAAAAATTGAGTCGTCCGGCGACTGTGAGATGCGATCTGTAATTCGATTCTTGAGTGCAAGAAACTTGACAGCAGCTATGAGTAACAGTAAAGTTGGAAAGTGGATGAGAATGTTCAAGGACGGGTGGGTTAATGTGCATGATGAGCCATGAGCCGACCTTCTCTGATTTTTGAGGATTTGGTTCGTGATGTATACAACACAATTCGGGAGAACCGACAATTCACTATTTCATAGTTACCAAGTGAATTTCCACAAGTTTCGAGGTCACTTTTGTACACCATTGTTTCGGAGACACTGAATTATCGAAAATTGTGTTCCCGGTAGATTCCAAGACTCGATATAATCAAGAAGGAGATGAATTGTTAGACCTCATTATAGGAGATAAGACTTGGTTGTCTTACATGACTCCCCAATCCAAGTAAAAGCAACAGTCAACAGAATTCAACAGAGTGAAAGCTAAGCAGACAAGTTCAGCACGAAAGATCATGGCAACTGTCTTTTGGGACAGGAAAGGGATTTTGCGGCAGATTTCTTTGACGTCAGAATTCAAACACTTGTTGAGCGGTATGACAAATGTTTGAACAAAAATGCAAATAATGTAGAGAAGTTGATAAAAGTATGTAGAATATGGAATACAATATATTGTATAATGTTGAGTAATGCTTGTGCTGGCTACAAAACAAAACTACGTCCCCAAACAACAATCCTCAGGGGACCGTTTTTCCAAATATTTTTTTCAGTGTATTTCAAATTTAAACATTTCAGTCGTAACATAACGAGGGATCCAAGGTAATAAATTCCCTTTTTTTATAGGTATTTTTTTATTTTAATTCAAGATTATGAAATCTCTGACTTTTTTACGTAAAAGAGGTACTCTTAGTTCAGATCAATAAGATGCACCGAGTAAATCGCTTTTAAACTTTTCATGAACAACACTATAAAAATCATCCAAATAAAAAAAAATTTAAGAAAATGTTATATTATTCATTTTTATTAGATTTTTTTTTAATTAAGATGAATTACAAATTACAATTTCGATTCGATTGTAAGCTATAACAGTTTCATTAAATTCCTTCTTTTTTTTTATTTGGATGCGCTTTATAGTGTTGCTCAGGAAAAGTTTAAAAGCGATTTACTCGAAAACGATGCATCTTATTGATGGCAACTAAAAGTACCTCTTTTACGTAAAAAAGTCAGGGATTTCATAATATGAATGAAAATTGGAAAAAAAACATTAAAAAAATGGGCAATTATTACCTTGGACCGTTCGTTTCGGCCCCCAAAGTTTACAACACTCCAATTTTCATGATTTTATTGTTAACAGTTTCGGAAATATTTGTTGAAACCCCGTCTTTAGGATGCTCCATTTGAGGTGGCCTAGCTCCATTAGGACGCATTATTCTACTAATATTTATATGGCAAAATACCATTATTTTTACACGTAGAATACGCTGGTAAAGTTTGGTCGGTCCGTGCAATTAGGGAAACTAAGTACACTGTATACTAAGTCGGAACAGATACACACAGATGATACATTACATTTTTTTTTCGTCACCAAACCATTTTATGCAGTTTTGTAAAAGCTATTCATATTTTACAAAATCCTTCTGCAACTTTTGACCTTAATTTAAAGTCATAAAGCAAGCAAAGTTAAAATTACACTACCACATTTAATTGACATTTTATAGGAGTCAACGGAAATAAGGCATAAGCAATGAAATATTCTCAACAGCTGACGCCACATATCTATATAATACACACAAAGACATATACTTTATAAGTATCAACAATTTATTAATACAAACTAATTCCCAGAATCTAAAATAGCACAAAATGTTTCATAATGGCAGCTTTGTGTATCAGTATATATCATGATATATACTTTATACTTTATACTTTTTCTTAAATGCTAATAATTACTACAATAATAAATTACACTATTATTTATGAATTAAATCCTTTCTAACCATAGTCCTATGCTATTCTCTCTAATTCGATACTATTTCTTTACTAATATGCAGATTTAATATCTTAATAATATTAAGCTTTAGCTTTGATGTGCATTTTTCGTAACAACTACAGACATGCAGCTATACAGGCCGCTATGTTTAAGTATGAACTGTGAGGATAAATTGGGACAAATGTTGACAATTACATTATCAAATGTTAGAGTAGGGCCTATAATAAAGTTTAAAAAATATTTATAATTATTCGAAATTTCAATATTTATTAGTGTTTTATTTTCGATATAAATCAAACTAATTTTTTTTGCCATTTATCATAAAAGATAATTATTTCGACCATAACATATAAACAATCATAAAAATGAACAAAAACGACATTTCAAATAAACTAAAAAAAACATAACATAACAAATGTTAAGGTTTTATAAAAAAATTGCAATGTATTAAGTTACATGAAAATTAGATGCAATCTGGGCAGACTTGTTTAGCACATTGTAGGCACACATGTTTTTTACAGGAATAACATTTGTATTTTGACTTGCGATTAAGTTTTGGAGGGCAAGAATGGCATGTCTTTCTTTTTTTCTCATCATCAGCTTGTGGTGAGGGCTTATCCGGCATGTCTGTTTCTCTTGACAAACTCATTCTTAATTCTCGAAGAAGTCGCATATTATGCACTCGTCTCAGCATGTGATCTAACACTAATGCGCGTGCTATTTATTTTGCAAACAATCCCCTATCGTTGCTGGGAGGGTGATTAATCTGATATAATAGATATGCTTTGACACTATTTATATCCAACTGCTACTAATATAAATTGCACACTTGTTATCAATTTGATCTTTTGTGGAATTATAATATGATATAATGTCTGGTTGACCAGTACGTTGATCAATTTCTTCAGTGTGATGCATAGAAGATACCAAAATGACGGCTTTACATTTTTTTGGGAACATGTGAAATCAGTGTTATTTGGCTCAAGAAATTATAGTGTTGTACCTTTCACTCTTTGTTTTGAAGGAAGAAATTGATTAGGCACTTCATTTTTATTCTTTCAAACTGTACCAACACACACAGGTGTTGTCTCAGGTCACGTTTCTATTGCTGCCATACAAGCGCTTTGTCAAACATATCACACACTGAGTAGGAACCATAAGTTTATTTTCCTCTTCCACTAAAGTTTCACTATCTGACTCTCCTCCTGATTAAATATTACCATTATAGAAATAACCATTTGATTCATCACACAAACACATTATCTTGAGTCCATACGTGGCATGTAAATAATCAAGTATGACCGACCTCTAAATTCCCCCAGGATTTTATCTACAGTAGCACTCTCTGATACATTATAAACAGCTTGACAATTGCAGACAAATTTGTTGAATATGTACGACACAGCTGCTAATTTGTCAGTTTCCTTTCTTATTGCACTGTAGAGTTATTAAACCTGCAATATTAGGCAATGATAATGCACAGTAATCTAATCTTCGATATTACACACCTAAAAATATCTCGTCCTATACCATCATCGCAAAAGATTTTCATGATTGGATTTACAAACTACACTATACATGAGAAGTCCGAGAAAAGCTCGAAGTTCTATTATATCACGATCTTGTAATACTGGTCTATTTTCTTTGGCAAATTTCTGTCTGTACTGAGACATTTTTACGTCAGTTCACTACAATACCTCGCTAGCTCAATAAAACGCTTTCATATGAAGTACCCACCTTTTTCATCATTAGCTGTCAATTTTGAGGTAGACTGCCGCGTAATTATATTATGTTGGGGAGTTTGCACAAATCTATTTGGTGTCTATTTATATATATTACTTCCATAATATGACTGAAAATTAGACAAAGAACCTCGTCTTCACTTAGTGACAACTGGCTTTGTTTCTGCTTTGTTCCTGCACATCTTCAGAATCGGATACTCATCAGTGTCGGTATCATGATCACTCCGTTCGGGTACATAGTTATCTCCAACATCATTGCTTCAGAATCACTAGAACCTTTAGATCCCAGCCAGGACGTGATGACACCTTCAAAATGACTACTTGAAGTTCCAATTACCCTTCTTGACTTCGCCGTATAACAATTTTCTCTAAATTTGATTTGCGTTTATTACTCGATATATTCTGAGTCTCCATTTCGCTTTTTTATTGGCATTCTGCAAATGAAACAACAAATAACTGTACACAGTTATAACGTAACCACTGACATGCGACGTCACCAGCCGTTCTGAAATTTCAAATCTATTGAACGTACCGAATTCGATCCCGCCAACACTCAATGAAGTGAACGCAACTAAACTTGAAGCTACTTAGAAGCTTAACACATTCCGTGCGGGGAAAGGAGGAATTTCTAAGAATTGCGAATAATGCTCGGTCTCACAGACCTCACGTCAATAGTTAAAGGTTAAAGGTATAGTTATAAATAATAAAGTTATAGCTTTATTGTATTTTAGGAAATATATAGGTCTAGTGATGGTTTAAATCAAACGCTATATGAGCTATTAAGACATAATCCCCGAATAAATCCTGATTTATTAAAACAATTAACCAGAAGGAGATTTCGAACTCGATCAAGGCGGATTAAGCGAGATTCTCTCTTGAATGCCGAAACTGACACTAAACAAGTAGCAAATCACATTCAGGAATTAACGGTAACTTAACAGAACATTTTTCTCAATATATTATTATCATATTTTAAGAGATAGCATATGGACTATTAAAGAAATACATATAATAATATTTAAAAAAATCGAACTTTTGCACATCTGCGAAATAATATAAGAAATATTTTTCTAATTTTATTTATTGGCTGGCCAATAAGGTCCATATTGCCCATTTCGCTCAGAATGAGCAACAAGCATTTTAAAAGGCATTTTGAGCTCCTCTTCTGGCACTCTCTTTAGAACAACGTTCACAACAACCTCGATATTTGGAATGTTCTTTATAGGGAGTCTTATTTGCTGTAATTAAATAATTTAAATTAAAAAATATTCACACGAGTCCAAATAAGGGCAATACACTGAATTATTAATAATTTCAATATACAGAGTGTAAGGAAAAGGATATTCGTAAAGTTAACCAACGATTCTTCACATCATTTTAAGGAAAAACATTATTTTCCACACGGATCAAAAACCCAAGGGTTCCCGACAAAAAAAAATAGTAATTTAGTTCTTAATTCACCAATTGAAAAGGTACGAGAAGTATTAAAATGTTAAGCAAATATGTGTAAAAGTATATTTGGCAAATATTAATTAGTTATTACTTAACGAATAAATTACAAAAAAACTAATGAACGTTCTAAAAACAAATTATTGATTGATTTGTCCGTTACTTTGTGATATTTCATGTTTTAAATCGAATAAAACAATGTTTTACTTTGCTATCTATCACTTTTATTTTTAAATTTGTGTAACTATAGTTTCGTAAAACGATTTCACAAAACTAAAAAAAAAAGCTTTTTTTAGACTAAAAAAAAGGTTTTCTTTTAGTTTTAAAGTAGTGTTTGAGAATGTGAAATCATTTTACGAAACTATAGTCACACAAATTTAAAAATAAAAGTGATAAATAACAAAGTAAAAATTGTTGTATTCGATTCTAAAAACATTTTTTTATAAAGAATTACGTCATAACTCAGTCAATATCGATATGCTATAATGTCACAAAAAATTATATTTCGTCAACTGGACGGCAAGGAATAGCGAATTTCCAACAAGGAACAGCGACAAAAATTATTTCAAGGTAGGTCAGTGCGTGTATTTAAGTACGATTTAAAACCAAAAACTTTCAAATAAAACAACAACCAAATTAAATATCTTGAAACTAATTATTTTATGGTAAGTAACATTAAATGACATTAATGTTTGAAAACAATTTATGTTTACAAATATTATTATGTCCCCCATTGTTTGAGTTATGGTGGCTTCCAAGGCGTCAATAGTTGCCACTTTATCGGCATAGACCAAAGATTTAACATAATCCCAAAGAAAATAATCCACAAGCGTTAAATCAAATGACCTTGATGTCATTAATAAATCCGTTCCTCGAAATAATTTTCTCATCGAATTGTTCCCTCAATAAATCGATTGTAGCGTGAGCTGTATGACATGTGGAGCCATCCTTTTGGAACCACATGTCCAGATCAACACAATTCTAATTCAGAATTACATAATCATTGATCTGTAACAATCCCCATTAACAATAACGTGTTGTCCAGCTTGATTTTTAAACCTGTTTTCCGCAGTACGTTTTAAAAAAACATGTTTTAAGGACACTTTTTATTCAAAAAATGCAAAGAATCGTTGGTTAAATTTACGAGAGTACTTTCCCCTACACCCGGATGTTCGAATCAAACATTAATAACTAACTGTGCCATTAAGGGGTGCCCATAAACATTCATTTCATTTTTCATTCATTCATCATTTAATTTTTCATCATTTTTTTTTTATTTCAGAAACAAACTTTCTTTTATAAATTTAAAGTTCCATTTAACGTTTTTAATATTATTTTTAATAACCCCCATTACAAATTAAAATAACTCTTAGAAGGTAAATTATTTATTTAGATCAATTGTATCACCGATAGGCACTAAAAATAATATATTTCATTTTAGGAAGGCAATAAATATTTAGATAACACTACTCAAAGTTCCGAGACCAACGAAATTGCCAAAATTTTGCCAGAATGTACGATTCATAAAGGGCGAGTGAATTGTTCAAATGCCTTATATCAAGATAAAAGAACTTGGCAAAAATCCCGTTATCAGATTGAAGGTGAAATATTTTCCTTGAAGCAGAAGCTAGAAAATTTGAAAGAAATCAAAAAGTACCTCAAATTTACTAAACCTAAACGAAAGTCAAGCGGGAATTTCGATTCGGTAAATGAGTTCAAATCAGATCCATATAGGGCCAACGTGAAAAGAACAATCAATAAAACATATAAAGAAATTCCTCTTATTAATCAAAGATATGGCACTGATTTGCCTACAGAACCAATTAAAGAAAATGGACAGGAAAATAATATTCTTGACCAAGAAGTGTCAAGAAATCCTCATAGGCATCACCATCAGCTACCAATGAACACAATGAACAAAGATATTTCAGAAAATCATGATAAATATAACAGATTTGAAGCATTCAAAAAATCATTAAGCCAAGAAGTAAGTATGTTGTATTTTTAAAATGTTATTAGGTATATGCCAGCAGTTTTTAATAGTTTTTGTAATGTTGGTTTATTAACAAAATATTTACAACAAATTTCCTCTTTATCATCTTATTTCCAAATAACAAAATATACAGGCTTTAAAACACTGATAATTGTGTAATGATAATTTTATAAAAACATTTTTCACAGAACGTCCATTTTTATAAAATAATTCAATAATTTTAACACGTTGCGTTGTGTTCGACTCCATTTTTATAAATGTCATATATTACACTTCTGAAATGAGACTATACCTAAACAAATTCACTACGCCATCTATGTTTTATTCAAGAATTTAAAAAACCGCCCAATTTGAAAGACCCATTACAACTTCTTATGTCTGAGCAGTATTATCACACCGCAATATTTTCGGATCGTTACATCCAGACGTAGGAAGCCGTACAGCCGGCTGTGTTTTATTCAAGAATTTAAAAAACCGCCCAATTTGAAAGACCCATTACAACTTCTTATGTCTGAGCAGTATTATCACACCGCAATATTTTCGGATCATTACATCCAGACGTAGGAAGCCGTACAGTTTCTCAAGAACTAAAGTATAAGAACGCTCAAAAAGTATTCAGCCTTATAACTGGTATGACCGAAAGGTGATTCATTGAGCAGCTCTGATAATTCTCCGGTAAGAGAAAACCCCGATCCTCCTTAGCAACCAGATTTATTAGTGCGCTGTTTGGACTAAGGAAGCGCTATCCTATTCTCCTGGTTGAGAGAGGATCCCATCTCTCTCTTTGCGTTGACAAGGCCTCTACCTCCCAACTTTCTTGGACTATTATAGACTTTTTGTAGACGAGTTTGGACATTTTGTTAAATTTCCGAGTGCCAACCTATCCAGTTCATCTTGATCTACTTCTGACCATTTAACAATGCCAGAGCAATGAATATGTCAGTCTTGATGCTGCCCAGCCGTTGATCGCTTTAATAATCAAATTTTCCACTGTTCAATTTAGTGTAAAAAATGTACACGTTTTTTGTCTGGCGTGGAAAAATCCTTCTTTATTGACTCTGATCAAATTTCATATTTTGGAACATATCTAAAGACGTGTAGAATTTTTCTGGTGCTCGTTGTTGTATGTTACAAAGTGGAAAACGTACCACTTATATTATTCCTTATTGCGCACTGATAGAGAGATATTTAACCAGTCCAATTACTATTACTATATGCTATTTATTTTGCTAATATACTACTGTAATAAAAGGTTTATGTGCGGTTTATGTTCTTTTATAAATAAAGGATTATACTTCACTCATCAGAGGTTTAATCCGATTTCAACTATGTGCTCTAAGAAACAAGCATTCCTTCTTCAGTATTAAAGAAATTCCACTGAGACATATTCAGTCGACGATTTTTTGCAATAAATCGCGAAATTAAGTCAATTTTAAGACATTATTTTAAGAAATGTGGAAAAACTTTCAAAGAGACATTAATACAAATGGCAAAAACAGTATGCGGAACAGCTAGAAAGAATAAACACAGGAAACTAACTGCATGGTGGACAGAGGAAATCAAGGAGTAAGTAGAAATCAGAAAGAAGAGATGGCAGAAATATTTTAGTTATAATACCGATAGGAACCATAAAGCCTATAAAGAACAGAGAAGAAAAGTAAACAAATTGGTATTGGTATTGGAATTAAAGAAAAGAATGGTATGGAATCAAAGAAAGAATATGGGAATAGTTTGGACAAAAGATGGAAAGAGATAGTCGTGGTAACCAGCAATTCTTTAATGTACTGAAGGAAATTAGGAAGAATAAAAATGGAGACACCTTAGTAATTAAAAATGAGGACGGAGAGGTCACTAGAAACGAAACAAAGCTGAAGCGATGGAAAGAATATTTTCAAGAATTGCTCCAGGCAAGACACGAAACGGATATACATAGGGCGTGATAGACGAAACAACAGAGAACCAGGAAGACATAGTAGATAAAAATGAAAGAAGAGTAGATACAAATGGAAGAAAAGTAGATACAAATGGAAGAAGAGTAGATACAAATGGAAGAAGAGTAGATAAAAATGGAAGAACTAACCGAAGCGATAAAATAGTTAAAGAACGGAAAAACATCTAAGATGGACAACATGCTACTGCAGAAATGGTATTGCACATCGGAAAAGGCAGATTGCAGATGCTTCTGAAAATGTTTAGGTCTGGAAAGAAGAAAAAAATACGAGAAGATTGAGAAGTTAGCCTGATAGTGCCTATATTTAAAAGTGGAGATAACAAAGGCTGCAGAAACTACAGAGAAACGTTGTTGCCCTCTCTTTGCGTTCACAATGCCTCTACCTTCCAACTTTCTTGGACTACTATAGACTTTTTGTAGACGATTTTTGACATGCACATTGAAATGTTGTTAAATTTCGAAGTGCCAACCTATCCAGTTCATCTTGATCTACTTCTGCCATTTAACAATGCCAGAGGGATATGTCCAGCCATTGATCGCTTTAATAATATTTTTCACTGTTCGGTTGTGCTTAAAAAATTTGCACGTTTTTTTGTCTAACGTCTAAATATCCTTCTTTATTGACTATGATCAAATTTCTTATTTTGGAATATACCTAAATATGTGTAGAATTTGTCTGATGCTAGTTGTTGTATGTTACAGAGTGTTGAATATTCCTCTTAAATTGTTCCTTGTTGCATACATATAAAGAGAAATGTATCCAGTCCAGTTATTATTATTGCATTTGCAATTTTTAGAAATGGCAATGGTTTTGTTACACCCTAGTAATATTCCATGTTTATGATTGAATCATAAAATCATAACCAACCTTAAACATCTATCCCTGGATATAGACTTCCCCTTTCTTTTTCCAAAAATTAAAAATAAATAAAATAAAGTAAAAACATAATTTCAAAAATCTAAACATAAAATCTTTTAGAATTCAAGTGAAAATATAACGAATTACTTTCCCAAGAAACAAAGATATAGGCAAAGCAATTGCTACTGCGAAGACGATGTTGAAAACAACTCTCTGAAAAGTGAGGACGAGATCATTCAACAGACAAAAGAGGACAAAAGAAAGCTAAGGAAACAAAGGAAAAAAGAGGAAGAATGTCATTTCGAAAGAATGACATGTTTCGAACACAACAACGATCATTGGAGAACGGAACCCAGGTGGGAGGCTGGCCCATTTTGTTTCTGTATGAATGCAAATAATAATACATATTCCTGCCTACGGACAATAAACGCCACCCATAATTTTCTTTATTGTGAATTCACAACAGGCTTAATAACTTTCTATAACTTACGTATTGGTGAGTATCGTTTTTTTATAAAATTTCCCAATACTAGTGTCAGCACTTTGAAACATAATAGCGGCAACACTGTTTGAAATGTCATCAATTGCTAAGTTCAGTACATTGTATCAATTCACCATAGAAAGGTACATAAATCAAGCTCTAAAATAGTTGGAAGGCGATCCCCACTTTAGAGAAATATAATCTTTTCTGACGAAGTGCACTTCTAGCTTAATGGGTTTGTGACTAAACATAACTTCAGGATTTGAGCCGATGAAAATTCTCAAGTGATTCAGAAGTTACCTCTTCATCCTCAGAAAATCACGGTGTGGTTTGTTTGGTGAGTAATAGGTCCTTATTTCTTTGAAGACGATGTTGAAAATCATATTACTGTTAGTGGTGGGCACTATAGAAATTTGCTTAACCGAGTATCTTTAGCCTGATCTGATAAATGTGGATATGTTATAAAACAATATATTCTTTCAACAAGAGGATCCTCCAAACTTCCTGAACGCGTTATTTCGCGAAACGCTAATGTCAACTGACCACAAAGATAATGCGATTATTTTTTCTGGGGATATATTAAATCTCTGGTTTATAGCAATTAACCACGAACAATTCTTGGCCCTAGAAAAACATTCAAGCCGCCATTGAAAATATATCAGGCGATGTGTGTGAAAGAGTAATTGAAAATTGCATAATGCATTTTACCAGGCAAATCCAAGGGGGAATTTGAACGACATTATTTTCAAAACACAATGCCATTATTTAAGAAGATAAAATAACAATTACTGGATTATTCCTTGTAGTTATCATTGTGCCTCATTTTAAAGTTCTGACACTCTTATTGGAAAACCCTTTATAAGAGATCTTATCAACTGTATTCTGATATTCCAGATCCATTTGAACTTCATAACAGATTTCACCATTTAAAATCTTCCGAAAAAGCATATTTAAAAGATCTACTTAAAAAAATGGTAGCATGTAAAGGAAGTGATTGTACGCAACACTTGGAATTAAACAATATGCGTTTTTGAGTAGGCATTGTCAAGAAACGATGAAAATAGGTAATATAAAAACAATAAAAAAGTAATCAAAATAAGTATTCATACAGATTTCGAGTTTTAGAAAATATACTTACCAGATGAGATATGCCAATTAAAATAACAGATTGTTAACAGACTACCAAACATGCATTTTATTTAAAAAATAATTTTGAGAACTTTTAACCGAAACTCGAAGAGATTTACCACTAAACACCAAATCATTTTTTTAAAAAACTTCTCGACGCATGTTTCGCTAATCATGTTAACATCATCAAGAGATGATTTAGTCTTCTCCTGATGATTAGATGAAAAAAAAGATTAAACAATCTCCTGATGATGCTAACATGGTTAGCGAAACGTGCGTCGAGAAGTTTTTAAAAAAAGTTATTTGGTGTTTAGTAGTAAATTTCTTCGAGTTTAGTGTTTCACACCAAAGGTTTCAATGAAGAATGAATCTTTAAACTATTTCTTTCCCTTTGCGCACAGCTTTATATACGTTTTTCCATTATAGAAATATTAATTCTTATTTTGGAATATTTAGTGTGAAAAAATGATTTTCCACAAAACACCAAATCACTTGGGTCTTAATTTGTCGACGCGCATTTCGCTAATCATGTTAACATCATCAGGAGATACTTCAATCTGATTGAATCATTCCTGATGGTCATTTATGACACAATATTAAAACAGCACAATAAAAAAAACGCTGGGCTATGTATTGTTTATTAAAAATTACATCATCATCAGCCTGTGTCAATCCACTGCAGGATGAAGGCCTCTTCAGCATGCTTCCAACTATCGCGGTCCTGAGCTTTTCTCTGCCATTCGGGTCCAATATACTAAATGATACAATCAGTCCATCATGTTTTCGGCCTTCTCCACGGACGTTTGCAATCAAGCGGTATCCAATCCAGGATCGCCTTAGTCCATCTTTCGTCCCTTTATTCTTCCAATGATCACTCACTTTCGGTTGGAGATGATTTAATCTTAATCTGAAATCATTTCATGATGATGCTAACATGGGTAACGAAACGTGCGTCGAAAACTTTAAAAAAGTTATTCGGTGTTTAGTGGCAAATCTCTTTGAGTTTAGTACATACATATTCTAAAATAATTATTATTATCTTCTTTTTCTTACTTTCTTTAATCCCCTACCTATCCCGCCATATTTTATCAGGACCACGCCTCTTGAGAGCTCGGGCCACACATTTCAATACTCCAAGACTAAAAACAATCTCCCTCCTCGGGACTGTTATCCAATTGCCCCTCCTAAGCACCTCCCCCCCTACATTCTGTACCTTTCAATTTTTCCCTGCTTCGCTTCGACAAATCATCCACCCCTACACTCTCCCTTTAGCATCACTTCCATATTTTCCTGGAATCAATTCCCCAAACCAATATTATTTTTACCAATGAATACAAATCTCCAATCAGTGTGTAATCTGCATTCGTGCTCCCCCCCCCCCCCCCGGAATCCTCTTCTTCCCCAAACCTTCCACTTTTGCCTAAGCCCTCCAAATGAGCAGTTGTTCGAACTCCACCAATACTCTGGACCCCCGTCACTGCGGTATACTGGGAAACGAGATGGCAGACACCGAAGCCAAATTAGCTGCCACAGATGGATCAACATGTCCCACTCTAATCTCATCCGATCTACTGTGCTTTATCAAATCTGTTGTTAGAGAACAACTGTAACTACAGATTCACTGGAACCTATTTGAAGGACACAATAAGCTGAGAGAAGTCAAAACAATCTACTCCATCTGGTTCAGAATGAGATCCGGACATTGTGCTCTCACTCCAGAGCCAGCATCTCTTGAGGAATTACCGCCCTCCTAAATGCTTATTATGCGATGAACCTCAGACAGTCCTCCACTTTCTAATAGAATATCGTGCCTCAACAAATATAAGGACCCGACTCTCTCTTTCTAGCGACCTCTCAATTCTCTTTCGACCCGGTTCCCTGGACGTACTCCTCCTCTACCTTAGAAAAATATCTATAACTGATCAGATCTAGTCGCTGCTCTCGCTCTTCCTCATCTTTCATCATCCATCCTTTTCATTCCACCAGCCGAAAATGTGCGCTTTTCTTTAACACTCGGCCTCCTCCATCTAACCCAGAATCTCAGATGTCAGTGAACATCTGCCGTAGTCGTTCAAAACTCTCATCCTAATCTAACTAACTAACTAACTAACTAACTTTTTCTTACTGTGGTGCTAAGCCCGTTAGTGAGCCTTAAGTGAGTTAGTCTCCTTCAACCAGATCGATTTGATATACAATAGTTCTTCAGCATTCATTCTTACATTGTCCTGCCACCTTCTATTTCGTCTATCTCTGAGATCAAAGCCGAGTTGAATGAAGTTCATGGTACGTCTGCTCCTGTGTTTGCAACTGTTTATAACTGGGTAAATGAGCGGCAAGATGGGTACCACGTTTGCTCTCAGTGGAGAATAAACGCAGTCGTGTGTTCGATTCTGAGGCTGTTTTGAAGCTTTTTCTTCGAAATCCTGATAAGTTTCTGCGTCGATACATAACTGTGAACGAAACATGGATACACTACTACACTCCAGATACAAAGGGACAATCAAAACAGTGAGTTTTTGAAGGCAAACGGGCTCCGAAGAAGGCGAAGACGGTGAAATCGGCTGGCAAGGTTATGGCCACAGTTTTTTGGGATGCACGCGGAATTATCTACACCGATTACCTGGAAAAACAATAACTGGAGAGTATTATGCGTCGTTATTGCATCGGTTGAACGAAGAAATCAAGTAAAATCGCCCTCAATTGAAAAAGAAAAAGATCCTCTTCCATCAAGAGAATGCTCTGGTGCACATCTGTACAGTTTCAAGGGCTAAAGTCATGGAATTAAAGTTCGAATTATTACAACATCCACCTTGTTCACCGAATTGTGCCCCCAGTCATTTTTTTGTATTTCCGAACTTAAAAATAATGGCTCAACGGACAACGGTTCACATTGCACGAGGTCATCGCCCAAACAGATTCCTATGTTGAGGACCTTCCAAAATCTGACTTTTTAGACGGCTTAAAAAAGTTAGAGAGACGCTTGGAAAAGTGTATAGAGCTAAAAGGAGATTATGTTTTTCTACTTACTACTGTCTACTTAAAATAATTTGTTTTTCTTTTTCTAAAAACCTATTGAACGACCCCCGTAAAATCTTAACATTTTAATTATTGTTAATTTGATCAAATGATTGAGACTAAAACACCTCGTCATCTTGAACTACATATTTATTCATCTTCTGAATCTGTGCCAGTTGACTATTTACTTAGCTGTAAAGTAAACGATGAAAACGGTTGAACATGATCGATGGTTTTGAGTTTTCAAAAAACGTTCTAATTGAAAGTTGAAAATTTTGTCTTTTCATTTCAGTAAATAGATTTTGCAAAGGTTCCAAGGTTTCTGTTACAGTGCGAGTTACTTGTATAAGTTATTAATAATCCATCATAAGTATCGTGGAAAATTTTTGAAACATCCATGCTGGCGGTTCTTGTTCACTTGCATCCTCACCGTCATCCTCTTTTGAAGAAGACTTGACAAGATCTTCCAATTACTCGCTTTGTGAACACCTCATGCTATTAGACCATGTAATCATTCAGTTCTCATATTGGTAAATCATCCTAGTCTTTTCGGCTTCAATTCAACACTCCTTTGCTGAGCTATGTTAATCATGATTGTTAGATGTGACTAGATATAGTGCCAAGGGCGTTGTCTATTATCAATAAAACTTTTAATGGAAATCCCTTCTTCTGACGAAACCATACCATAAATAAGGTGGCAGTGATCCACGCCTTCCAATTTGATAGCCACAAACAGGCAGATAACTTTAATTTCTATTTTTAAGTGCACGTAAAAATTAAAGTTTGTTAGTTATGACTAGTCGCGGTTATACAATTTACCGACGGTTTGTTTCGCAGTTTCATGGATGTAAAGGTATTTTAAGGCATGTTTTTCCAAATAAAGCCCGTTTCATCATAATTCAAAATTAGTTTAGGATGATGACCTTTTTCTGTAATAATTTATTAAAATTTTTCTGAGAGCTAGGTTTTTTTTAATGTTTTTCAATTCGGTTAAACAGAGTGTTGGATCAATATATCCATTAATTTTTAAAAATATTGGCAGAAAGCTCTGTTTCCCCCAGTAATTCAAATAAAAATACACAAAGGCGTTTGTAGCGGTAGTAGGATAATTAATATTTTTCAAATCGAAAAACCTTACAGCCTTAATTTTAAGCGACACATTTTTTGGGAACAATTTTACACATGCTTTTTTTGACTCATTACGCCAAATTTACGCAATTAATCTCATATACAAACAACGATGCTTTGTAACGATCTCTGTCATTTTCAAAATGAATCCCGCAACTATTAATCACCAATTGAGAAATATAAGGGCTTCTCAGATCTCACAACCTTATTAATAAATACTATGTATAAAAAAGGTTTTGCATTTTTTCCTTTTGACATTTGCGAAATAGAGGGAAAGTGCCGTCTCACTCTGGACCCCTCAGCTCTGCTTTGAAAAGGTCTGAGAGGGAGCCATGAGTCTTGAAGATAGGGGAAGATCAGGTCGTCCACGGACTCTCGATACCGACGTTTAAGAACAGCTGCAGCTGCAGATCCAGAACAAGCACTAGGAAGCTCAAAAATATGTTCAGGTCATCAAATACAACGGCCTATATTTCAAGGAATAATATTCGGGTATAAATGTTATAAAACAGGGAATAACCTAAAAAAATATACCTCAAAAAACGCAAATACTTTTGTTACACCCTAGTATATCAACTTTACATTTACATTCGATTGATTTAATATTTCAACCTATTTTCTTATATGCAATGTAAAATTGGCATTGTCTTTTATAGTAATAATAACTAAAAAAATGTTATATTTTTATAAAAATGGCATAAATGTATGAATACTTTTACCGACCGCTGTAAGTAAAAAATATTAACATATTGATTTTAGGATCTCCTAAACTACAGTCTGTGAAATTAATATAAGGAATTAATAATTGACGTAGAACATATAGTATTATATTAGCACGTAGTTTATTTAAGAACTGAAAGAACGAAAAATACGCTTACTTAGAATGAGATAATTTAATAACTTTAGTAGTTAATTTGCATCGGCAATAAACTTGATATTTTAGGCTAATAATTTAACATCAACCAACATTATTTAATTCAATATTTAATTTAAAATAATACAATTTTCAGAAACCAAATAACTGTCTTTTTTTTTCAAATCCCCTTCAAATATATAATTTAATAAGGCCTTATTTTGTAGTAAAAAAGAATGTTTATTATCTATAATAATATCAATGTATTGCAAATTTCAACAAGAATAGTAATTGATAGTTAATCTACTACATTTTTGAAGACTGAATTGTTTCTACTTAAAATTTGAAACACTAAATAAAGATTAACCTCTTATAAAAATAACAAAACATAAGGTTAAGAAAAGAAGATATGTGTCGTATACGGTGAGAATACCGTTGCGATGCCGGACGTGACGTGTCGTAATGAATCGGAAAGTTTCGTGAAAACAATGTTAACGATGCTTCAGGTTCTGGATCTGGACTGGTCGAAGCTGTTGGCAACGAAATATTGGCGCTAACTGAAAATGATCGGCGTAGAACAACCTGAAAGGTCTGAGAAATTCATTGTATCAACCAATCAACAGTGTCAAGGCAATAAGTCAACTTGGAAAGGTTAGCAAAGCTAATGTATGGCAAAAGAGAAAAATTTGAAAGACCGAATTTCTGCTTGCGATTTTCTATGAGACGCATCGAAACTAATCCACTTTTAAAGCATATGGTTACAGATGATGAAAAATGGATTGTGTATCGTAGTTTTAAAAAGCATTTGATCGAATTAAAAGAGACGACATATGGAGAACGCTTGAGAAACGAGAAATAAATAGGGCAGTACAAGTAATAAAGGCTATGTACAGGGACAACAAGAACTTCGTGAGGACAAAGAGGGATCGAATGAATTTACAACAACTATCGGAGTAAAACAAGGATGGGTGCTGAGTCCATTGTTATTCTCGATAGTAATAGACGCAGCGTTAAAGGAAGCAAAGGATGAAAACATTGAAATTCAGACTCTGGAAATTGTAACAGACTGAATTGACCGAATTGATGTTTGCAGATGATATGGCCATAGTAGCTGATACAGAAAAGAACCTTCAACACAACTTAGAAATTTTTAATGAAGAGCTGACAAAAATAAACATGAAAACATGATAAACTAACAGAAAAACATATATAAATGCAATGGAAATGATGTTCCTGATGAAAATAGACAACAAAACAAAAAGAGACATAATCAGAAATCAAATAATTAGAGAAAACCTACAGATTGAACTAATAAAAGATAAAATAGCAGGACAACTAAGATGGCAGAAACTAAGATCACATACCGGAAAGCAGACTCACAAAGTGTACGAAGCGCGAGTGCAAGGAAAGAACTGTAAAGGAAGGCCTAGAAAAACATGGAACGATGGGGTAAGAGAGGAGGCTGAAAAAGGGGCATACTATGAGATGAAATTAAAGACCTGACACAAGATAAGAAGAAATGGAGAGACGTATGGAAGACAACCTCAACTCCACACGCCTAACACAAAATGGTATACAAGCATAGGATTAAGTAGGTAAGTAAGTACAATGGTGTTAAACGTAAGAGATCTAGGTGTAAGCGCGGATGATTTCAACCAGCGCAAAAGCCAGTTTACATGCCATGTTTTGGGTGGAACTGGAAGAGAATCGTTTATTATGAGCTGTTACCTGAAAACCAGACCATTAATTCAGAGAAATACTATTCACAATCAAGTGAATTAAAGCGAGTAATCGAAAAGACATTGCGTACTATTGAGACTCAAACGTTTACAATTTGACTAGGATGTTTTGGTCCATCCACCGTACTCTCCCAACCTTGTGCCCTCCAATTTCCGTTTATTTAAATCACCTCAAAACAGCTTAAATGGTAAAAACTTTACTTCATTGGAAGATTTGAAAAATCACCTGAATCAGTAGACCTTATATGAGCGCGGAATTATGCAGCTACCTGTAAGATAGAGAAAGGTCATCGAACAAACCGACACATACTTTATTGATTAAATGTAATTTTTAGTAAATATAATGTTTCACAAGTAACGAACGAATTTTTGCATCCACCCTATATGGATATGTAAAAATATAAATGCAATTCATTTCAATTCATTCAATTCAAAATATAAGTCGCAATTAACATAAAGAAATATGTATTATAGATGTTAATACAAATAACTTGATATATGGGTAAAATATTAGGGGTGCCCATAAGTAATCAATTATTTTAATGGCAACAAAAAAGAGAATTTATTTACATTTAATTTTATCTTCAATCGATTATATAATCTCCGTCGTTATGTAAGACCTTTTGCCATCTTGCTGGTAGAGTTTCAATCCCCTGTTCATACAATTTTGTTTCCTTTGAAGAAAAATATGTTTCTAGGTGAACTCGCACATCATCGATATTTTTGAAATTTTTATTCCTTAGGGAATGTTCCATATATCCGAATAAATGAAAATCGGATGGTGTCATGTCTGGAGAATATGGGGGATGTAGTGAAACGTCCCAGTTTAGCTGCCTTATTTTGTCTTGGGTTAATCTTGCTGCATGCGGCCTAGCATTATCGTGTTGCAATATTACCCCCCTTTTGTTGACCAGAGCTGGCCGTTTTACTAACAATTCGTTGATCTACCCAATAGTCGGCAATACAATTGAACCGTAACTCTTTCTCCCGGTTTCAATAGTTCAAAATGAATTATGTCACCACAGTCCCACCAAACACACAGTAACACCATATTTAAACTGAAGGATGCTTTAAGAGTGGGTAAGGCTAGTTGACAGTTAAGAAAGCCATTGTTTCGTGCACTTGTCGTTGTACAAGACCCATTTCTTGCCACCAGTAACAATCCTTCGTAAAAACGGATCACTTCGTTGTCTGCATAATAGAGATGTGCAGATTGTACGCCGTTGTTCTTTATTCATCTCCGACAATAAATGTGGAAGTCACATACCGAGCCTGTAAACCATCCAGATTTCTTGAAGATGTCTTTGGACTGTTGACCAAGTAGTCTGAAGAGTGTTTGCTATTTACATCAGTGATTTTAAAGCATTATCAAAGCCTACAGTGTGTCCACTTCGATCGCTATCAGATTAGTCAAAATCACCATTGGAAAATTTTCTAAACCAGCGTTGGCACTTATTAATCTCAATACGTCTCCATACACATCACAAATTTTCGTTGTTGCAACGGTTGCATTAACTCCCGATCGAAAACGAAACAGCATGCAATGACGTAAATGTTCTTCAGTTGGTTGATTGTCCGCCATTTTACCGAAAACGTTTGAATTTAGTTGTCACAAAGATCAAGGCCACGTGTTGTAATATTGCGTAATAAAAAAGCCTCTTTATACATTAACACTCTAAACTAGTCTGAAGCAAATATCCCACATTGTTAATAATTGATTACTTATGGGTACTCCTATTGTAATCATTGGTTTTATCATATACTCAAAAAAACACTGAAATTCCAATTCCATTTAATCCCAAAATTACAAACGTTAAATACATTTTAAATATGTATACAATAATACAAACGCAGGATTAGCCAATACATGACCATCAGGTGACACAGTGTAACCCCTTTAGGATGATCGCCCTTTAAATTGAAAAATATTGTCAGAAAGACTGAGACACGAGGAGAACAACGTTAATTAAGATATTAGAAATCTAATCCTTTCAGGGGTCACAGCTTGAATTTCACATACAAACAGAGAAGAAAATATAATTGTGATATACTAGCTACAACCTAATTTTTTAAAACAAAAACTGAAAAATGTATTTACATTTCAAATTCACCACCTTTTGTTTCTAAAGACATAACTGCAATAATACAAATAAAAATTAGTATTATTGGAAGCGGAGAATTTTTACTAGAAATCAAAAATAAAAACATCTATAATATTCATTTTGGTGCTCTAGTCAGAAGTTTTAATGAAAAATTTTCTGAATGAGCTGAAGTACCATAGCCTAAAACAGGCGGTGGTACTTTTCTTTGTCCATTTTCCCTTTGATGCACCTCTAATAAACTCATACTTGGCAGCCAGGATCTATCTCTAATGGCAGTTGCGACAACATTTCTATTAGGTTCCTTATCATAGGCTTCGCTATCCATCCCAAAATATTCACAATATTCGTGAATAAAGTGACGTTTATCCCTATTCATAGACTCGAAGGAATATGAACGACTTTTCTGTTTGCTTTGTTTGGCCAACTGTACCAACTCTGTAAGTTTTTCGTGGATTCTCTGGCAGAATTTCGCATCTTTCTTCGCCCACTGTTTTAAATAATCAGAATATCTGGGGGTTAGTTTTTGGGATAAATCTGGATTTTTTATTTGTAAACCTATCGCAAGTCGTCTATTTCTTTCGTAAATTTTACATTCCTCATTACAGTCCAAGCTATAAATTAAAATGTGCAAATTACAGAATAATACATTTTCTTATTTTTAACTCACACTCTCATCACACTAATTCTTTTCGGTTTCGAGACGATTTGGGAAACATCTCCGTTTTGATCAATTTTATCTTTTATTTGAGCCATCTCCATATTCCTGTATTCGTCAATTAGGTCCATGCAAATTTTTGTGCCCTTTTGAAGACCGCACTGGCAAGTGACAGATACCGGTTGTTTACAATTACTTTCTGGACATGGCGGCTTATGACACGGTTTATTACATGGATGACCGCATAATAGTCTAGGCACTGAACATGGTTGGACGCAAGGCACGGGACATTCACCCCCATGGCATGGTTTTACACATTTATGGCATCCACAGCACATTGGTCTCATGCATGGTAAACCACAACTAAAATATTCCTGATTACAAGGAATAGTTGAGCGCTCTTCATGTTTTCCTTAAAAAAAAACATTTTATAGCATAGATCCATAGAGATTTTCACAAAATGTAATGAGCTCTTAAAAACAGTGCGGGTAATATTTTAATAGGGATACCGAGTGTCCCAACAAAATAAGACTTCATTGACATTTTTATTATTCTTTGCTATTTTTTTTATATAAACTATTGGGTTGATACAAAAGTTGATCATCTCGTTTTTGGCACTGGATGGCATTGCATCACAAAACCTAAGTGCTTACTTTGAAAGAAAGGATTTCAATGAGTACTCGGAAAATAATTATGATATTTAGTTGTTTTTTATATTTTGTTGATTATTAAAAATGGCAAATAATAAAGAGCATTTTCTACATATAAGAGTTTTTTTTTATTTCCAAAAAAGCAAGAATGTGGCTCAGAATGTTTGAAATATTGACGCTAATTAAAAGTGATCAACACAGAACTCGAGCGATCAGAGAAATTAATGGAAATCAACCAGTCAACAGTGTCAAGATGATTCCGTCAACTTGGAGTGGTTAGCAAGGCCAAAGTAGGGGTGCCGCATGAATTAAGAAAGAAAAATTTGATAGACCAAGTTTTTGCTTGCGATTCTCCATTACACTGCGACGAAATCTATTCATTTTTAAAGGGAATGGTGAAAAATAAATGGTACCAGTTGTGGTTGTTAATAATTCTTAATTTTTTCTTAATAAAAAACACGTTTAATTTGGGAAAAAGGTAAAAAATTGTTTATTCAAAGTATGCCCATGCCATCGCTAAATGCATATTTTTTCCATCTCCCTCCTTTTGTAGATGCCTTCCCAGAAAAACTGTACATGTTTTAAGATGGTCCAATCATCAAGACATTTTTCGACATGGTTCAAATTGGTCATTTGTTGACGGTAACGAACGGTATTACCTGTTTCACCTGGTTTTAGCTGGTTCAACAGTTTCATCTGATAGAAGACACCCTTCTGATTCCATCAAATGCCCTTTCGGCTCTTTGTCTTCTTTCCACAGCGATTCGGTATTGAGCGATTATAACTCGAAATCAATTGCATTTTGAAAGGTGCTGTCATAGCAACAAAATGTCATAAGAGATTAGACTGTAAACCGAGCTTTGTTTTCAACGCCATCTCTTAAAAAATTAAGAACTATTAACCGCCATGCCTGGTAAATAATAATGTTAAGCGTAAAAGATCATGATGTAAGATCGCGAAGATGCCCTTTTAAGCAACACAAAACCAGATTTGCATCCGAAGAAGGTTATTGGAACTGGAAGGGAATCTTTTATTATGAGCTGTTACCTGTAACACAGACCATTAATTCGGAGAAATTCTGTGCATTACAGAGACGCGACTGGAATTAGCCAACAGAGAGGACATTGCATTCCATCGACATAATGCTAAACCACACGTGTCTTTGGCACAACTCTTCCAACCTTGCGCCCCCGATCTTCCATTTATTTAATTCGTTTCATAACAACTTAAATGGTAAATGGAAAAGAACTGAAAAATCACCTGAGTCAGTTCTTTAGCCAAAAACACTAGAACTTCTATGAGGGCGGGATTATGCAGCTATATTTTTTTAAATGGGACGAACTTTTGCATTAATCCAAAAATTACGTTGTCTATAAACATATTGTGAACTTATATATAACTTTATCCATATTTTATTATATACCTTATATTTTTTATATAACAAAGTAAAAATTTTAATATATTTACCATAGCACCATTTTTTGGTTAATACAAAGCAAGGAGGGCATGGTCCAGTGTGACATTCGTGATTAGGAGGATGACCACAAGGCCTTGATTTTGAACAGGGTTTGATACAAACTGGCGGTTTTGTTCCACACGGAATGGGTGGATACAATACGGCAGAACCGCATTCGCAGAACAGCTCTTCGAAACTGGTCTCTAAACAAGGCGGGCATCGGCCCGAATGGCAAGTTCTTTCACACCTATGAAGTCCACAAGTTAGCAAACGATTGCAAGGCAACAAACAAATATGTTCCACTTCAATACAACATTTCTGATTACACTTATGTTTACCACAGAGGCGTTTCTAAAAGCAAAATAAGATTAATGTTTATATTATTATTAATTGGATATTATCATAACTTAAATAGTATTGTTTTATTACAAATATAACTATATTCCTTATAGATTTTCATTAGACTTATTAAAAGTTGACTTAAAAAGCAATAGCTTCCTCAAAAGAAATTAAAATGTTAGACCAACATTTAACTGTATATTCAAGCCTTGGTAACTACTATACGTTTATTTTTTATTCATGTGTTTAACCTTCAAGCGATCGCGCGGTGACGTATCGACCGCACTTGATATATTTTCGGCTATAAAATCTTACATATACTTCACAAATATTTCTCATCTTTAGTAGCCACTTATAGGGTCACCAAGTAAACAAGATACTATATCCCTCTTGGGCACGGTCAATAACATACAAACTGCATTTGCTTTAGTCATAGCATAAACGGTCAATAGTTCACGCGCGCTCGACGTCGAAAAAATTACATGCGATGCTCTTCGCAATAGTATTTTTTCCAATAAATACAAAACAATATACAATTTTAGTCTAACAAAATTATTTTCTATCATATTTTTAATTATTAAAAATGGCTCGTAGGTGAAGATCAACTACTGAATTGACAGAAAAAAGCAAAAAATTTATTCGACATCAAGAAAAAAAGGCCTTTGGGACTCTCTCGTTTTCTAGATATTGCAGGAATAAACGCCATAGTAATTTAGAGAGCAAATAAAGTAGTTTGAAAAAAGCCGAAAATATTTAAGTGTATTGAAAATGCAGTTAATAAAAAAGTATGTAGAGAGAAGAGTTACGATAGTCAGCTAAGATGGTACCTTCCAAGAAAACTCCAAAAAAAAATTACAGACCACTTAAAAATAAGTGACGGAAACTCATGTAACGAACCAGGCACAAGTTCCAGTTCCATGCAGAGGAAGCTGCAAAATATGTCCTGCTGAAAAGAGGAGACAATCCAAGACACAATGTGCAGCTTGTCTTAGTTATTATGTAAGTAAGAGTTATGATACTAAAATGTTTCCTAATCCAAAGAGAACGTGTATACATATAATTAAACTTAAAATCAAGAGATAAATATAGTTAAATAATAAAAATTATGTGTTTTTTATTACTTGATCTCGCCAAAGTGTAATTTTAGAAATTGAATTTTATTTTATTTTTAAGGTAAATTTTTGTTACCAAATTCTTTCCTAATTTGAAATTAATGTGTAATAAATAAAGTGTGATAGATAAACAAGTTTTTGTTTTAATTTGTCTCCTAAATCTCAAAAATCTATAATGGTTTTTAAAGTTACGCGTGACCCCGGCCGTAACAAATAACCGCTGCCGTAGCAAATGACCGCGCGCCCGCTTGAAGGTTAAAAAAGTGGTGAAATCCACGTTAGAAATGAAAATAGAACAGAAGTTCAGTTCAGAACAGAAGAATCAGTGAATGTAAAAGGCATCATAGATCATTAAAATAAAGTGTAGATAGGAATACAATAGGATAAAAAAAGCATTAACATTTTAAAGATATTAGAAGCATCTAATGAGAATTAAAGAGAAAATAGATAATCTATAATAGAATCAGTAGTAGTACTAGCATCTTCGGAAAGATATCTGTAAACAGCGGCTAAAGACCTATCGTACGAGGAGTGTAAATAAAATAGTGAGACTGGTGGCCTAGCATTCTATCTGACAACACTGTTAGCTTCCCCTTTGGAGGGAAGTCAGGCTAGCATCTTATGCGTCTTCGGCGCTAGTTTGTACTCCTTTAAGTAATTTGGTAATCCACAGCAGTTCTTTTCGTGAACCTTTTTTTTCTAGCGCTTTCTAAAAATGAGTAACAATAATTTCCAGCAACTATATGCTATCAAGTTATGTTGCTAGTTTGTACTCCTTTAAGTAATTTGGTAATCCATAGCAGTTCTTTTCGTGAACCTTTTTTTTTCTAGCGCGTTCTAAAAATGAGTAACAATAATTTCCAGCAACTATACGCTATCAAGTTTTGTTTCAAACTAAAGCACTGGGTGATAGAAACTTGGAAAACTTCAAAAGACCTATTGGAAACAGTGTTTTATCAAGAGTCCAGGTTTTCAGATGGATTAAGGCATTCTCAGAAGGCCAAGACTCGATTGAAGATGAACCTCACAGCGGAAGGATTTCAACTGCAAGATGTGATGAAAATTTCCACGAAATCCGAGATCTTGTGGGTTCTGATCGTCGGATGACGGTCAGAATTGTCGGGGAAAAGTTGAATTTAACTCACACAACCGTTCATTGGATTTTGACCAATAAATGAAAGACCTTTCGCAAGATCAAAAAAACACAGGAGGAAAACATGTCTTGTCTTTTAGGACGGATCAAAAATGATCCTCATTTTCTGGTACGTATCATTACTGGTACCGAGTCTTCGATGCTTTGATACGACCCGAAAACGAAGCGGCAGAGCCACGAACGGCACGATTTTTGATAGGCAGGGGATCGTCCATAAGGAATTTGTGCCTCAAAGCTAAACAGTAAACAAACATTTTTCCGAAATGTTCTTGAAAGATTTGGAGAGACTCATTCGTCTGAAACTGAATATCAAGAACACCTTGTATCTATATTCCTACACTCCTGCATCTGTACTCCAGCACTGCTATGAAGAGCTGAGAAATTGTCTCCAACACTGTGTGTGTCTGTTAATATTTAATCTGTCAAACTATTAATATTTAGAGCACTATTTTTTATACAAATTGTAGTTTTTTTATTGCAGATTACGGATCTGAGCTTGAAATTAGCCTGAACTTGTCTGAAAACCCCTGTCGATTTTTCAAATGTGATATTAGCTTTAATAAGCACTGTCATTAAGGAACTAAACTATCTCAACTCGCCTCACGGTCAGACTGTTAATATTTAGCTTGCCGGCTTCCCAAAGCAATTACTTTGAAGGCCACAATATAGAATTGTAATTTCAATTGAAAGACTTATAAAAAAAAGTCTCTACTTTATTTACACACCTCGTAATATAATTTATAGATTAAGTAAAATGGGGTATGTATCAAGTAATAATCTAAAACTATGAACTAAAGAAAAATAAGAATTATATAACTGAATATAAGATTACAGGTCTGTAAGTTAATATATATTACCTTATTGCATTTTTTCTCACACAATATATCCCCAGAGGTGTTAATCAATTCATCACATGTAACTTCTTTATTTAAATTTCCACAACGGCAACGAATTACTGTTGTTAAGGGACAAGTTGGACATTTCCCTTCATGACATTTTTCTTTGCAATGATGACCACATTTCAAAAACTTATTACATATCTACAATTTCAGAGACTGCAAACCAAGATCTGATTCTTAAGAGTTAATTTTAATAGAACATTTTGATAAACTTTATCACATATATTTTTATCACCTTTATAACATGTATCACAGTGAAAATACACAAAGCTTTCCAGATCATATATATTTATTTATAAAACACTATTAAATGAATAGTATTTACCTTATCACAACATGGAATGGGATCTAAACAAGATTTCCTCTCCTCTTTGAGAGGTGTTTCACCACAACAACAAAATTTAACCAAATCTACATCTCTTTCACATGAACTGCAAGGTCCTGAATGGCACAGTTTCTCACAGTTATGATTAGAGCATGATAACAATTTTCCACATGTATTTTCACAGATAAAATGTACTTTTCCTTGGTGTTCGGCATTACAAGTCACCTGAAAAAAAGATTTTATAGTCTGGTCATAAAAAAAAATCTGAAGAAATTACTTACCTTTCTACCAGTTTTACCACAATAGCATTCCTGGATTAAAACCTGCTTACAAAATTTACAATCATCTGTATGGCATTTCTCTGCACAGGTATGAATTCCACAATTTAACAATTTATTACAGTAGGCTTCACAGACAAATTTAAATTCGGAACTACATTTAACAACCTGTTCAGTCGCGCCACAACCACAAGGTTTAGAAACCATCACATTACACTCTGGACAAGGACCTGGATGGCACAAGATATTACACTTGTGATCACAGTTTTTGCCTTTCTTTAAACACACATCTCCGCAAGCATGAGCTATAATGTTTGGATCAAATTTTGGATTAATCATTTTGCCACAATAACATCTATATTCGCTTGGTAACTCTGTATATAAATTCTGACAAGCTGGGCAACGCCAATTTTCTTCAACCTAAAATTAATGAAATAAAAAAACTCAGTATTCAAAAATCAATATACAGGGTATCCAGAAGCTTTACCGACAAACAAAAACAGCTCCATAAAATCATATACACTGGTCAAGTTGATATGTCACAAAATACATTGTGTAAAAAATATCCGGAATTTCTCATTTACAAAGCACGCGTAAAATATTCTTTCATTTTCTTGTAAGATGGCAGCACTATGCCTAGTTATGATGTCTAATTTGAGTGCAATAGGTCAACTAGTTTGTTTACATCAGCTGGTTTTGTTAGTCGACATCAAGTTTGTGTTGCGATTTAACTATGAATAAAAATATTGAGCAAAGAGTTTTCCTTAAATGCAGTTTGTCAAATGAAATTTCGAAATGTTGCAGAAGTCCTACAGCGAATCGTGCACACTGGCATATAAATGTTTCACTGACATATAAAGCGTTCAAAGAGGGTCGAGAAATTATAGCTGATTTGCTCCTTTCGGGTCGATCTTCAACGTCTAGGGACGAGTCGCGATGAAACGAGTCGCATCACGACTAGTTCCGAAAGCACTCAATTTTGTTTAAAAAGAGCATCTAAGGCACTGAAGACATGATTTCCTGGGCTTCTACGGATCCCACCTTCATGAACAGCATCGTAACGAACAACTAGACATGGGTTTATGAGTATGGCATGCAAACAGTCATTGGAACGGCGCCTCGAAAACGAGCCGAAACCCAAAAAAAGCGCCTCAAAGTCGCTCGAAAATCAAGATCATGCTCGTTTACGCAATTTCTTCGATTACTGTGATGTGATGCACTCCGAACTTCTTCCAGAGAAGCAAAAAATGAATAAGGAACACTATTTAGGTATCATGAGGCATTTGCCCGAGAATATCCGCCGAAAATGGCCAGATTTGTGGAGGAACAATTCAAGGATCTTATACCAAGATAATGCTCCATCACACAAAGCCGAGCCGTCGTTGTGCAAGGGTTTTTAGCCAAGAACTCGATGACCAAGCACTGTAATGGCCTGATACGGCCCCGTGTGACTTTTTCCTGTTCCCATAGCTAAAATTACCACTTTGAGGAAAGTGTTTTGAGTCAATTGAGGGCATAAAAGAAAATTAACTGAAGGCCATACCTCAATCAGCCTATGAACAATGCATGTAGGATTGGATCAAGCAGTTGCAAATTGAATTGCACTCGACGGGGCCTATTTTGAAGGCGACAAAATAAATTTTTATGATTAATTTAACTCTTTTATAATGTAATAATGTAAAAGTACAATAATCAAAGGACTCTAGTCCCCTCAGGAATCAAGATAAAACTGTAAAATTTGCTGTTTTCATTTGTCAGTAGGGCTTTTGAACACCCTGTATAATAATCCTCATACCTTTGACGATTTTGCCCAAGTAATAATACAATTTAAATGAAGAATATGGTAACATTGCAAACATGACCAAATTTTTTCAGTGTTTCTTATTTTATCACAGCACACTAAACATTCTAATGCATAGCGGTCAATCATATCAATTAACCGCTCCCTCTGTCCTGCTACATTGGCTACGAAGAAAACATTCTTTTTAGTAAAGTTAGAATACATATAATGTATCAAATAAATACCATCTTTACTGATTACTGGCAATGTTAATTGCTTTCCCATTCTCTGTTTATTTTTGTTACTATACTGATGAAAATCATTTGGTTTCTTCCGAGAATAATACTGATGATTATTTTCACTTCTAGATGAGGTAAACCTCTTGCTATAATTTGGGTTTTCCTAAATATAAAATGACAACATTAATTTATAATTTATATTTATTTCATCCACTTACCCTATAATAATTATTAGTTCTTGATTGATTTTGATTTGTTCTATCATGTCTAGGATATGATGAATTGTATCTATCTTTCTTATCAAATCTACTTCCATATGCATCTTTATTATTATAATAGGAGGAATTATCTTCAGCCAATTCATAATTAGTATCGTCACCCTCAAATTTATCAATGTTGCTATGATAATCTCTATTTTCATAGTGGTCATTATTGTACTTGTAATATGAGTTTCTCTCATTTCTGTATTTCTTATCATGTGATTTTTTAACAGAACTGTTCACACTAGTATAAAATGTATTGCTTGCATGTTCTGACTGTTTAAATTTTTCACCATCTGATCGAGATTTAAGTGCTTTTGTTTTATTAAAATTTCTATTTTGCCTTGTAAAAGTTTTCTTTATTGCACCATTATTAGAGTTATTTAATGGAAAATATTCGGGTGCTGTTGGTTGTAGATTTGAAACTACTGAAGGACATTGACTTGAAGATTCTTCCCTGTTAGAATTATTAAACTGAGACATTTTAACAAATTTAGGAAAAATGTACCATTTATATCAATTAGAATTATATCTATCACTGAACACAATTTCTGTTTTACTTTTAACAGTGTCTAATTTAAAACTATTTATTTATATTTAATAAATGAATAAAATAGGGCAACAGATGGGAGGAAAAAAAAACCTAAAAATGAAAAAGTAGAAATGATTATTCATTGATCTATAATATTGATGAACTTACGAAATTATGAAAGATTGTGCAATATAAACTTTTAATAATATGACAACAGGAAAAAAATGGAAAATTGTTTTTTGAAAAACTACAAAGTCAACAAAAGATTGGTTATAGTTTTAAAATCCCAACTTATCGACACTAAAATTATGACACTCTAATTGTTATCACTAACGAAAAAAAAAACTGTATGTGTATAGGATTACGAGGAACTAAAAGAAGATAAAAACGGGCCCCACTCAAATATAATTAATAATAAATAATTTACATTCAACTTAGCCTCACACTCCAGTGGACTAAATGGAGTACATTTGGATCCTATCAAACCCATATGTAAGCCAAATAGATCATTCTTCCTTGCATTAATCCATAGTCATAAACGATAGAGCAACATCATATTAAGATTTGAAATATATTGAAATTAAAAATTTGTATAAAATTAAAAAACAATAATAATAAAATACATTGGATTTAAACGTATTTTATTTTCTTGCTAGTAATATGACTGTTATTTTCTAATATATCTGTTCAATTGGATTCATTATGTATCAGAATGCCTATTTGAATAAAAGAAGATTATTTAAATGGCCAAAAACTGTCAACAAAAACTGCTGTCATTAGAGAATGACATCAAAAATGGAAGAAATAGAATATTAAGCTCTGTAATTTTGGAAAAGGTTTTAATTTATTAATATATCATATATTTCCTAATATTTTTCGTCTATAATTATACTTCCATTTAAATAGAACTGATTTAAGGTTTGTACTATTATCGAAATGGATCCAGAAATTGCTAAGTACATGAGAACGTAAGTGTTAAAATGATACATACATTTATTCTATAATGAAACAATCATTAAAAAACGTATCTTTTAGTGAACGAAAACCAGGATCAATTGACGTCCATCCTAATATTGATGCAATTATTTTAAGTTATGATATTGATGTGCAAATTCTTGGTGCTAAAGAAAATCAACTACATGGCGAAAAGAAGGTAATAGCTATTAAAAAATACAATTTGACATAGATGTATTTTTGAATATGATTTACAAGCTGCCAAATTAATCATTCAGGACCATCAATAGATACATTCAAATTAACATCAGCCTTCTACATATAATATTATTCAGTAAGCTCTTATTTATCTGAGGGTATCATTCAAAAAACTTTAGATTTAAGTTTTCAAAATATTGTTGTAATAACATTTATTTCATATTCTGCCAAAAACGAATAAAATGTTTACTTTTTAGTATAAAGGTAGCTACATCAAAAAAATATTAAGATATCAAAATATGAAACAATTCAACCAGGGGATTAGCCTGTAATGATTATTAAGGTATCCACCTTTTTCTTTGGTAGTCTTTTTAAGGTATCCACCTTTTTGTTCAAAATACTCATTGTCTTACCTAGGCATTGATTAAATGAAACACTTGACTTGATCATGGAATATATCACCCCATGAGATGTTTGTACTTCATATCTTAGGGTTTTCAGTCTTTGGGGGATTTGTCTACCAATAGTGTCCTGTATATACCCAACCCTTCAACAAAGATTTGGAGATCTTTGTGTCCAAACTAAAGAATTCTAAGATTTCTAAGAAATTTAGTGCTACCCTTATTATGGAGATGCATATGGTCTCTCTGGAAAATAGGATGCTGGCCAGACCCCATTGGCTAGTTGCCTAAGACGATGGTACAACAGTATGGCAGCCAAGCTGTGTCCCTTTAACTCCTGCTCTCAGTGTGAATGTTGTGTTTAATTTATAAAATAATAAATAGTCCACCCTGACTTTAACTGGGGCTATCCTTTGGTTTTGGCCAATAAACCATTCACTATGTTTTTGCCTGTGTGAAAAATCAGCAGGTAAGAGTGCTTATACTCTTTGTACATGATAAGGGTAAAGTTATTGCCCTTTTTTCTATGTACAATCCAATGGAAACTCCAACTTATCGGGCCACATTTCGAGTAATTCTGATAGCATCCTGTTTAAGATATAAAATTTGTTCTCGACTTGAGGATTGATTTCTCTCTGCCGCCCACGTTCTTGAAATTTTGGAACCAAGTCTTTTGGTTTTAAATGGAACTTAAATGCGCGCACTGACCTACACTAACATAAGTTTTCTCGCAATGTTGAAATAACATTGAGGTTTATTTGCGACATTGCTGCATCGATATTGGCTGATGTATGACGTGATTCTTAATAAAAAAATATATTTTCATTGGTTTATTCATTAAATAATAGTCAATTAATATTTGGCAAATGTGCTTATACACATACAGTAAAGCTCACTTATTACGTACACGCTTATTACCAGCGCCTCGTGAGGGAGGGCGTTGGGGCGCCGCCGCTCCTCTATTTATCACAGTAAACAATTTTTCAGAGCAAAACACCATATTTTATTTCCGTTCAGTTTCTTTCCTTTAACTCATTTTCCTGGTTCACCTCCTGTATAGGGTTTCAATAGCACGAAAACTAAAAAGGAGAAAGAGGAAAACAAAAAAAAATTCTTCAGTAGCACTGTTTTGTTCTACGCCCTCCCACTTTAAAAACCCACGAACCGCTACGTATCTATGATATAACGTACCGAATAACCAAGTTGCGGCAGTTATTATGAAGCATTCAATAGATAATTCATTTTTATAACGTACTCCATTATTATCTACTTATCGTAGAAAATACCAAATTCCTGGTCGGCGTATTAAATTATAAAGTAATTTTTATTTGGGTAACATGTATTGTGGGGTAGACCGGCGAGAAATCAAAGCAAAAAATAGGCGGCCGCCTTTAGACCGACCGACAAACGCTACCGCCGTTTTTTTGCGTTTAGGTCCAGCTTTATTTACTTATGGATATGTATTTGTATTAAATCCTATATTCCCGATAATTGTATTTAATAACTTTAGTTTCTTGTTGTGTAGTAAAGTTGTGCTGTTTATGATCATGTCTAGGCGGGTTTATAAACGAATTATGTTTTAAGCATGAATGATTAACCGAAGTTAGTTCCACTAAAATCGTCTGGAAGGCCTTAACAATGGATGAAAAAAATTCAATAATTCTGAAGATGGATAGTGGTGCTAAACAAGTCGACATCTGCAAATCCAGGACTTTGAAAAAGACAACAGTGTCCACGATACTAAAAAACAAATATATAGTATTGCAATTCCGCGGAGTTTCGACACAAGGTAAAAGAATTCGTAAATAAGTTAAAAAAAAAACATCGATGAAGCATTACTTCAACGGTTTATATATCCAAAAGCAGGAATACTACAATTACTGGACCCCCATTCTTCAGGCAACGGCTGAAAAGTTTGCGAAAATGTTTAATGTTGCTGGATTTTCTTGCGATTTGGGTTGGTTACATAGATTCAAAAAACGGTGCAATATAAGTCCTAGTAAAATTCATGGAGAAGCTGCGAGTATAAACCTGAAAAATGCGATGGATTGGGTTAAATTAAGAATAGTTCTACATCTTAGAAACTATGACTCTAGCGATGTTTTTAAAGCCGATCGACTTGGTCTTTTTTACAAATTTGCTCCACATCGTACAATGATCTTTAAGGATGAAATATGTATGGGGGAAAAACTATCGAAGGAAAGAGTAACTATTCTTGAGTGCGCAAACATGACAGAACTGAAAAACGCAAACTTTTAGTTATTGGCAAATTTAACAAACCCAGGTGTTTTAAGAACGTTAAAAAACACCAGTTAATTGTATAACTCATCCACGCTCGCTTGTTTGCTGTATAGCAAACAAGCGAGCGTGGATGACCGCTGATATTTTCGAAAGTGAATTGAATGGGACAAACAACTGATTAAAGAAAATAGGCACATATTATTGCTTGTTGATAACTGCCCTGCTCATCCGCGTCTTACGAATCTAAAAAACATTAAACTGAATTATTAAACATTCAAAACAATTGATCAAGGTCAGTAATCTGTGAACAGTAATCTTAAGTGCATTGATAACAGCACACCAATAACAGTAAATATGTTCGATGCTATTGAAATGATTCTAAAGCTTGGCAACAGGTTTTTCAAAAAACTATTAAGAACTCTTTTAAACATGCATGGCCCTCCCTTTGCGAGTTTGAAGAGGACGATGACTTGCTTCTCACCCAATGGCTTATTAAACAAGCTGAAGATAGTACAACCTGCCTTTGAGTGTGTGGCTTACTAATAATAATTTTAACTTGGTTAATTTCCACTATAATAGACGCTTTCGTTGATATGGATAAGAACCTTGTGACAACAAGTATGCCTACCGACCAAGAGATTACGGCACAGATTGGTGGAACTGAACAGCTTGAGAGTGATGAAGAAGTACCGTTAGAAGAAATTCTCCTAACTTTTCATGATGCCATAACAGGAATAAAAAACGTAAAACGATTTTTAGCACTACAGAAGATTGTATTTTGAGGGCAACGCTTGAAATAGAAATGTGACGCTTGAAGCAAACTCATATTACAAACTTCTTTACAAGGTGGTTTTAAGTTTTTTTGTCTGTTTTTAGAGGAGACTTTAAGTTTTAAAAATGATTTTTTTTATATAATTTTGTTTTTCCTTCCATTATAATATGTATGTATTTTTGTCAAGAATTAATAAAAACCATAAAAATGTATTTACATATGTGTATGTAGGTACATACATATTTTCATTTTTTTTAACGAACTTCTTATATAACGTACCGATTATTAAGGTCCCCTTTGGTACGTTGTAACAGAGTTTTACTGTATTTACTTAAACTGTTAATTATTAGCTTTTCGATTCGTGATTTAGTAACTTTACAATTTTTTTTTCTCCGGAATGCTTAGGTTTTTTTGATTTAAAGAATCGTATTTATGGAAGAATTTTCCTTTACACCCTGTATATTATTGTTTTGTCTATGGGCATATTATCCATTTATTTTAAAATTGGGGAATTTATGAATATGGATATTTATTTGTAATTTTAGAATTTAAAGAAAACTATTGAACTTCCTATGATTAACAGTAGAACCGACTGCCATGCTCTTGCAAAAGAAGTAGTAAATCAGTGTGATTTGATACACCATTCTAGACTAGCTGAAGTAGAGCAAATAATTTATTATTTGAAGAAAAGAAAATTACATGGCGGAGTTAAAGGTAAGGTTAAAATCACATTACTATTTATTTCAATATTTCCTAATTAAACGAACAGTAAAGCAGTAGCTAATATTTAGTCTAGTTTCATAATTAAAATTTGTATAACATATTTACATTTAGATAAAATATTTTGTACTAAGTATTTTAAATAATGTTTAATTATTTAAACTAGAGCTAGTTATTATGTTAATAATAATAAGGTATTTTGTCTAACATTGCAGAATATTTTTTACATTTTATCATTTTTATTAAATTTTGTACACATGTTTCTCATAGATGGTAGTATTAATGCAAGGAATTTTACATATCAATAACTAGCGATACTATAATATGCTACTATGGTGTAACAAAAGTATTTTTGTTTTTGTGGTACTTAGTTATTCACAGTTTTAATAAAATTATACATGGAGGTTTTCCTCGACACATAGGCGTTGGGTTTGATGACCTCAACTCATCTTTAGGCCAGTAACTCTATTCCTCTTCGGTACCACTACGAGTCTTGGCGAAAGATTTTATGCTGTGTGAGGAAAAATTTCAAAGTCCGATTTATTAATTTTTGAGATGGTCAGATGTGAAGTGTGTGGCCTTGCTGTGACAGGACTTTTTTTACGGTTGATCATAGCTGGATATTCTTCAACCAGAACAGCGTGCACTCTCTCAAATTGAGCTGAGTAGAGTTGTGAATTTATCGCCCTGGCGTCGGGAATCAACTCAAAGTGAATTACAACCTGATCTTCCCCTATCTTCAAGACTCTTGTCTCCCTACTGGTACTTTTAAAACTAGAACTGATCGTTACGGATTCCTCTCAGTTCTTCTTCCTTCCTCTACTTTACAAATCTCACGCGCGGCGTCAGTCGCTTTGAAGCCTGTTTAAAATTACCCTTATTTGGCGACTTGTTTTTTATTATTAATTTTTATTAAAAACAGTCGTCTGAATGTTTTGAATACTGAAGAAGGAATGTTTACTTGTCCGAGCAAAAAATTGAAATTGGATTACGCCTTTGAAAAGTGAAGTATAATCCTTTATTTATAAACAAAGAAAAAACGCAAATACTTTTGTTACACTATAGTAGATCCATTGAGTTTTGTATTTTCTAGTCAGAAATATATTTTATTTTGGAAATGGAAATTATTTAATAATATGAAATTTTTATTAGAAAATCTGTTATTTTTTTCTGTTTTAATTGATAATTTAAGGGAAACAAACTAAAAATTGAGTATCATACTCAGTAATATTAATATCCAGATATATATTAGGTTGTTCCATAAGTACCCGCCGTTTTTTTATTGAAAAAGCAACAATTATAACAGGAAATTAATCAGTGGTGTAGACTAGACTCGAAGAAGTTGTTAAGCCAATTTTTGACGTCCTCACCGTTGGCGAAGGTGACGGTGCACATTTGATTAGATGGCAAGTGAAAGAGGTGATAATCAGTTGGCGCAAGATCTGGAAAATACGGCAGATGCGGAAGAACCTCCCATTCAAGATAATTCAGGGTCTCTATGGCGATGTTTGCTGTGTGAGGTCGTGCATTGTCGTGGAGCAAGATGACTTGGCACTGTCGATCGAATCCTTTCAGTTGAATAACCTCATTTACTCGATTAAGTTTCCACTTTGGCATTTCTCCTGCTGCCACCCGCTCCTTCCTTTGCTTTATATTGACGTAAAGACACTATTTCTCATCTCCTGTGACGATTCTGTACAAGAATCATTACTTGTTGCTCGATGTCGGGCGAGATTTTGAGCAAGCTCCGAGTTTTTAAGTAAATCTCATAAGATGTCGATAATGCTCGAAGATGTCGGAAGATTGTAGCACGGCCGCAGTCCATCTTCTCAATCAATTCTCGGCAAGTTGGAAGGTCGACCAGAGCGAGGCGTGTCGTCCAGGTCGAAGTTGACATTTTTAAGCTTGGCAAACCAATCTCGAGCAGTCCCATCCTAGTTATAGAAACAGCGAAAATTGGAACAACCCAATATATCTAGTATTAATGAATAATTATGATTATTCAAGTCGACCTGATACACCATAAATACTAAATGACACAAAAAAAATTATTTCCCTCAACATACACAAACTGAGTGAGCTTTTAGTTTCGACTCCAAAGAATATGCTAAAAAATTGAGTGCATTAGAATTAGTTATCTTATTTTGTTATGGTTTAAAGATGTTGAACCTTCTAGAAATGGAAATGTGATCAACCAGTGTTAACCACAGTAAAAAGATAACATTGAAAAAACCATTGGTGTATCTTGGTATACGCAATATTGCAAAATAACATGTTTGAACATTTTCAAAGCCTGAGAATAAAAAAATTATTTTTCCTGTGGTCCCACAACCCATTAGTCAGCCTTGATTCTTCTTTGTATTCGTCTTTCTGGAATTCTGGTATCCCGCCCATCTGAGTTACAAATTTCTCACAAAGTATACAATATCCATATCCTTGTGTGATTGCTTCAATTCAAACTTATACCTGGTCCTCCAATTTACTTTATCATTCACAGTACCAACATTTCTTGTGAGTACTCTTCTTTAATATACTGCAAGCATGTCTCCTGTTTTCTTTGCGAGGGTCCACGTCTCTTAATATATGTCCACTGACCAAGTGAATATTTTACTGATCTTAACTTTCGTGTTACTTTTAATAAGTTTAGATCTTAGAAAATACTGGAGAAAGTAATTACCCCTTATAATGCTGTTTTCGTCTAGTTTGCTTCCCAGATACGTAAATTCGTTCTCAACTTCAATGTTGTCATCGCCAATTATCCACTTGCCTTTCCTTAGGTTAGTTTTCTGTATTAATTTCTAAATCGGCTCTTTTGGTGTTCTCCTTTATTTCATATGAATAATAAAAAAATCATGCTACATTATACAGGGTTATCCATTTCGTGGTTCGGAAAATGCAGCCCTATATTTTGACAACTTCTAAACTTAAATGTCATGCAAAGTTGTGATTTATTTACTTTAAGGCTTACCATTTTGTAATATGGATCGTTTAAACATCGAACAACGCGTTAGAATTGTAAAGAGTTTTTACAAAAATGGCAATTCTGCCGTCGCCACGCTTCGCCCCTTACGAGCCGAATGTGGTCGGCATCTATAATCGTCCTGGGCGCACAATTTCCAACACAATCAAGAAATTTGAAAATACTGGGTCTGTTACGAATGTGGCAAGACATGTGCATCATCGTAACGCTCGCTTAATGGAGAATATCTCTGCTGTTAGTGAAAGTGTAGCTGAAGACCTAAATTTATCTATTCCTCGGCGTTCACAGTCTGTGGGCTTGTCTTACGGCACATTATGGCGTATTATACATTTGGACTTGCATTTTCATCGTTATAAGGTTCAACTCGCGCAAGAATTGAAGCCCGCCGAGCATATGCCGATTGGCTGCTTGAACATTCACCTGATTTTTCGAACAAAATCTTCAGCAATGAGGCTCATTTCTCACTCAGCGGATACGTAAATAAGCAAAATTACGGTATATGGATCTTTGAAAACCCGCAAGTGCTTATGGAGAGTCCACTGCATCCGCAAAAAGTGACTGTTTGGTACGCGTTATGGTCTGGTGGTGTCACTGGCCCGTACTTCGAAAACGAAGAAGGAGTGACTGTTAACGCCCATTCTGATCGATATATGGTTCCAACAAGACGGCGCCACAAGCCACACAACATGACCAATTTTGGCTTTATAGGGCTCAAAGTCTTGAGCAGTGGAAAATCAACATTCATGGGCGAGATACTAGCCGAAATGTGCGGAAAAGTTATCGAAAATTACCTCAAAAGGATTGAGTCGTGCAAGCCGTCACGTTGTGGGCATTTAAATGATGTTGTATTTCACACTTAATTACAAAATCCAAGCAAATAAAATAAAACAAAAAATTCATCGAAATCTCAATTCTTTGTGTGCTGTTTTTAATTTTACTTTCCGAACCACAAAATGGATAAACTTATATCAATGCCCGTTCCCATACTACTGTGATAACTGTACTGTACATTCTGTCAAATAAGTACCGGGAATTGATCATTTGAAAGCCCCGCTTAAGGGACTGTCAACATTATTTTTATCGTTAAGTTGGCACAATTGTCCTCTATACTGACGCGGAGTTTGAAAGTCATATGTCATTTAGTTTGTCTCAAGTGTATTTTGCGATTTTTACAATGGAGAAAAACATCGAACAAAGAATTTGTCTTAAATTTTGCATTGCAAATGGAATTTCGTGTGCCCAGTTGCTGAAAATGTTGCAGAAGACTTATGGTGAATCGACTTTATCAAAAACACATGCATATAAGTGGTAGAGAGCATTCAAAAGCGGTCGAGATAATGTGGAAGATTTGCCTCGCTCTCGCCGGCTATTAACGTCTTCAACTGAAGTTAACATCGCTAAAGTGAAGGAAATGGTGACTGAAAATCGTCATTTAAATTTGAGATAGATAGCCGCTGATATTTCTGTGTCTCACGAATCAATTCGTACCATTTTAAGCGATTGTTTGAGCATGAAACGCGTTGCCGCTCGACTAGTGCCGAAAGATCTAAATTTTTTTCAGAAACTCAATCGCGTAAAGGTTGCTGAAGACATGCTAGAACGAGTCAATTCCGACCCCACATTCAAAAAACACATTATAGCTGGTGATGAGACATGGGTATACGAGTTTGACATACAAAGCAGCCAACAAGCTTCGAAATGGCGCCTTCCAACTGAGCCGAAACCGAAAAAAACCACGTCAGAGTCAATCAAAAGTTAAGGTGATGTTGACTGTTTTCTTTGATTATCGCGGTGTTCTCGCGGTGCACTCGGAATTCTTGCCAGAAGGTCAGACGGTAAATAGAGAATATTATCTGAGCGTTATGCGGCGTTTGAAAGAGCAAATTCGTCGAAAAATTTCGGGAAAAAAGAAAAAAACTCTTGGATTTTGCGCCACGACAACGCATCATCTCACGAAGCTATCATTGTAAACGAATTTCTGGCCAAAAACTCAACAAACACCATCGAACAACCACCGTATTCACCTGATATGGCTCCGGCCGACTTTTTTCTCTTTCCAAAACTCGAATTACCACTTCGAGAAATCCGTTTTCAATCGATAAAAGACATAAAAGAGAATTCGCAGAGAGAACTGAAGTCGATTCCGGAAAGTGCGTTTAAGAAATGTTTTGAAAATTGAATTATTCGATGGCATAAGTGTATTATTTCGAAAGGGGCCTTCTTTGAAGGCGATACAATAAATTTGGATAAATAATAAACAATTTGTGTTTTATTGATCAAGTCCCGGCACTTTTTTGATAGAATGTATATCATTTTTAAGTATTTCTAAAGGAAGTTGACTTAAACCACTTATATCTGAAGATCGTGATCACTATCTGTATAATTGTAATTCCCATGATGAGAAATGAGAAATAGCTTAATAAGTTATCTACCACAGTATTTGCTCAGTTTTTGCTATTTTAATTATTTTATGTCATTTAGTAAATATTCTTTGTTTTGTTTGCACTAATCTATAATTTTTTATTTTATAATTAGGACCGTCAAAAATTGAAGGTATTAGGGGATCGTTTATACCAATTCTTATAACAGGTATTTAAGACAATTACTAGGCAATACTGTCTCGGGTCATTTTTTTACATTGCCAGTTTGTGCCGTTAAAATATAGTTGAAATAACGTGTTTAGTTCTTTGAGAATGAAGGAAAATTGTTTTCCTTTATTCTCTTTCGACATATTTCAACTACGTTTTTTATGTTATAACGGCTTTTTGGCTTTTGTATTATTGTTTGCTTCTATTACATATAACACTGCATTTTACTGCTTCTTAAAAATTAACCACAAATTATTTTCCTTTAAATACAATTTTTTAATTTGTTATTATTATTAATAGTTTCTATCAATACAATTTAGAACTAAGTGAATGTGCAGAGATATTTTATTTGTAAATTGATATAATCGCTATATTTTTTTTGTAAATTAATTAATATTAAAATATTTTCAGTTTCAATTTAGAAATAGTTTAATTCATTTAGGATTCAAAACGAACTTAAAAATCAAAACTATATGTTTACCTATTGACTGGAAGTTATTTGTCTTCTGCTTTATGTTGTTTTTGTTCCATAGGTTCGTCGTGTAAAGATATATTGTACAGATTTAATTGTTTTATGTGTAAGGTGTTCTCAAAAATATTGATGTGTTGTTGAATAATTTAAACACTTGTTCCAGGTTTTTAGATGTATAAGATTAAATTTAAAAAATTCATATTAATTTGAAAATGTATGTATGTGTTGTTGGCCGATTACTGAAATTTTTTTTTGTTAACATTTTGTTTTAAGCTTGTAACTTAGGCTTAAAATTAATATTTAATATAGTTGACTATTTTTGGTAGCAATAACATTTTGACAAGTTCCTAAACGTCAAAAATATCGGTGTCTTGGCAAATCCATAACTGTTACATACATTTTTAAATATTATTTTGATACAAGTGTGTTGATTACTTATATATAGAAATCAAATAGCTATAATATACATATTTTTATGTTCATTTTTTTATACATGGTGCATCTCACGGAAAACAGGGACTTTTTCGAAAAAAACAAATTTGTATTTTTTCGACAAAAATCGTTATTTTTATTCAAAATAGTCTCCTTGTGCGCCAATACTACGTTTTTGCACGGTCAATGTGGTTGACGAATGAATTTTTGAGCTAGGCCAAAGATATGTCCTGCAGGATGGCGGTCGACGCCTTTTGATGGATTCATTGTCGGTCCTTTCATCGGCAAATGAAGTTTTTCGAAGAGGTAGAAGTCGAAGGGAGCTAAATCAGGCGAGTATGGTGAATGATTGATTGTTAAAATACCATTTTTGGTCAAAAAATCAGTGATGAGCGATGGAACAGCGCATTATCGTGCAACAAGCGACAGCTGCCTTGTTGACAGTATTGTGGCCGCAAAGCATTGATCATTTGACCGGTGGAACGAACTCCTTGTGCACAATTGCCTCAGAATCGTAGAAAACAAATCAACATCGTTTTGATTTTTGACTTCTCGATACAGCTTATCTTCGGATTTGGTTCGCTTGGGTGCTTCCATTAGGCACTTTAACGCTTTGTAAAGGTAGAGGTGAAGATTTAGAAGATATATATATATATATTCCCCCCAAAGCTGTGGAATAAATAGTTTTCAAGATACGGCCGCGATCCATCCTTAATGGGACACCTTTTATAATACTACTATATTGCTAGCAAGGTCTGGAGATCGGCATATCCGATAATTGAGTATGCTATAGACGTGCGTCAGTTTGCATATTTTTATGTTTTTGTGTCACGTTTATTTATCGGGACATTTTGCGCATAATGGGGCCGAGTAGTAGAAAAAGACATGGTAGCAGACATTTGCTGTCTCACTTAGTCTGTGACACCTCCACTTACAGATATTAGCAATATAGTAGTATTATATATATGCAGCAACTAAAGCTATTTAACGACTGAACCTACAGCTTAACGAGGGTTCCAAACCACGGTCGTCAGCCACAGACAACCCAGGCCAGCACCCCCTCAGGTTATCAACCATTGGTTATGTGCTTACCCATAAGTCCATCAAGAAGTCTACCGACTGGCGAGTGACTGAGAGGTAATTCGTTGTCGGATCGTACACTTTTGCCAAGAAACAATCACTGACATTTAAATGTAGATGTGTGTGTGTGCGCGTGCGCGTGCGCGCGCGTGTGTGTGTGGGTGCGTGGTGGCGTGTGCGTGTGCGTGTGCGTGTGCGTGTGCGTGTGCGTGTGCGTGTGCGTGTGCGTGTGCGTGTGCGTGTGCGTGTGCGTGTGCGTGTGCGTGTGCTGTGCGTGTGCGGGGTGTGCGTGTGCGTGTGCGTGTGCGTGTGCGTGTGCGTGTGCGTGTGCGTGTGCGTGTGCGTGTGCGTGTGCGTGTGTGTGTGTGTGTGTGTGTGTGCTGTGTGTGTGTGTGTGTGTGTGTGTGTGTGTGTGTGTGTGTGTGTGTGTAGGTAGGTAGGAAGTAATACAAACAGAAGAAAGAAAGAAAAACAACCATCCGAGCGCTGGAATCGAACCAATTACCATGCCACCCTGCGGTTTCGGCACAACGACGACTAACCACCGCCTTACCGTCGCAGTCAAGTCCTTGCAATGTTACATTCGGAGCAATTTTTGCCCGTCAGTCAATTTGTGTAGAACAAAGCGTGCACAAACCTTGCGAAGTCCCAAATGATCGGTCAAAATTAAATTGAATCTTTGGACATGTCCAATTCCATTTCTATGTATCGCAACGAAGATTTTGGCTGATTTTTTTATAAATTCACGCACCATTTCAATGTTACTTTGAGTAACCACGGAATATTTCAGACTAAGATATTCGTCGCCTTTGATGCCCTCACGACCTTTTAATCGTTTAAAACCACTCGTGGACTCTGCTACGGAATAAACAATACCCTTGTTTCATACCCTTGTTTCATGTATTAAAACGTTTCGGTGAATGTTTTAACAAGTTTAAAACAAAACTTAATATTCGCTCTTTGATCGATGTTCATTTTTCGACCGATGATATAAACACACTGACACTTTAAGCGCAATAACTTGGCTTTTATAATCCGAATGTCATGAAATATTGTCAAAACGTTAGTGACGGATCCTTTCCAACGCTTAACACCATCAAAAGATGACGCCACTAGAAATAGCTATTTTTCCTGTTTTCCGTGACACGCAACTTATATATTTAACACTTGGTCTCATTGAACATTTTCTGGAATTAATCTTAATATTAAAAGTATTGCTTTAAAAGGGCAAAAAAATAAGCGAAAAGTATATATACGTTTGTTTTTGAAGCGCTCGTACAGATTAGGATATTAAAATTATTAAATTTCTATGTATCACTGTCGTTTCACGTAAGTATTATGTACTTATTCGAGTGATATTTTTCCATCCCTAAGGTGATTTTCCGAAAGATCTTCAGATACATTTCTACTAAGAGAAAAATTCAACAAAAAAGTTAGAATTTTTAAAATAAAAATTATCATTTTTTCTCTTTAGGGTTTTTCAATTGATTGTTTTTTCAATCAATTCATTTGCATCTGTGAATGTTTGCATACAAATGAATTGATAACACGAAATCAAATTTTTCATTTAAAAACCTAAAAATTTTTAGTGAATCAAATGGTTCTTCATGTAATTTTCTTTTCAAGGTTGTCTATTTACTTAACGGATTAATTTATTATACTTTAAGCCTATGATAATCTACTATATCTCGTAGCTTATTTAAAAGGGCGTCAACTTCATATTAACTTGTTATGAGTTTGTTTGGTTGTATAATAAATAATGTTTTAAACTTATTCACAGTTCTCATAAAACTATTAGAATGTGCATGCATGCTTAGCATAAATATACCAACTTGGAAGAAATTGAAACTATGATTTAAGGATTTATGATTGAAATTGAAAACTCCTAGCCCTACTACTATTTAGATACTTTTATCGATAGGAATAATTAACACGTGAATATTATGGGACAAGTCGCAAAGATTTGAATTACAATAAACTTTTTCCGAGTTATTTTTATTTGTAACCGAAAGGTACCTATTTAAAATCGAATTTTTGGAATATAAGTATTGGGTTAATGCAAAACTTCGTTCCATTTTTTGGATAAAAATGTTATTTACCTACTATAAATCACATTTAATCACTTCCGATGGTGGCCAAAGAAATAAAGTCGTTACAGTACAATACAAGACACTGTTTGGCACATAAGGTTGCAATAAATAGCATATTTAATTAGTACAATAACTGTATGATATAAATATATAACAAAAAGGGGAAACATAATATGAAACTTACAAAAATAAATATAAATAAACTTGGCCGAATAAGAATTTTGTTAGAAATGGATCCTACCGGTCATTGTAAACGAATATGCTGCTGAAGAGTGCAGATTTTAACATTGCGGAAAGAAGCAAAGTCACTGGGGGAAATTGCAATGGATCGTCGGTCATTCAAAATGGTGGAAAATGCTCTAAAAATAACCAATTTACGAAAACCTTAGAGCTAGAAGAAAAACGATACCTCATACTGACAGGCAGATTGTCCGAATTTAAAAAAAAACACCCATTTAAATCGTCTACCGAAATGAAAAATGAACTGAAGGTAGAATAAGTTCAAGAACAATTCGAAGAAGGCTTCACGCAAGTAACTTACACGGTAGAGCAACCAGAAAAGTCCTTTTGTTATCCGTCAAGAATGTAAAACGACGTTTAAAATTTGTTCAAGATCAGTTAAATTGGTATGATGAACAAGGAATCGAGAAATAGCGCAATATTTGATGAAATAAAAATAAATTTAATAGGTTCTAATGGTAGGCGATTTGTTAGAAGACCACCCAACCAACCAAGAAGTATTACCAAAACATACTATTACAATTGTAAAGCCTGGAGCTGTGGGCAGCTTTTTCATGGTATGATTTAGGACCAATTTACGAAGTGCATATATCCGAACATATTAAAAAAAACATGGATCAAAATGAGTACATCCACATTCTTCTTGGAGTCATGCTGTCTTTTGCAGAAGAAAATATACCTCTGGAATGGAAATATCAACAGGATAATGATCCGAAACATACTACTAGGAAAACGAAACAATTTCTTAGTGACAATAATATGGATTTACTGCCCTGACCTTCCCAATCGCCGGACCTCAATCCCATTGAGAACTGGTGGACTTACCTCAAAAATACTGTGGGTAAACAAAACGAAAAACGAGCTTGAACTTTGGGAGGTGATTATAAAAGAATGGGAAGCTATACCATTAGAAATGTGTCACAGACTTGTAAACTCTATGAGCAAAAGATGCGCCAAAATAATGAAACACAAAGACCATAAAACTAACTATTAAATGATCAAAAAATGTTTATACTTTATTTACTACTTTTGTTAACTGTTAAATGGTCTGTATTGGGCTTGTTTCTTGGTTGGCTCTATTTTTTTAACCACATTTTCATGTTCTTTTTTGTAAATATTTGTTACATATTATGTTTACAGTATTTCTTTTTTAAACTAAGTTTGATATTATGTTTTCCATTATTTGTTATATATATTTTTTTTATACAGTTATTGTACTAATGCAGTATATTTTATTGTAACGGCTCTATTTCTCTGGTCACCAGTGTATGTGCTGTTCTATTCGATGATATTTCTCCATCTCTCCGGTAGCTGCATAATCCCGCGCTCATAGAAGTTTTGAGGTTTCTGGCTGACTGAAACTGACCCAGGCGATTGAGGTGATCAAGCCTTCCAATGAAGTAAAGTTATAACTGTTTAAGTTATTTTAAAGCAATCTAAATAAATAGTAATCGAAGGGTGGTTAAACTAAAATATCCCAGTCGAGTTGTAAATGTTTGTCTCGACTGGTCAAAACACTTGTGGGCCCTTCTCGTCGATTGCTCACATTAATTCACTTCACGGCCACAATTAATGGTCTGGTTTTCAGGTAACAGCTCATAATAAACAATCCCTCTCAGTCACACCAAATGCATAACATAACTTTCTTCGAATATAAACTGGTTTTTGCGCTGGTTGACGGGGCATCTCTGAGCTTACACTATGATCTCTAAAACTTAATATTTTTCATGACCATCAGCTTTAAAAATCAATCGATTTCGTTAAGTTTCAATTAAGAATTCGGTTTCAAATTTTTCTCTTGCTAACGATTACAAACAAGTGCCAAGTTGATGTAATCGCTTTGGTACTGTTGCCCGGTTGATCCCAAAAATCTCTCAAATTGTTCTGTCAATTACTTTCAATAAACGTCAATATTTCATTGCTAACACTTTCGGGTGGTCTGCGAAACATTTTTGCATTTTCGGAAATAAAAAAGCGTAGTATGTCGAAAATGCTCCTTATTTTCTGCCATTATAAATTCTTAACAACATTTAAAAAACAACAAGATAACACATCTTTTTCTGCTCGTTGAAATTCCTTCTGTCAAACATCAAAACTTTACAGGTATGAAGTAGAATAATATATAAGAAGGTATTCTAATCCTTCAAGTGACGATGTGAAATGTGTCAAGCGGTGGCGCCATCTCAAGTGTGTCCGAAGTATCAATTTAAACATGCGCCGGCCCTCCAGCATTTATCACAGTAGACAATTTTTCAGAGCAAATCACCATATTTCATTTCCGTTCAGTTTCTTTCCTTTAAGTCATTTTCCAGGTTCACCTCATGTATAAGGTTTCAATAGCGCGAAAAGTAAAAAGGAGGAAGGGGGGGAGCAAAAAAATTCTTCAGCAGCACTATTTTCTCCTACGCCCTCCCACTTTAAGAACCCACGAGCCGCCACTAATTTTGTTGTACTATTTCCTTCGGCAATTCTGTTTTATTTTTTTCTAGTTTTACCTAGTAGTCAATCTTCTCGACTTTAGACTCTCAGCTAAGGGCATCTTGCGAACCAATTATCTATGGTAATATTACGGTTTGACTTACTAATATGTTCAGTCAAGCGTTCTACAATATTTTGGCTACTAGTATTTAATTGATATGGCCCATCAGGTTGGCGTCCAATGTAAACCTCAATTGCACTAGTATAAAACGTTTTTGCATCACAGGCTGCAAACACCTTCAAACCGTATCTGTTTGGCTTCCTAGAAATGTATTGCCGAAAGCTGCAGTTGCCTCTGAATCCTTCCAACTTTTCGACAATTGTGACAAATTCTGAATGTCTGTAGGCATCTTTGCAGTGTTGCACAAAAGTCTCAAAGATCTGTCTTATAGGAGCGCACTTGTCAACTTCCTTTTGCTCATTTCTAGTATGAATGCCATCAAATCTTAACTGTGCAAGTAAAAATTTAAATCTGTTGATACCCATAGCCAATTCCCGTCCCGTTCACTTTTTATAAATCCAAAGAATTAAGGCTGTTTACATGTCGGATTCCAGCTAAATAAATCGAGCGTGACAAAGCTTTGCTTTCAATTATATTTGTCGGCTTAGTGTCTCTTTCGCACGTATAATTTCAGATAGAGTTTGTATTTTTTTATTTGTATACTCAACAATAACTTCCCACATCGCATCTGTAAAAAAGAAGTTCCAGATATCCATAGGCGATTTTAACCTTTTCACAATCGCTTTAACTACTGGAAAGGTTTTGACAATATTTTGTTTGCGTGTTTTAATCTTTCGAGACTTGATGGCAGCACTAGGCTATCTAGTACTGCCATCTTTACCAATAAAACGGTGCTGTCGATGAGCTTATTCAATATCCATTTCATCTTCGTTTTCCTCAAATTCTTGCTGTCTCGCTATCATCACTTCTGGTTTCTACATTATTTACTTCTGGGTCATCTTCTTCAGTTTTAACTAACATTGGATTTCCTTATCATAATCTATTAGAACTATGACTAAAATTAAAAATATATACAACGATATTATCTGCGTATAAGAAGAAAAATTGTAATTAAAATTATTGCAAAATTTTATGAGGTATGGTCCCTGAGACCCGATGCGTGTAGGAGGGTTAATACTTTTTTGAAATAAAAAATATAACAATGGTGTGGATTTGAATCCTAAACTGTAAGTTGGCACGATATAAAAAATCTAAATTGATGCATCGGACACACTTGAGATGGCGCCACCGTTTGACCATTTCTCATCGTCCCTTGCTGGATTGGAATATCTTCTTAAATATTAGCTTATTATGAAGTAGCGCCAAAAACAGGAGGATACTTTACATCAACCCAATAATTTTGTTTTGACAATGATATAAAAGAACTCACATATAGATTGACTGTAATAATTAATGTTTTAAGTTGCTTAGCTATATAAATAGGATGTTCAAGAATAGTACAAAAATATGTGTTTAAAAAACTGTAAATGGGACTGTTATCAGATTTATTTGTACTTTGTTTGGAATATTGATATTGGAGGACAGTTTTTGAACATCTACAATTAGGTTACAGTCAGTTGTATTTAATAATTTGTATTTCTAAGGCAATATTATTGATGATTAAATTGCTTGTTATGTAGTAATATAAACTTAGTTATAAAGTAAGCATGCCTAGTGCGATTACATAGTGCGGCGGCTGATCTACAAATAGCTATCTATTACCTACAATATCAATTCCTAACCGAAACAAAGGCAAAATCAAATTATAAATCACGTATTCTAAAAGATGTTTAGCTCCTGTATAAGAAGGAAATATTAACAACAAAATACCATTTATTTAACAAAACTATGCAATTACTAAAAACTAATATTTCTAATTAAAAAAACATCGACAAGTTGTTTTTTGGATTTTGCTTATTTTAACCTCCTCTAATGATAATAATTCTGGGTGAATCAATTATTATTTGCATCGTAGTACTTCGTAGGTGCGTTGCGTAGAAATGCACTTTTAACTCGAAAAATTTTAAGTTTATATTTATAGAGAATGCTTTTGGCATTTTACATACTACTTTTTCGCATTTGCCTCATTCTGTGATGACTTATTCATGTTATATGCGCCTCTTGAAGTAACGCACAAACTAAGTCAGACCAAGAAAATACCGTATTTAAATACACTTGTACTAAAAGTATATTTTAAAATTAATTACATTTCGGTTTTTAGGTGACAGTGATAAAAATGGAGATAAGGCTGGATACGCTGAAGCAAATTATAATAATTTATCTGAATACATCGACCTTCTATATGAAGGTATGCCTGAGAAAATTCGTGGTGCTCATTTAATTCAATTCCTAGCCAGAGATCCTGAAAACTTGGAAGCTCTATCAAAAAATGGTAACACTGCCATTCCTTATACAACTAGAATGTACATATATTTTTTTTATACTTTCAGAAACTCTTATTAGTGCTTTGGGTCGCGTGCTAAGAGAAGATTGGAAACGGAGCATCACATTAAGTACGCATTTAGTCTTCACATTTTTTTGTTTTTCAATGTATTCTACATTTCATGAAATCATACTGAAATGCAAGGTAAGTTTACCAGATTATCTAAATTTCATCAATGATGCATAAGTTAAATTTTAGGTCGGATCAATATGCATGGACATTATTGATTTTGAATTGAGAAGGTATGATAAATGGAAGGCAGATTTAGAAGGGGGTGAAGCTCCAGCTGACACTCCCATTGTCAAAAAATCGTGCCCTAATAGCGCCAGCATGACAGAAATTCCAAGAAGTCGTATTCCAGAACCAGTTCGTCCGAGGTCTGGAAATTTTTCGGATACAAATATTAAAGCAGCCATGGATGGCAGTATATATGATGAACTTACCACCTCAATGGAAAATTTAGATGATAAACGTCTGTCTCCTGAACAGAAGGTATACCTTATTAGTTTCTGAAGTAATCAAGATAAACTTTTTATAAAAATTCCCTCTATTAGAAACATACATTAATAAAAACTTATAAATCATGATTTTGCTCTATCAGGATCTTAATTGAAATTTCGTGCTGGAAACGTCGCTCTCTTGGTAGGTTTGGTTTTCCAGGGCGTAATAATGATTATATCATTGTTTAAAAACTCCATATTTATATTCCAGCCTTATAAACAACTATTACAATAAACTTGAAGAGATTTACAACTGAATACCAAATCACTTTTTTTAACTTCTCGACGCGCGCCTTGCTAACCACGTTAACATCGTCAGGAGATGATTTAATCCGATGGGTCTGATGTTCAACTGAATGAATGTTGTTTAGTGGTAAATCTCTTCAAGTTTTCATACTGAAGGTTCCAACAGAAGAATTGAACTGTTACAATCTGCAATGCTAATATCAAAAAAATACATGCTTTTGATTCTCCTAATAGAAATTTTACTCTAGGTAAAAGCACAAAATATTTTCTGGAAAATTAATTCAATAAAAATTAAGCAATTAAAATATAGCCGCTAAATTAACATGGACTATGTATATATTTAAATGGAATCATATTTCCTCCACGTTTTCTTTACTGATCCCGCACTACCACATGTTTCATCGTGCATAATCATATGATATATAAAACATTTTATAAGAAAGTATTGAATAAAACTGTCTATATTCGATTTTTAACATGAATATTTTTTAGCTTCTTAGAATTGTTTTAACAAAAAAACCTGTAAATAAACTCTGATCTCAAAAGTAACTCAAATATAATTCCCACTTTACAATTATTCCACCTCTACATTGATTTTCTAGAAACTTATAAAATAATTCAACAAAAATTGATGTCGGTGACCAAAGTCAAATCAGCCTAGAGACCGGAGAAAATATTGTTTCCTGTTATCGCAATCTGTTCAAACTAATCAAAAATTTGATTAGTATTATTTGATTATTTTGACTTTGAGATTTTACCTGTAATACTAACCTGTAATGTAATGTAACAAATTTCAAACGAGGTGTGTAAATAAAATAATGAGTCTGGTGACATAGTATGAGATCTGGCAGGACTGTTATCTGGTACACACCAGAACAACATCTGTTGCGTTTTCAATGCGGGTTTGAACTCTCTAAAATCACTTGGTGGTCCATAGCAATTATTTTCGTAAACCGGATGTTTCTACTGCATTCTGTAACAAATCAGCATGCTTTTGCTCTTTGATTTGGTTGAAGTGTGTCCTTCCTGACTCTTGCGCTTGGTGTCCGGGATGAATTGAAAAATCCAAGGCTCATCACCAGTGACAGGTTCCAGAAAATGAGGGTCATTTTCGATCCGCACCAAACAGTTAAGACATATTTCCCTCTTGTACCCTTTTAATCCTGCTAAAGGTTTTTCAAAGCCTTTTTCGAGCAACTTTTCTTCATCCCCAATTCATTGGTCAAAATCTGATGCACGGTTGTGTGAGTCAAAGTCAACTCCTGACTGCCAACCGACGACATCAGAACGAACAAGATCCCGGATTCTGTAAACATTTTCATCACTTTTTGCAGTTGAAAGTTTTCCGCTGCGAGGTTCATCTTCAATCAAGTCTCAGCCTTCTGAGAATCTCTTAAACAACCTAAAATAAACCCGGGCCCTTGACAAAACACCGTGTTCGTAGGCCTGTAGAAGTTTCGCAAAAGTTTCTGCCATATTGTTCCCAAGTCTGAAAAAATTTTCACTCACTCATTTTCAAAACTTACTAGCAACATCCGTTTCACGAAAAGAATTGCTACTGACCACCCAGTGACTCTAAGGAATTCAAATTCGTACTGAAGGCATCAAACGTTGGCCTGCCTCCCCTCGAGTCCAGTCTCATTACCTACTGGACTTGATTTCATAACAATTTTTGAATTAAATATTCTAGATAAAAAGATTTCGTACCTTGGTAAGAAAACAGGAACATCTTCTGAGAGTGGCGTATTACCTTCTGTTGAATATAGCAGAGGATGAATCAGTTGAAGAGAAAATGTCAAAAAGAAATATTGTAGGCCTGTTAATTAAGGCACTAGATAGAGATAACGACGATTTGCTAATCCTTGTAACCACTTTCCTCAAAAAATTATCAATAATGCAATGTAATAAAGAGGCAATGGCAAACTACAGCATGGTGGAAAAATTGCCAAAAATGTTGGATTCTAAAAGTGCAGATTTAGTTCATCTGACGCTCAAACTCCTATTTAATCTTTCATTTGACAATAAATTCAGAAGCAGAATGATAAACACTGGTTTGATACCAAGAATTGTTAGTTTTATGGGTAAGTTCATATAGAATTTTTGTTTTAATGATCTCTAAATTGTTAATACGCCTAGGTGACGACAGACACCAAGAAGTAGTTTTAAAGTTATTATACCATCTTAGTTATGATGAAGATTCAACTGTTTACTTTATAGATAACATTGGGCTCGTAAGAATGTTCTCTAATCTTATTATTAAGCTTATTTCAATTTGTACATTTTTAGATTATAGATATGCTATTGTTAAGTGGAAATAATGAAGGGGATAAAGTTATGATTGCTCTTTGCATCAATCTAGCTGCTCTTCCGGAAATTTCACAACAGATGATTCGAAATATGAGATTACAATCACTTATTACAAGAGCTTTTACTTTTGAAGACAGTATGCTGATGAAATTACTTCACAATATTTCAAATAATCCGTCTCTAGCTGCTTCGTTCATCGTGAGTATTTCAGATAATAGAAAATCTGTACACATACATAGCAATAAAACAACTTTTATAGATTTATAGTATTGTAAAGGTTAGTACACACTGTGGAGCTTTGTTGCAGAACAATGTTCCGAAACATGTCGCGGGACGTTGTTTTGAAACAAATTTGTTCCCAAGCATTAATCCATGTCCAAAAGTCCCTCAAATCAACTAGTCTCCACATGACTTCGCAAACGGCAATTGCTGCTGCGATAGACGCATTTGACGTGAGTGTCAGGAATAAAAGATGGTGGGCAAGACCAGAAATGTGTAAACAAAAAATCTTTCAGATGTACTAAAGCTGAAAGATGATTTGGATTTCCGGAATTTCCTAAAAATGTCCACAAGTGATTTTGACAATCTCTTGAAAATGAATTCAATTTCTGCAGGTGGCACTTTATTTTTTAATAACCAACGCTTCACTCTTTATCCCTATTTTTGTATTCCACACTTTCTATATTCGATAAGCAAAAGTATGTATGTAAATCGAAGAGTTTTCTCGGCCTACTTCACATGACCGACAGTGTGTAGAAATGTTGACTTCACGAACTGTGCTAAACCCTTATTATTACTTGCGAATATTGCCCAATAGTGTACGCAGTCGCGCAGTCTCCACATAATGCAACAGTCCCCATACATTTTTGAACAGTTTCTTTACAATGTTTACAATGTTCCACAACAAAATTCCTGAGTATGCACTTGTATGCGTTTTTCCATAGGTTAAAAAATTCGAAGTACTATAACTAAGAAATTTAATGTTTTATGGAGAATTACTGTATAATTGAATATGAATAACTGAATATTATAATTCCTCCTATTTTTTTTAATTTGGGTTGGCCATTCATTTGCGCATCGTAGACATTCGCGCCGAAAACATCCATCACAACCACTTAAACAACGCATCCCAAACGCAAATAAATGTCAATTAACAGTATATAACGAACCGATTTTATAACAATACCTATACTAATTCATGAATCGTTACTTGAACTGCTATCGAACATTATTTTAAGGAATTTGTGGGGGATATTTCAAAAGCAGTTGTTAAGTCAAAAGATATGGACTTTGTACGAGAATGTATAGGAATCCTAAGTAATTTACACTTACCAGATTTAGACTGGGCGGAGATATTTAAACATTTCGGAATGTCAAACTGGATTAAAAATATCATTAGCATAAATAACACTGATCCAGAATTAGTCCTTCAAGTAAGCTGCTTCCAGAATTATTTAAGTAGAAATATTTATATTCTTAATTCATTTCTAGGTGATAATATTACTAGGTACTGCAGCATCAGATGAAAACTGTGGAAAATTATTATGTGATAGTGACATAATCACAAAACTAATCGATTTATTAAAAACTTATCAAGAAGATGATGAAATTGTTCTACAAATAATTTATACCTTCTATGTGACTTTGTGGTATAAAAACAACATACAGTACTTAATAGAAAAAACAGGTAAGTGAAAATACGACTCAAAACTTCCTAGTTCTCTTAGTGACTATAAGATTCCATTTCAGATGTTCCGGCTTATTTAATAGATTTATTACAAGATAATAATAAAAACATAAGAAAAATTTGTAATATGTGTTTAAATATTATATCAGAGTATGACAATTCCTGGGCAGATAGGATTCGTATTGAGAAGTTCAGACACCACAATGCACAGTGGCTTCAGATGGTTGACTCTCAACAATTGGAACCTGAAGAGGAAGAGGAGGATGAACTCCCGCCGTATTTGAATACGGAGTACCTAAGTCAAGCCGTTGTGAGGTCCAACAGTAAGTTATTAAATATTACTTTTTGTTGGTGATGTTAATGAAGATATATTTTTGTAGATGTCGATAAAGTTCTACATCCAGATGATGACAAGGAAATTGATTACATGTTTCAAGATGATTTTGACATAGAGTAAGTAAAATTGTTTTCATAATGAAAATGTGTATTTTACATATTCTTCCAGGACCATCGAAGATTATGAACTAGAAGATATATAAGATTCCAAATAATAATTTATTGATTCCACTCTATCTAGTCCACATTAGTATTAATAATGATATATTTATATCGTGTCTAACTTACTAATACGTAGTAAATTATTAAGCATTATTTATTTATTTACATATTTTTGCAAATTACAATATATAGTACTATTTATTGATACAATGGTTTTATTTAACTTTGAAAATTTGAAAATTTCGAAATAATATTTATTTATATTAAGTGCATTTGTATAAAATTCAGAAATCATTCTTAATTCAATTTATATTAAATATAGAAAATAATATTTTCGATGACTTCATCATACTTGGAAGGCTCTCGTCATTGACGAATACCCTCGGGAAAGAAATTTGAGTGGTTTTCACTATTTTAAGGTGCTGGTCGGCCAGTGTTGTAATGTTTTTCTTTAGAACAGTACAAATAATATGTTCAGTGTCTCTGGAGATACTTGCTGACGTTATGGTAGCAGGTAAAGAAACAGGCACGCAATACTTGTGTATTGGTAAAAATTATTTGCGATGCGGTAGGTTTGCTAACTGATGGAGTAAGTGTCGTGGTTCTTCCAGGTACCAATCCGTTCGTATTTAATTATAGACGATTTATCGCCAAAATCACATTTAGCTTTTTCTTCTTTGCTTTCTTGGTAGTTTGGTTTGCTCTATTTAGTCCATTTTTTTCTATTTCTAGTGCTTCTCTAAGTACGCGTGTTCTGTATTGAAGAAGAATTCTGTGTTCTCAAAGTCGATGATCTTGTGCCCTGTTTTTTGGTGGTGTTCAAATAACGCTGAAATCGTTTTTAATATATTTGAATATTATGTTTTCTGAGAATTCTTGCTACTCTGTCAGTAGCTATGAAATCTTTCTCTATCAGTAGTATGAAATAATCGTTAATGTATGAAAGAAAGGTTTTTTCTTTATTGAGTTATTTATTTTCTCTTCTAGCTTTTGCTGCTATTACCCTGCTTATTTATTGCTTTCTTGATGATCTCTTCACCATATCCATTTTGTTTGAGAGCTGTTATGTATTTCTGTACTTTTTTGTGTTTAGTGAAAAATCTATTTGGGTTAAGTCTTACAAAATAGTTAATTCACGTATAATGTACATTCTTCGAAGTTGCGTATTTGTCGGACCATGTCGTCTTTAGAGCTTGCGAGCTCCATAAAGCTATCATTGTGGTGAGGCAATTTTAAGGTGCTAAAGATTCTCTATGGATCATGTAGGGATCTCGTAAAACTCATAGGCAGTGTGAAAAAAAGGAACTATAAAACAATTTTATCCGGTAACTTCAACAACTCGATTGGTGCGGGAGTTTGTCTTCATGCAAAACTTTATAATCCCCAAGGACCACGAACGGAAAACAATCCTAAAAATTAATGACATGGCCATACTAAAGCCCCAACTTCAATTCCGTAGAACTAGTATGGAATAAGCTTGACAGTATTATGAGGAAGGGGCATCTAACAGAAAAAACTTACTGTTGAACTTGGAACTTGGACAGGCGAGCTAGGAGGATAAGCGTCAAAACAAACTAAGAAAGCTGATTGAACGGATGCCAGTGACGTAAATAATTCTAAAGGGTTTTCTTTGATCAAGCTAAAGATCAATTAAAAATTAATTTTCTAAAGCCATTTTTAATATGTCACTATTTTGGTATTTGCATATTGTTTATAGCTAATAATCACTGCATAACAAATCCTATTTTTAGGTGTTTTTTTTGAATTTCTTTTTGTGGCGTGTGGTCATACTTTCATGAACTGTAGTTTTGTAGAATATTCTAAGCTCTTTTCGAAGTCGATTATTCGATTAATAAATAATTAGCTCATTTTGACGATAAGTAGCTTAAAAAATCGAATTTTAAGTCAATGCAAGAAAACTTGAAAGTCTTTCCTCTTCATTAACCAAAAATATCGAAAAACAACGAAGCAAATTATTCAGTGGGGTTTTATTTCTCAACATCATATGCCTACCAACAAGTCTTCTATTGTTCCGCAAAGGAAGCAATAAATTTAATCCTGTCTGACCATCCGCCATATTCTCCTGATTTAACCCCATCTGATTATTGCCTGTGTTCGAAATTTAAAAAATTATTTAAGAAGCAAAAGTATTTTGTATAAAACAATATTATTTTTTTAAATTTGTATTTATATTTGTAATTTATAATTATTCATTTTCAATTCTTCTATTGGAACCTTTGGTGTGAATCACTAAACTTGAAGAGATTTACCACTAAACATCAAAACACTTTTTTGAACTGCTCGACGCACGTTTCGCTAACCATGTTAGCATCATCAGTTCGAAAAAGTGTTTTGGTGTTTAGTGGTAAATCTCTTCAAGTTTAGTTTATTATTCATTTTATTAAATATATTTATTCCAATAAAAAGGTTTTAAATGTTTAAAAAAACATATTCATTTGACTCTGGCTAATTCCAGAAGAAAATCTTTAAATAATTCTTTGTGAACATCTTCTATTATAACAATATTTTTCCGATGACCGTTCTCCTTAATTAACAATAAACCTTTGCGTTTGGAATCGCCAGTAATTATTTCGGCACTAAAACTATTTGATTTAAGTATATATTTATGTGGGTCAATAAATGCAAAGGCAACAAACGCATCGCAAGGTTGCCAATATTCATTCTTTAAATACATTCTTTGCTCCGCCTCCGATAATAATTTAAGAGCTGGAGTTCTATCTCCAAGTATGTTAAATCTCCAATCCTGAAACGGTAAAGTAGTGGTTAATAGTATGCTTCATTTTTTATGTGATAAAGTATGTTGTACTTACAAAACTAATGGGCAATTTTACAGTTGTTTCCCATGGTAAAATAAATATTGACTTTGGTATAGTATCTAGTACAATATGCGCAGCTTCAGGATCATAGGCAAAGTTAAATTCTATAGGTTCATCTGGTAAATGTTCGTTATTATCTAAAATAATATACCAGAAAATGTTAACGATAGAATGTTACGAGATAAAAGTAGAGGGTAAATAAAGTAATGGGACTGGTGGCGTAGCGTTTGATCTGGCAACACTGTTGGTTTCCTCTTTGGAGGGGGGGCAGGCCAACATCTGATACGACTCCAATGCGAGTTTGAACTCCAGTCACTTGGTAGTCAGTAACAATTATTATCGTGAACAAAGAAAGGATTTACGGCTAAAGGCGCATCGGCAACTAAAACCATTTAGCGACTGGACCTACATCTTAATGTGGGTTTCATCAGCCACCGACAATCCAGGCCAGCACCCCCCACCCCTCAGGCTATCAACCCTTGGTTTTGTGCTTACCCATAAGTGTATCAGGAAGCCTACCAACTGCCTAGTTACATAGAACACCTCTCAGACCAACATAGAACACCTCTCAGAAGGCATCCGGTCTTACCCAGCCTTTTACTGGCGAGACTGAGGGGTAATTGGTTGTCGGATTTTACACTCTTGCCGAAAAACAATTACAAACATTTAAAGAAGTAAATACAGACAGAAGAAATAAAGAAAAACCACCATGCGAGAGCTGGAATCGAACCAACTACCGCGCCAATGCGGTTTTGGCATAGTAACGGCAGGCTCTACCGTCCGCGCCAACACGACCGGCATATCGTGAACAAGGTTTTTCTAGTGCATTCTGAAAATGAGTGACTATTTCGCAGTGCTGACTGTAGTTTTAGGTAGCCGATGACCGTGGTTCGGAATCTACGCTAAGCTGTAGGTCCAGTCACTAAATAGCCTTCTCAGTTGCTGATGCACCTCTAACCCTAAAAATTTACTTTTATAACAGTATCAAAAGATGTCTTGACTTTTTAGGGCGGATTGAAAGTGGCTAATTTTCTGAAACACTTTATTACTATTATATCTTGGATTTTTGAACACGACCCGGAAACCAAGCGCAAGAACCAGGATTAGCATACTCCAACATCACAACGGCCAAAATATTGATAATCAGCACTAGAAAAATCCTGTTCACGAAAAGAATTGCCACGGACAACCAAGTAACTCTAGAACGTTCAAACTCGTACTGAAGACGCATAAGATATTGCCCTGCTTCTCCTCCAAAAGTGTTGCCAGATCGGACACTACTCTGACAATCTAGTTACTTTATTTATACACATAGTATATTTAAAACAATTATTACTATTAATGTAACTAACTATAATAATTTCCTCCCATTATCCAAATATCTTTTATACATTTTGCAAAGTTTTTATTCAATTTTATTGCTAATGCTACATTAGTTAGTGGACCCAAACATATCAAAGACATTACTCCAGGATTTTGTGTTACCAGCTTAACCAGGCATATAGCGGCGTGTTCATTTCTAACAATTGATAGATCAGGATCTTTCTCATGCAACAAATCACCAAAGCCATCCGTCCCGTGGAAATAGCCTAAGGTACCTGATCGTTTTGTTAATGATTCATGTGCTCCTTCAAAGACCGGAATCTAAAATTTAATTTTATATGCCACTTCATTATTTCAATTTCGATCTAAAGTAAAAATTGCAAAATACAAATTTGCTTGCACAAGCATTCTTTTTTAAACAGTTTTTGTTAATAATATAATTTAATGCCTAACAAAATTCACATTCAATAGTAATTCACTTTTTTATTTCATAATATAAAGTATTCAATTCTTCTATTGGAACCTAACCTCCAGTGTGAAACACTAAACTCGAAGAGATTTAAAACTAAACACCAAATCACGTTGGTAAACTTTAAGTCCCGTTTCACATAAGGCGTATGACACGTCTTACGTCCTATGAGCGGCCTAAGACGTAGGGCACTTTAATCGTCAACTTTGCATTCACCTAAAACAGTTTCGAAATGGACGCGCAACACAGAACAGCGGGCGTTGTCATTGCTGCATATTATACCTTAAAAAAACGAGAACGAAAGGGGAGACTTTGGGTACAAAAAACTTAGGGAGTACCCAAGAAAATTGAGATACACAGAACTGAGACAACTGTCTACCCAGCAAATCACGTGCGCCGTCACCATGAGAAAGGCATGATTGAAACGCGTTACCTCGCGCCCTACGCAGCTACGTCAGGCGTGCGGGCTTACCGTAGACCCGCACCGTAAATTTTACGCGCGCGTACAAGCTAGGCTAAACAGCTAGCATCTGAAATGTTATATCAAACTCAATGTCAACTAAATTTCCTACGTAGGGCGTAGGGCGCGTCGCACGTCTCATGTGAAACGGCACTAAATTTAAGAAATTAAATATCGTTGTTCTAAATCGCCATATTTCAACTTCAAAAAGTAAAATATACGAACCTATAGATAATAGTAATATAAAAGCTTTTTAAATTTAAATAAAACTATCAGTGCCGTCTATTGAAACAATATATAATTTGAAAGTTGTATGTCTCCTCTATAAAATGAAATCGCCATCATTAGAATCGATCAACGGATTGTCAAGTTATAGCGTTTAAAGTGACAGTATCTTTTGTCACTTCGTCACAAAACACAATGGAAGAGTTAATTTTTTTTCAAGCTCGATAAAACTTTTACAGAAGCATTTCACTTGATGAAAAAAGGTTTATGGTGATGATTGCTTATCCTGTACATGTGTGTCCGAGTGGTCGAAAGTCCGTGCTCGATTTGTTCCTCACAGGATGTCGCTGTTCGTAAATTTTTGACGAAAAAACAAGTCTGTGTGTTTCAACATCCTCCGTATTCACTTGATTTATCTCCGTGTGATTATTTCCTGAAATAGATATTGGCCACAAAAAGAACCTTTTATGAACTCTTTAGTGTTACACAAGTCCAAGGAGCTGTGACAAGGATCATTGAGGCGATTCCAAAAAACGACATAAAAAAGTCTATGCTAGCATTGGTTAAACGTGCTAGCATTGGTTAAATAATTTTGGCAAACTAACTAATTGTTTTTTAATCTAAAAAGTTATTTTTCCGGCATACTGCGCATTTCCGAATACCGATCTCAAAAAAGGCGCGTCGTCCTAAACGTATAAGGCAAATTCTCGTGCAGATTGATAATTTTTCCTAAATGAATACTTTTTACTAGTTTAACTTTTTTTGTTAATTTAATTCTCTGCATTAGAATTTCAGATTCAGCAGTATATTATTTTCTAATTCTAATTTTAATTTATTCACTAATAGTATTACTTTCATATACAAACGATCCCAGATAGCGAACGAAAGACGTACTTTTAAAGATCCAAAAATATATAACAAAAGACCTTATTGTAAACTTACGTCAGTTCTTCCTACAATTTCGAGGAGCCGGACTGTATTTCTAACAACATGATGTATATTTGTATTTCCTGATGTACAAGTTATTGCTTCGATTTTAACTAAACCACGTTTTTCGGCATGTAAAAGTATTAAAATCGCCAAATAGTCATCTAACCCAACATCCACGTCCACAATTATTGGTCGCATTATTTTACTCCTTTTCTCTGAAAAACACGTGTTTCAATTGTAATCTTGCTTTTAAAGCACCCAAATTTATGCATTCTCATGAATTTTGTATATACGTTATCACCAGAAATAGATAAACAATTACTACGTTAATAAAACCGAACTGTTTTTTAAACATATTAATATATTTTTCTGATAATATGAATCAAGGTACTTTTTCACAAAACAGTGAATCATTTGGCCACAGCCATCACAAGGACATTTAAAACAACTACCAACTAACTGAATATTTAGAAATATTCAAAACAACATACCAAGATCAATTCGTAATAGCAACTTTTAACAATTTAATTAACTACTGTCAATAGCACATATGATATACTGTAAAACATTTTTATTATAAAAGGTGAACATCTAAAATACATATTCTAAAATTCCATGTATATATACTAGGAAAATTTTAGTCACTTAAAAAAAATCCTATAATAATAAAGATATCTGATGTAATATCATTGTTTAAGCGTCCAGTGGCGTCTAAAATAAATATGTGTTTATTAAAATAAAAAAGAATATAAATATTTAAACTGAATTTTAGATTAATCTGTTGACTAGAGCTACAGCTTAACGTGGGTTTCAAATCACAGACAAAAAGCATCAGCTACCAAAAACTCCTCAGCCTCGAGATTCTCAAAAATGTTTATTAACAAGGTTGCAAGTGGTCAATGTAAAAGTCACTCAGAAGGGTTTACATGACAAAGTTACCGGCGTGATCTGGAAACTATTCAGTTTTGATTGTTACACGCTTACCTTGTAAACTTCGGTGAACCTCACAAGATCATTCAGTATAATTTCAGATGTATCAATCTTTTGAGTCGCATTCCATAGTATGCTATCATTCCAATTAATATTTTTATGTGTTCTAAAAATTGATATTACATAACTCCCTTTTATATAGGCTGCTAAAAGGCAATATAAAGGATGTCCCAATATGTACTTCGGGATTTCCTTTTTAAATAAAACCAACAATTTTTTTTATTTCATCAAATGGCAGAGACATGACAGTTATGTTTTAAAAATAATATTATCCAAATGTCCCCCTCTGCTGTTTCTACAGATGGCCAAAACGCACATTTTGCATCAGGTCATTAATCTTCTGCGAATTGTTAGAATAGACTTTGTCCTTGAGGAAGCCCTACAGAAAAAAGTCGGGGAGGGTTAGATTTCGAAAAATGACACGGCCAGAAAAACATGTCGGTAACAAATCTAAAGATTCCCTCGCCTAAGATCCTACAAAGGATGATGGGAAATGTGTCAACCAGTGGCACCATCTCAAGAGTAACCAAGGCATCAATTTAAACTTTTTATGACGTTCCGACTTAACAGTTTGGGATTCAAATCCTCAACATTGTTAAAATAAAAAAAATTACGTCATACCTCATACAGATGTGTTTTTTAATTGAAAAAGCGTACACGTGAGATGTATGCGATATGTATATGATATGGTACACGTTCGCATGTATGCACTTAAGAGCTGTAAACGATATTTTTAGCTAAAGATATAACAGTACAACCAGGTAATCGGAATATTGTCGTTTACATCTCTTGAAGTGCGTACATGCGAACTTCAACTAAAACCGCTCGGAAATGAAAATTATTCAATCTATTGCTTTTTTTTTGACAATTATATTGATTCTTTAATGTTACTGTCTTTTTTATATTATCTGAATAAATTATATAATTAGAGTTATTGCGCGCTTTTTCAATTAAAAACTAAATGTGTATGATGAATGACTTACATTTTATTTATTTTATTAATTATTTAACACTAGAGAGTAAAAAAATAACTTGCAACTTAATAATTATCAGAAAGTGATAACAGAATAATTTTAGTACTATTTTTGAAAAAAAAATATAACAATGGCGAGGATTTGAACCCCAAACTGTAAGTAAAAGTTTAAATTGATGCCTTGGACACACTTAAGATGGCGCCACCGCTTAACACATTTCCCATCGTCCCTTGTAGGATTGGAATGCCTTCTTATATATTGTCTTACCCTCGCCATATGACACGTGCCGCATCTCCTTGAAAGACAATACTGTTAAGGTGGATATTATCCAATAGGAGCCATAAAAAGTTTCTTAACATATTGCGGTAGCGTTCATGAGATATTACAGTACATAGCCTTATAATCTCACCAGCTACACATCCCACACTGTTACTGTTACTCCAAGAGGATGTAAAGGTTCTTTTGCAATCACTTGAGGATTTTCACTTCCCCCAGTCTTAAAATTTTGCATAATTCTGCATTATTTCTAACTTCATATGTTTACACAATTCATAATTAAATTGCTAGGTCTTAAAACGACACCTCTATGCGGGATATAAAATTTCCATGTCAAGTCGTTGAAAAACAGGGCTAAAGTGAAATCCCAAACCGCCTATTGGGGAACTCCTTATAAAAAGTCTAAATTTTTTGAAAATAAATATTACTATAGACATTAATATAAATAAATGTTAATGTTCTATGAATATTTTTCATTATGTTTCCAATAACTTTCATTTCCATATTTAGTGAAAGAGACCCGCCATTGGAATGATGAGATCATTATCTTATTAAAGATACAATTGGCTAAAGAATAATATGCATTCTTATATGATTAGCCTATTATTTTCTTTATTTTTCCTTAAACAAGATATCATTATCTCATCTTTGCAAAACCTTGACACCAGCTTCATTATACAACCAAAATTAGAATATTATAGTTTATACTTAAATGCTGCACACCCCTTAAGCTAGATGATACAGTTGAGATTTGAATAGTAAAATTTGTTGTAACTACTTATAACCTAAAAATATTTAATAATCATATAAGGATAACTAATAAAATATATTTAATTCCCATCAATCTATTGTCAACCATTTTGAGTTACATTAGTATGATAAATTAAATAGAAAGTAAATCAACTATATATTAATACTATAATAATAAAACTCCCTTAAATATTGTATTACAGGATCTGATTATTGATAAAATTAACTATTATCTTTATCAATAGGATCATGGTTTATGTTTTGGGCATCTTGTAATTCCTTTCTAATTTCTCGATTTGAATGTAATAACTGCAATAACTGAGCATGCAAGTTATCATTTTTTGATTCGATTTCATCCAGAGCTACAAATAACTGATCCAATTGATGATCCAAATTTTGGAAAGCTAAAAAATAGAATGACTATCATACACATATATTTTCCCAAGTCCAATACCACATATCTTTGTATTTAATAAATGTATAAATATTGTATATGTATTTAATTATCATTATTTTTTAATACTATTTCAAAACATTTTACCAACAAAATTTTTACCCTCATCATTTATATTGTCTTCATCGAATTCTTCATCATCTACCTCCGCGACTTCCTGTCCTGCTTCTACATCATCTTCATTTGAGAGTTCGGATGTATTAGGCTCAGATTTTGGTGGATCTTTCTGAAAATTCTCCTGTTCGCCCATTATCAATAATCTATCAAACATAAAAAATTCAACTCTCACATCACATGATAAGGTGTAATAGTAAAATGTAATTTCTAAATCATAAAATGACAGAAAAACAAAAGGAGGATTTCGAAAAGAGAATCTTAAATTGAATCATATATCAATTTAAATTATATTTTCGGTGGGCTATATTATATATAATATATATAATATATATATATATATATATATATATATATATATATATATATATATATATATATATATATATATATATATATATATATATATATATATATATATATAATATAATATGTTTATTACCATTGCAGAAATCAATGCCATCATATTGCTTTAAGAAGAAGAAGGTATTAACTTCTTCTTAAATAATATAATGGCATTTATTTCTGCTATTGGTAGCAATCAGAATATAAAATTAAGCTTATTTACTGAAATGATAAATTTACAAATTTTGAATTCTCATACAATTGTAAAATATATTTTTAAGTTTGTCATTCATATGAAAAAAACTGGAGATTGATATGATATGATTCCAATCTTTGTATAATATAATTAAGTTATGTGTGTTGCCTAATGTTAAATGTAGTATATAGTGTTCTAATATAAACTAAAGACGATGAAGGTATATATATATATATATATATATATATATATATATATATATATATATATATATATATATATATATATATATATATATATATATATATATATATATATATAGGCGCACAACGGGCCGAATAGTAGAAAAAGACATAGAAGCAAATGTTTACTGTCTCACTTAGTCCGTGACACCTCCACTTACAGATATTAGCAATATAGTTCCTTCCTAGTGTGACTAGGAATGGATTAAAAACATATTCGAATGAATACATCTAAACTATAGCTAAAGCTCAAAACGATTTTGTATATTGATTTATAATTATAGTTAAATTAGTTATTCACCTCCAAAGAAAACCAAACGAGTTCTTTTGATTCCTTTCCAACTTTTTGATATTAATAATCACTCCACGGGCTCAATATACAACTTTTTGAGCATTCGTGGTATGGGGCTCATGAAATTATAGACAGAAAATAATTATACTTAAATTCGTAAACCAAATAACTTTCACGAATTTTTCATCTATATTTTCAAATTGCGCTCTGCTTCAAAATTGTTGGGAAGCTTGATGAATCCGCTCTAATAATTACTATGTGATGTTTCAAACCAGTGTACACAATAAATCTTTTGGACCTTGAAAGTCCTTGTTCTCTTTTGTATCCCAAGAAATATAAATCTAGAGGATTATGATCAGGAGACCTAGGTGGCCATGCAATAGGACTATCACGATTAATCCATAGCGGATAAATGTTCATAAAATTCCGGGCGTCAGTTCTGAAATTGGGCGCTAGTGTTATAAAAAGAAAATTGATCACCCCAAATGGTGATATAAATTTAATATTTGTATGCGCCAAATGACTAGCTCGTTGTTGAGTCCTGATGTAATTTGTACCCCTGATCTCCTACTTACTCTTTTAAGATCCACCAAATTTCTGTACGACGGTCCCTGGTAGCTGTGGGTTTGTCCAGACCCAAACTTAGAAGTACCCTGGACAAAGGGTGAAGTTATAAAGAGCACCAGAGGGTGTTTTTTTGTGGTAGTGTGGTACATCCACACAGGACGTACAATAATATAATGTGCGATATAAATGGCCAGATGTGTACTTAGCAGAACATTAATAATAACAGTAATTAATATGGCCTTACGATGCCGGCTCGCAATTACCTCATAAAATAGAAATATATAACCAATACAATTCTTAAATATGTATGTTATTAATTTTTTTCAGGTGCGGCCTCAATGAGATGGAATACTATTGGTATAACTAATGGTTACTATTAGAGCCTTACTGGCCAAGAAACAGCGGTCCCCAATATGATTGTCAGCAGACTAATCGCCCTCGGGGCTGTAATTCGATTGGACACGTAGATATATTAATCAACTTACTACCAAAAACAACAAACGGTCGAACTGTTCTTTTAAAGCCGGAATCCAATCGTCTTACTGCGAGTCGTGCACTCACACGTGACTCCAGACGGTACGGCTCCACTGCTAGGAGACCAGTGAGACTTACTGATGGAGGAACTAACTGGAGAGAAGAAAAGCAGAGAACTCTTAGATCCTAACACCCTTTCTTATAATCAGGGGAATGTCCTCTAATTATTGGCAATTCCCCAATTTCCAACTGTAGGTATATATCCGTAATTAATATCATAGGAAAAGCGTAATAATCAAGTATGTAATCATCAATTAAGCTAATCCAAACGTTTACGGAAAATTTAAGCTGAAAGTTAATTGTGCTTACAATTTGCAATAATGATATGGATCTAGACCCTCACGTTTCCAAATAATCGTTTATGATATTTCAACTTGCCTACTAATTCAACTTACACTGGTAATCGGATTTTTTTGTAACAGAATCTAGCACTTTTTATCTAAATCTGCTGGCAAGATAAGCATATAATCCACATTCCAGGGTACCTTCCAGAAATGTTCTGTAATGAAGTCTTTGGTCAATTTGAAAACCCATGTTAGTATTTCGTAATTGATTGACGTGCACTCGCGTGGCTATAACCATAAATGAAATGCATATCCATGCTCTTGAGTAGGAAAATTTGTAAAGCATTTTAAATAAACTTCTACGCACAATTCAGCTAACTTACTTGAAACTGAAAGAATTGGTATTCACACCTGTTACTCTCAAAAAATTTTATCTATAACTTCCGAACGAATAAAGATCGACCCCTTTTTTAGTCTTAGAGTTAAGTTTAATATATGTACCCAAATTAAAACATACTGATATGCACCATCCTGTATAAAAAAAGTAAAACAAAGATTTTCTTACAGTTTTCATTTATTTCTTATATCAAATAAATTCACTAAATATACATAAAACCATTTGAAAATATTGTGTTTATTTAATGAATCCACATTCACAACTCTCTAATCTTCCTTTTTGCTATCAACTTTGCCACCACGAATACGACCTGTTCTTCTGGCAGCAATCAAACCAACTTTACGACCGGCAGATGTACCTCTCTTCACTGTGGACGCTTTACCAATGTGTTGATGGTTACCGCCACCGTGAGGATGTTCAACAGGGTTCATAGCCACACCACGTACCTTAGGCCAGCAGTTACGCTTAACTTTGTATTTGTGGTATGCTCTTCCAGCTTTAAGTATGGGCTTATCAATTCTGCCACCACCAGCAACGATACCTTTCAACAAACAAAACAAATAGAACTTAAAAATTGATTTACTACAAAATGATACTAACTAGGAAAAAAGAAGTATCAGAAAGAGCCTCTAATTATTCATCAACACTATTCTCAGAGTAGGTATATTGATTGTTCATCATTAACAACCACTTTAATAAAAGTAAAACATGTAACATAATTTACTTACCTACCATTGCCCTGTTGTTGGAAGGAATAACTTTTTTTGCACCTGATGGTAATTTTACTCTGGTTTTTTTTGTATCATGATTATGGGCTATAACTGTGGCATAGTTTCCAGAAGCTCTGGCCAATCGACCTCTGTCACCAGTTTTCTCTTCCAAATTACACACAATAGTACCTTCAGGCATAGTACCCACAGGCAAAACATTACCTAAAAAATATAAAGGAATGCCTGAATGATTGTGGCGTGTTCATATATTTTTTTTTCCTTTATTTGGGTTTTTCGCCACTATCTAAAACTCAAAAAATATCAAAAATACCTGATCTTATTTAAAGAATCACTGGGTAAAAACAAAAAGACAAATTTCTCAGTGATTCTTTTTTGTAATAAATTTGCCTAACAAACAAAATTTTAAAGATATAAAAATGTTATAAAAATTTTTACAAACTTTTAACGTTAACGTTTCGGACGGTACTCTCCCTCCGTTTTCAAAACTAAACTAAAAATTAAATTATATTAATTTGTAATATATAAAGTAATGAGTAAAAAGACTTTTGATACTAGACAAAACAGACAAGTTATTAATAACAATAACTCTCAAACAATTAACCTCACAATTCCTTATATCCGCGGTGTTTCTGACACAATTAAAAGAGTAGGAAATAAATACAACATAAGAACGACATTTAAAACAAAAAATACTCTTGGATCTCTATTAACAAAGACTAAACCAAACAATATACAACAAAATACCAAAAATGTTGTTTATAAAATTCCCTGCGAATGTGGCAAATTCTATATAAGTGAGACATCTAGACCCTTAGAGGTTAGAGTAAAACGTAGTTAGAGCGTAAAAACCTTCTCGAATCGGGTCGTAAAATTAATTTGAGTAATTCCAAAACGGTACTAAAAGAATCGGTAACAAAATATAAAAGATTAAAAGAAACCGCTATAATTAATTTAAATAAAAATAACTATTGCTATGCCTTCAGTAGATTTAAATTCAATATCGTTCCCGATTCTAAAGAATACAATTAAACACATTTAAATATTTGAAAACACAATCAGTACAATAAACAATCACACAGTAAACATTACCTATATATATTTTTTGGTAGTATATCACTGTCATGAAAATCTATTGTTGTCAATGAAGTATCGTTGACATATACAAAAAAATATATTTACTTTCACTCATTACTTTATATATTACAAATTAATATAATTTATTTTTTAGTTTAGTTTTGAAAACGGGGGAAGAGTACCCTCCGAAACGTTAACGTTAAAAGTTTGTAAAATTTTTTATAACATTTTTATATCTTTAAAATTTTGTTCGTTAGGCAAATTTATTACAAAAAAAATTACTGAGAAATTTGTCTCCGTTTGTTTTTTTTGTTTTTACACAGTGATTCTTTCTTTAAATAAGAACAGGTATTTTTGATATTTTTTGAGTTTTAGATAGTGGCGAAAAGCCCAAATAAAGGGAAAAAAATATATATATAAAGGAATACTGAACAAACCTTTCATTTATATAAATTGTGTCACATAAAAAAATGTAATTTGTCAAATATAAAACAGTGGGATTTGTTAAAATTTTTGAAATGAAAATAAACATTCTGTAAAAAGTAATTTTGTCTTTTGTTAGCAGGCAAATTTTCATTTAAAAGTATAAGTCAATAAAAAAAATTCCCCTATATGGGATGGTTTATGGTCAATGCTTTTTTTTTTTAATAAGTTTAGAAATAATGTTACAACAAAAGGACTTTAACAAAAGAGGAACCATTAGAATATTTTCCAATTCTCAATTAAAAATTATACATTCAGTTTTGTTCAAAATAAAAAAAAAAGGCTAAAATGCAGTAATTATCTTACCAATTTGTAAATTTGCTTTTTTCCCACAGTAAACAAATTGACCTGTGTACATTCCCTCGGGGGCAATAAATAGTTCTTTTCTAGTTTTAAATTTATATGGGTCGCGGAAATGTACAACAGCTAATGGGGCACCTCTACCAGGATCGTGGACAATATCCTTGACAACTCCCTTAATGTATCCATGTCTTTCTGAGAAATCAAGATATCTCAATTTAGGTGCTCCCTTTCTCCTCTTTGTATGTGACTTGAACACTGAACCAGCACCCTTTCTCTGAGCTCTGATAACACGACCCATTGTGAACTATAAAAATAAACTATTACTATAAAACAAAATATTACTTTAAGACGAAAAATATTCACATAGATCAATCACTATTAAAGAAAACATCTTTATTTTATACAAAAACTTAATAGATGATACTAATGCTAAATAATTTTAAGAGATTTTTGCAAAAAACCTACCAACACATTCGTTGACACAAACCGAAGGAGTTTCAAAAGTCAAAATTGGTACGTCAATATATGGTACGTTCCATTTTCAAATATATTTTAAGTACTTTTTGAACAAATCTAAAATCAATAGATATATGCATTATATTTATCACAATAATTTAATTATTATTATAATGAATTTTATGGTATTAATTAGTAATATTTAAAAATATGTTACTCTAGCAAAGTTGTATTTGAACATACTAATGTAATACATATGTAATGTCAAAAATGACAAAGATCCTTGATGTTTTTCCCGCCTTTTTATGTTGAAACCATTTGTTAGATTTGGATTTATTCCTGTTTTGCAAGGGGTATTGTTTGCCATTGTTATATTTTTTCATTATATAGTGCAACATAAGGAACATAAGTAAGTAATTTGGTAGTATACTGTTTTTTTTATGGTTTTATATGTTTACTGGTTACTGTTTACTGGTTTTTTTTTTTAATAAATGTAAAGTATACCTAAAAGAATTCATTCATTATTTTAATATATCCGATATATTCATTTTTCAGCTCCAATTAATTAATCTAATCTAACATAGTCATAAAGATGGTACGTCGAGACTACGACAAGGAAGCAGGTAGTACAATAAGAATATGTTCTAATAAATTAGTGTACTAATAAAGAACTTTATATAGATTCGCTGAAAACATTTTTAACAGAATATTGTGTGCAAGATAATGAAGGAAGAAAACATTTTAAATATTCAGAACAATTAACTAAACTGGCTCATCGAGAACAAACAGGAATGTATATTGAATTAGATGATTTACATGATTTTAATGAGGAATTGGCAAATGAAATTATTAACAATGCACGGCGATATAGCATTCTTATTTCTGATATTGTATTTGAACTGTTACCTACATTTGTTCAAAAGGATGTTATTGCCAAAGATGCTCTTGATGTTTATATTGAACATAGATTGATGATGGATCAGAGAAGTAGACAGCCTAATGAGCAAAGAAGTGCAAGAAATACATTTCCACCAGAGTTAATGAAAAGATTGTAAGTTGCAACTAGTAATCTAATCTCAAAAATATCATTACATTAGAATGAGTTAAATTTATTTTCAGTGAAATATTCTTCAAAGATTTATCTACAAGAAAACATGCTCCAATCCGAGAAGTAAAAGCAGAACATCTAGGAAAACTTGTAACAGTAAGGGGCATTGTAACACGCTCTACAGAAGTAAAACCAATGATGTGTGTTGCTACATATACTTGTGATCAGTGTGGTGCAGAAACCTATCAGCCAGTTGCTGGTTTGAGTTTTATGCCAGTAACATTGTGCCCCAGTGATGATTGCAGAGTAAATAAATCTGGTGGTCGTTTATATTTGCAAACTAGAGGGTCAAAATTTATTAAATTCCAGGAACTGAAAATTCAAGAACATGTAATAATAATTGAATTGATTCAATTCAGTGTTTTATGTAAAATTCTTTGTAGAGTGATCAAGTTCCAGTTGGGCATATTCCCAGAACTTTAACAGTATTTTGTAGAGGTGAAGTAACAAGGCAGGCTTTACCAGGTGATCATGTTGCCATTACAGGTATATTTTTACCATTGATTCGTCAAGGATTCAAGCAAATTACAGCAGGATTACTCTCAGAAACATATCTTGAAGCTCACGTAAATACAATATTTTTTATTATTACAGTCCTTTTGTTGATAATGTTCAATGGAAACGAGTAATTTTGATATTCTGATTTCTGACTTATTCTCTGTTCTGCAGTCTTGTTCTATAATAATAATAATAATAATATTTATTTGTTCCCAAAACCATAAGGCATTGAACATCGTTAAGAAAGTACATAATAAACACTTAATTTTATATAAAGAAAAACGGAAAAAAAAAACAAATACAATTCAAATATAATATCTGTAACACAAGTTACAAAAAAAAGGAGGAAAGATAGGAAGAAAAAATATATATATATGATAGATATATCTTATTTTAGAAAGTAACTTTACTCAATAAAACTGCTGAAGATGAAAGTTCTGAAAATTCATTGACACCAGAAGAATTAGCTGTACTGACGGAAGATGATTTTTACTCCAAATTAGCCTTGTCCATAGCACCTGAAATATATGGTCATGTAGATGTGAAAAAAGCACTTCTTTTGCTTTTAGTGGGAGGTGTCGATAAACGACCAGATGGTATGAAAATTCGTGGCAACATTAATATTTGCCTAATGGGTGATCCTGGAGTTGCAAAATCGCAATTACTAGGTTTTATAGATCGTCTTGCCCCAAGAAGTAATATATGAAGTGTATTAACACCTACTGCTTTTTACAAATCAATTATTTTTATTTACAGGTCAGTACACAACTGGGCGAGGATCATCAGGTGTTGGTTTAACAGCGGCTGTAATGAAGGATCCATTTACTGGGGAAATGATGTTGGAAGGAGGAGCTTTAGTTTTAGCTGATCAAGGTGTCTGCTGTATTGATGAATTTGATAAAATGGCTGATACAGATCGTACAGCTATTCATGAAGTTATGGAACAACAAACTATAAGTATAGCTAAGGTGAGAACAAATTATGAAAATATGCAAGAAATTGTATAGCTGTAAATAATTGTTGCATCATTCTAGCAGAACATTAACAAAAAATATTATTAATTTTTCTTCTATTCAAAATTCAAAATTAATATAGTATTTTTTATTATTGATTGATTTGTCCCTTACTTGTTGATAGTTCATTTTTTAAAAAGGAATAAAACAATTTTTTACTTTATCTATCACTTTTATTTTTAAACAAAATTTGTGTGACTATAGTTTCGTAAAACGATTTTACATTCTCAAAAACTACTTTAAAACTAAGGTTTTACAGCTGTTTATCTATTCTATGTACCTAGTTCTCTACTAGCCAAGTACTGTCTATTTGAAAAACGCCAGTTTCCCGTGGATCGCCTTGAATATTATACAGGATGTAAGGGAAAGTACTTTCCTGATTTTAACCAACGAATCTTTAGAATTTTTTGAACAAAAAGTTTTCTTATAAAGGGTATCTAAAATTAAATCATATCCGCGGAAAAGAAGTTTAATTTTTTTAACAATGGCAACGTCTATTTTCGCCTTGTTTATTTCGATCCATCGGAATTTAATTTTTGTTACCTCTTAAGGTAATATTTGAAAATAAAATGTAATATTTTAATAAACATTTATTTCATACATTAGCAGATCAGATGTTTGTACCTTTTGTACATCATAAGGGTAGAAAAATAGTCTTTCAGTATTCCATGTACAATCCAATTCAAAATTCCAACTTGTCGCACAACACTTCTAGTACGTCCGGTCGAATCCTTTTCAACAAAATATAAAATTTGTTCTTCGACTTCAGGACTAATTTCTCGCTGGCTTGAGATTCTGGAACCACGCCACCCGTATCCAAAAATCTCGGAAACATTAACAAACGCTTGCCGAGCTAGAAGCGGTCTTTCTGGATATCGCTGCCCGTAAATAGGAAACATATCGTAATATTCACGTACAGAATATATTGTTGGTTTTAAATCGCACGCACTAATACACTAAAACAATTTTTGTCGCTAGTATAAAATAACATAAGGGTTTTCCATGATGCAGGTTAAATAATATATCTTATCTTACAGTAGATGATGAATAACTATAATAGATGCAGTAGCAAAGTCTACAAATACAACTCAGAATATATTTCACTTTTTTCTCAAGCGTCTTTTATATTTGCATATTTTAGGGCTTTAGTAGATGTATTTTTTCTCTTCTCTTACGAATCCTATCCAGTAATATTTCTCTCTGGGATCTTGTACCGATGACATAAAACAAAATCGCTCTATGGTTTTGTGATATTTATAAAACGTATTTCCCTCGAAATTTTCTGTGGTTCATTTGTAGCCATCCCGTCGTTTATTAATTTAACCAACCATGGACCATATTAAGTAACACATGATTGCGAAAAATAAGCGAGTAAAAATGTTTGTACCATATGTACATCATAAGCGTAGAAAAATTACTCTTTTAATATTCTTTGTACAATCCAATTGAAAATTCCAACTTGTTGAGCAACACTTATAGTGCTTCTGTAGAAACCTTTTCAACAATATTTAAAATTCGTTCTTCGACTTCAGGACTAATTTCTCGTTGGCGCCCACTTCTTTAAATTCTGCAACCCTGCTACCTGTATCTGAAAGTCTGAAAAACTTGAAAAACAAAATGTTAGCTGAACTAGAAGCGATCTAGGTATCATTGCCCATAAATGGGCCTAGTCCCTTCGGAATTTTGGAGAACTTCTCCGTAAATACGAAGCATTGGTGATATTTACGTACAGAATATATTGTTGGTTTTAAATTGAACTTAAATGCACATAGACACACTAAAATAATTTTATTTCGTCAGACAGTCACTATTCCAAAAGATAGGTGGTGGTTTTGCTCTACTCCATAGTCACTTTGTGGTGTTTGACAGTGAAAATACGATTTTTACGTATGTATACTCGATTTTAACTCGTGACCTGGTTGGATATCCTCCGATAGTTTAATTTAATAATTAATATATTAGATGAAGTGAAGTTAATTTAAATTGGTTTCGTTTTAAGATCATCCATTGACCACCTTTTTCACTAACATAGAATTCTTAACTTGTCAGGTTACAAAAACCTGAACTTTAAACATAACAGTGTTATAAAAACTATATATGTTTTACTACAATATGAAACAAATCTACGATTGATTCTAATCATGATTATAATGATTCTTTTATGATTTTATGATGAATTTAAATGATTCTAATCAATGTCAGCCAAATTATTTTTTTGTCTGACACTGCATTTTGTTTTTATTCAATTTTAGGCTGGTATAATGACATGTCTTAATGCTAGAGTGTCAATCCTTGCCGCGGCTAACCCGGCCTATGGTCGATACAATCCGAAACGAACAATCGAACAAAACATTCAGTTGCCTGCAGCTTTACTCTCCCGATTTGACTTACTGTGGTTAATCCAGGACAAAGCTGATCGTGATAATGACTTAAGACTGGCAAAACATATTACATATGTACATCAAAACTGCAAACAACCCCCTAGTCAGACAGAAGCGCTGAATATGTCGGTGATGAGGAAATATATAGCTTTGTGCAAATTGAAGGATCCCGTAATACCAGAAGATTTGACAGACTTCATTGTTCGTAAGTTTAACTCTATTGTTTACTTGTTTTTATATTTTGTATTTAAACATTACAGAAATTTGCTTCATTTTACAACAAAGCACCGAAAAACATTGATAACAATAATAAGGCATTTGTAATTCCATTTATAAGTATATGTGGAGGAAAAGTAATGTTTTGATGCTTTAAAAGAGAAAATTGAAGTATGAAGTGGTATTGATCTTTTATAATGCACATTAACTTGAAAAGATAAAATAATTACTGGAGAATGATGTTTTCTACCCCTGGGTTGAACGAAAAGATTTGTAAATAATTACCCAATTTCAAGATAGTGATTTGTGATAGAAATTCTATTCCTCATATTTGATTCTATCACAGTATTATATATTAATATCTATAAGTATTTATTATATAGTTATTTTTTTAATTGTTCTATTGTAGTAGCTTTTAAAATTATCTTCAAAAACACTAGGAGTAACTATATCGAATTCCCGAGTGATCATACGAAAAAGTAAAAGTAATTTTAAAGTATTAAAAGCAGTGTGCGGCAAAAGGATTGCCTCGATTTCGAAGGATCATTGTTCGGATCTATATCTGTGAGTTATTTTCATTTATCGACTGGGCTTGACCGGAAAAACATTCGCCGGTGGGTTTCGAACTCTCATCAAAGTTCTGCCCTTAACCGAAAATCTTTTGGCTCGCCTAGCAACGCCAGAAAATGTGATTGCAGTGATAGCATCGGTAGTGCAGTCTTTCAGGCGTTCGATAAGGTTCAGAGAATTATACACACGTTTCTCGTAATGTATCCGTACAAACTTATGATGAGAATTTCAATCCAGAAGATGTATGGTTCTAGCAAAATGATGGCACATCGCATATCTCTCAACGTTCACTTGGAATTTTCGAACAAATGTTTCCGGGTCATCTTTCTTTACGGGATGACATTGGGTGACATCCGCGGTCGACTGATTTAAATCCTTATTTCTATGGGGTACCTAATATGGGCTACGAAATTTGAAAGAACGCCGAAAATTGCCGCGATTTGGCAGGCCTTGGCACGCAAATATTTGAGAAAGGCTTCAGAACTGCATCGACATTAACGGCTGTTATTTAAGTCACGTGGTTTTGAAAATATAACATTTCAAAATGGTATAAAGTGTATTTTTTTTCTGTATTTTGTTTGGTTTGGTTTTTATTGGCGTCCCAAATCGTGGCACACATTTTGTCGCACCTTGTATGTATCCTTGCTATTGAGTTAAATATATTTTCGAATTACCTATTTACTACTTATTATATATTCTATTTTAATAAAGCCTCGATATAAATAAAAACATTAACTTGTTATTAGGTGCATATGTTGAACTTAGACGCGAAGCACGCAATTCGCAAGATATGACCTTTACGTCTGCAAGAAATCTTTTGGGCATCCTCAGATTGTCCACCGCATTAGCTCGACTGAGGCTGTCGAATATTGTCGAAAAAGATGATGTGAACGAAGCAATACGTTTGATGGAAATGAGTAAAGATTCCCTCAATCAAACAATTGATACTAAAGGATATAGGTAACATTAAAATATATTCGCTATAAATGTTAGCCAGTTATCTTATTCAAATGTATTTCTAGGCCTCCCAACGTTAACGACAAAATATTTGCGATAATCAGAGAACTGGCCGGAAACGATAAAACAGTTAAGGTGTCTGATATTTTAGAAAAATGTGCCTCAAAAAGTTATAATCCAGATCAAGTTGATACTTGCATTGAAGAATATGAAGAATTAAACGTGTGGCAAGTAAATCAAACACGAACAAAATTAACTTTTATCTAATGTATTTTATCTAGTTTTAAGTTTAACTGTGTGTTCTATTTTTATTGTCTTTTAAATTTCAAATTAAAATGAATTAAGTTACTATTATTTTTTTAAAAACAATAAACCGTTTTTTATAAACAAACCGTTTTTTTATAAACAATAAACAACGACGGTGCCATTAAAGTTATTACAATGGAACAAGATGAATGAGGTGGGTTAACTAGCATAACTTTTAAATAATAGGTTGTTCCATAAGTGTTCGCCGTTTTTTTTTTATTAAAAGTTGTACTGAAAAAAGCAACAGTTATGACAACAAATTAATGAATCATGTATTTCCCGTCATTGTTCATAACCTTCTCCCACCTGTTAATCAATCGGCGGGCCGGGACTCGAAGAAGTATTAAGCCAGTTTTTGAGGTCTTCATCGTAGGCGAAAGTTCCGCGCCTCATTTAATTGGACAGCCAGCGGATGCGGTAGTAATCGGTTGGCGCAAGATCTGAAAAGTACGACGCATGCAGAAGAAACTCCCATTCAGGACCTCCTTGACGATGTTTGGTATGAGGTCGTGGAACAAGATGACTTGTCTTTGTTGATCGGGCACCTTCTTATCCGGCATTTTCCAGTACACGAAACTCTCCCAGTCCTACTAAATGCAGATCATGGTCTTTTTGCGATGGAGATCTTGCTTCCAATACAACTAACAAGTCCCAAAAGAAAGTTTCTTTTTGATATAGCGATATAAATAAGAGACATCCATCAAAGCAAACCTTTATTAATTATTGAAACAAACATTTTAGGAAATTATGTCTTAAAAAAAAATCCAAAAGTAAAAAGCCATCCAAATGTAAACCTTCACGCTCACGGCAGTTATCTAAACGAACAGCAAAATTTCTTAGGACGGCTCGGCACATAATCTCTGGAATGCTTGCCACTTCGTGTCAAATATTTTCTTTTAACTGTACCAAAAAACCCGGTTTATTAACGTAAACTTTCGATTTTAAATAGCCCCACAAGAAACATTCCATAAGACTGGAATCAGGACTACGGGAGGCCAAATTATTCACCTCTTCTTGAGATCAATTTGTTTGGGAAAATTTCACGAACTCGTTCCGCCCTGCTGAAATCATGTTCTTTGATTGTAATCAGCAAAGTTTTGCAGTTCAGGTACTAAAAAACTGTCCAACATTTTCACATAAAGCCTGAATTGACGGTAAGTGTGCATCCCCTACAGTCTTCAAAAAAAGTACGGGCCAATTATTCCTCGCGCTGACATTTCAGCCCATACAGTGACTTTAGGCGAATGTAAGGGTTTTTGATACTTTGTTTCAGGTTCGTTGCACTCCAGTAACAACAGTTATGCTAATTTACGTGACCGTTGAGATGAAAATGAGCCTCAAATCATCGTTTTTGTAAAATCTTTCTCGCACACAACGTACGGTCTGCTCCTAAGAAACGCTCCATACCGCCCCGCGCCTCTCGTAGTTGGTGCATTTGCGCAGTGAGCTAATGAAATAGAAACTTTCTTGTGGAACACCTTGCATATCGTGGCGCGAAGTGGCTTCGCCCATCCCGTCGGTGATCATGCAACGGAAAGACCAAAGGAGAAAGATTAAGTTTTAAAGTGTCAAAAACATGTAACGAGAGGCAATACAGAAGAAGAAAATACTGGAAATAATATGGTTATTAACACTGCTATGTAAAAATCATAATATTCTGCTTATTGGTTTAAATAAATCCTTGAATTCAAATTTTCCAATTATTTCAAAGGACTAATGCAAAATAAAAGTAAATAAACGGCACAAAAGTAAATATATTATGTGTATTTATCTTAAATCAAGGAAACCAATCATTTTATAACAAATAAAACAAAACTATTTGATATAATTTAGAAATCATCATCTGAAAAATTAAGGTCATCATTCTCTATAGTTTGTATTGTCTCATTGACTTGGGGTAGATTTGGCTTTTGCCCTAACAAATATCCAAATAAATCTGCGATATCTACAATGGCATATGAAGAATGATTCAAGTACTTTTCAGCGGTTTGGCGTAGTACTTGATAACCGTGGACAACCGATTCTTCCATGAGCGGTTCTAAAAAAAAAAAAATTCCAGTTGACTGTTAGAGTACATCACCTGATTTTTCATTAGAGAAGTTTCTTTATGTTGTATTAAACAAAACGTTAATTTATTTTTTAATTCGAACATAATTAGTCGTTAGTCATTTATATATGGTGCATTATTTTGTTGCAGTTTTTTATATCTCTACAAATTTGTAGAATATTAACATTGAAAAAAACCAATTCAGATAAATACATTTAGCCCGCATTTTATGTGATTGGTACTGGTATAGGTTTATTTAAGTAATGTACCTCATAAAGTACAGGCTATAAATTTTTGTATTTGTATTTGATCATATAATACACTATTTTTTAATATCTAATTTAAATAATTACAGACCAATAAAAACTTTGAAGGGGACCATCAAATTTCGTATGGATCTCATACATACGAGTTGTTTAAATAAAGTAGTGTATAACACTATTGGCTTCCCCTTTGGAAAGGAGACAGGCCAACATCTAATGGGTATTCAGTGCGAAGTTGAACTCCTTGAGTTACTTCGTTCTGAAAATGAGTGATAACAATTTCGAGCAACGGTACGCTATCAATTGTTTCAGACTTGGGCGTAGTGTGACGAAAACTTTTGTAAAACTTCAACAGGCCTATGAAAACAGAGTTTTGTCAATGGTCAAAGTTTTCAGGTGGTTTAAGGCATTCTCAGAATGCCTTAAACCACCTGGACCCTAATGCCCTAAACCACTGGAAGAACTGATGAAAATATCCACAGAATGCGAGATCTTATGCGTTCTAATCATCGGTTAATGGTCAGAATGATCGGGGAAGAATTAAATTTGATTCACACAACCGTTCAACAGATGTTGACCAATGAATTGGGGATGAAGAAAATCTGCAGGAAAATAATTCCAAAACATAGTTCGCAAGATCAAAAGAACAAAGGAAGAGACGAATGTTTTGACTTTTTGGGGCGGACTGAAAATGACTCCCATTTTCTTAAGTGACGGGTTTTTGAAGAATGAGTAAGTCAAAGATCAAACGCATCCTGATTTCCTTTGTTGATAGCCAAGCGATCGTTCATGAGGTCAACGGTCAAAGCAGAATTTCTACCAAGGGGTTTTTAAAAGATTTCGAAAAAAAAGGCCATTCGTGTGGGACCGAAGATTAGGAACACTTGGGTGCCGCATTCCGACAATGCTCCTTGCCATACAGCTGATTGAATTAAAGAGTTTTTGGCAAGTAAAAACAAAACTATGGCTCCGCGACCCCTTCTTCACCAGATTTGAGTCCTTGACATCCTTCTGTTTCCTAAAATAACTCAATTTATAATAAAACATACTTTTTTCGTAAGAAAAAAATCGGGCACTTTTTTTTGATATTGCAACATAACTAGTATTTAAGATTGACGCCCAACGCATGAGGAAAATAAATTTTAATCTAGTTCTACGTACAACATATCATCAACGACTCATCAATAATGTCTAAATAGTAATATCTTTAGAATAAAAACAGGAATTATAAATGTTATACTTACTTTTAGACAACTGGCCCAAATCAAATATATGTACAAAATAACTCAGTTGTGTAAATAATTCCTTTTCGCTGTACTCTCTATACATAACTCCAGCTTCGCAAACTGTACACACTGGTAGTTTGCCTCCGAACCTTAGAGGTGTTCTGTTTGTTTCGTTGGGGCACGCTGGATCCTCGCAAATTAATTTGCTCTGATAATATTTCGAGATGTGGGAATTTATCGCCAGACTTAATTGATTTTGAATATTATACAAATAATCAACAGGTCTATCCGTACATTCATCATTACAACATTTTTGTAACACAGGAACGTTCCCGTTTAACGGTCCTGTTATTTTATTTTCAGTTTTACATGATAAACATTTGAATATGAACTTTTGGACGTTTCGAAATTTAATTTCCGGTCTTGTAATGTTTTCACCCACAGGTTTATCAGTTTGAACAGTTTTCTTGAAATTGGCTCCATCTAAACCAAGGCACTGCGCTATTTGATAGGAATCGGTACCTTCTATTGGTTCACATATTCTTGCAACTACTGGGTGTAATTGTTGAGAGAGGTAATAGTTAACATCAATTTTCAGATTTTCGTTACTTTTCAATTCCTCTACATGATAGGCTCTTTGAGTAGCGGATTTATTACTTCCATCGTCACATATGACGTAACAGACAGTATCTCCAGACCTATAATGACCTCCATGCTCCTTGTTATATCTAAAAATATGTTTCAATAAAATACCAGAATATAATGTTATAAAAATGCTTAACTTAATAAGAGAAAAACGTGGTACATTAAATGGTATTATGAGTGTTAATTAGGTAATTATTGGGTTGATGCAAAAGTTCGTCCCATTTTTCTGAGAAAAATTCAAGAAACATTTTATTTCACACCAATATTGCCTTGCTAACAATTCCAAGTTGACCCAATCGCTCTGACATTGTTGACTGCTTGATTCTAAGAATTTCACCGATCTCTCGAGTTTTACTACGCGTATCATTTTTAATCAGCGCCACTATTCCGTTGTTCTCCAGAACGTGGATCGCTGAGATAAAATTGTTTTTATGAAACTCTCTGAACCACTTAGGGCAAGTGGAATCGTCAACGGCACCTTCACCGTAGACAACACATCTTATTTTGTAGCTGATTCAAACATAGCCAAAATCATTCTACAAACAGCAGAGATGAAGACTCTAAGAGCAATAGCGGGAAATTCGCTTGGGGCTAGAGTGAGAAACCTCGATATAAGAGCAACAGGTCAAGTGAAGGATATAATGAGATGGAGTAGAAAGAGACGGAGATATTGGCGAGACCATGTGACAGTGGCGGCTCGTCAGAGGACGCGGGTGAAGCACCGCTTCACCCACAATTTCCGAAACAAAAACTTACATTTTATTTTTTATATAAAACATAATTGGTATAATAATTTATTTAATTACGTATACATTAATACATCAGCATTATAATAATTAATGCCAAATTAATACAATACTAACAATTATATGAATTATACAATATACAAACGTAGCGTATTCTTAAAGAATAGAGCGACGACTGCGGCGAGCGGCGAGCGCCGTTGTTCAGTTAACTAAACAGTCAGAAAACTCTACCTCGTATGAGATGCCTGGAAAGCGCAACCAGCACGATCGATAATATCCCTGCCAAATTCCAGATTTGTTTACGGAGGTTGTCATGGTAACGCACGAAGCCGTCTTCTAAATACGTGATGCTGCTGCAGCAGGCTTTATTGCACGCGTTTCGTTTCCTTAAGAATAAAATTCAGTGAATTTACATCGTAGCGCGCCAGGCGGGTGGCTGTTAAAGTTTTTGAAAATGTTTCCATTGTACGATCCGGTGTGCATTTTGTTGGAAACACCATTTTCCAGATGGAAAAACGATGACAAAAAAGACTTTCTGCATACAGAGGGACCTAACACCAAACATTTTCTTGAAATAGAAAAACAAGGAAAATCAAAAGACAGAGTTTTCGTTCGAAAGTTTCGCAATCAGTGGTATGCTGATTATAAGTGGTTGTGTGGAAGTGTTTATTTGAAGAAACTGTTTTGTATGCCCTGTTTGACAGTAGGTGTAAAATCAAGTGTGTGGAATAGAGTTTTAACAATTTTGGAAACGTAACAAGTGGTTGTAGTAGACATGAAGCTTCTTCAGATCACATTCATTGTGCATTATCGTTTGCCAAATTAAAAGAAAAACCTCAGCACAATTGAAGACGCGTTGAAGGAAAATTCCAGGTTGTATTTAAAATGTTCAATGACAATGTTCTTTTAAATAGAAGATTTATGCAGTTACCTATTCGCGCCACTGTTTATTTAGGAAAACAAAAGTTAGCATTTCGAGGGCACAACGAATCTGATTCCGCGGATAATCGGAGGAATTTCAAAGAACTTTTGGACTCTTATATATCAGTGAGCAGTGTGGACATTCAAGAACACTATAAGAAGATATCTCCCATTTTTTCTGCAAATTCAAAAACAATCGGATTTGTATTTCGGATTACATCGATGAACATGTGGATCGTGAAATAAAAGACAGTGATTTTTTCTCTATTCAAGTCGACGACTCAACGGACATTCTTCAGAAATCTCAGTGCAGCATTATACTTCGATACGTTAATAGTGCGGCAAAGTTAGTTGAGCGGTTTTTGGGCTTCTTTGATGTTAGTATCGACCGAACAGCGGATGCTCTTTTTGATTTTTTTGATATTGAAAAATACGATTTCCGTTCAAAATTAGTACGACAATGCTACGACGGCGCTAGTGTCATGTCAGGACATATAAATGGTCTCCAATCAAAAATAAAAACCGAAGCTCGACAAGCCATTTTTGTACATTGTGCAGCTTACCGTTTCAATTTAGTGCTTCAGCAGAGTTGCAGTACTATACCACAGTGCCGTATTTTTTTCGCAAACGTGAATAGTTTCCCGACTTTTTTTCATCATTCTACAAAGAGAGCTCAAGTAGCTGACACAATAATGAAAAAAAGGGTACCCACATCTGTTTCAACCCGTTGGACATCGAATTCTAAGATAGTGAATGTGATTGATAATGAATGGGACGGTTTAAAAACAGTTTTTACTGAAATTAGAGACGACAAAACTTCGGATCAAAGTTCAATAACTCAAAGTGCGGGCTTCTTAAATCATCTCAATAATTTTGAATTTGCTCTATTCAGTGCTATTTTTAGTGACATTTTCAAAATGACTGATATTCTGTTTGATGTGTTACAGAAACGTTCACTTAACATTAATCTTTGTATAACACAAGTTAGGAATACTCAACGTCTTTTAAATGGAAAAAGAAATGAGAAAAATTTCCAAAAACTTTTTGATTCAGTCAGTGTAAAAGTGTCAGTACCAACTAATTATCGTGAGGGACGAAAAACTTTAACGACTGAAGAAATCTTTGAAAAATACAAAGTGTTGTATTACGAAATTTTAGATACTATCTCTGGACAAATTGACACACGATTTCAAGACATGGATAAACTTATTTTCGTTACACTCATGGACACAGCACGGTTTGCAGAGTATGCAAAAACCTTTCCTTTAGAGTCAGTGAATAATTTAAAAGCATTTTTTCCCGACCTATTTCCCGATATATCAAGGCTGAAAAATGAATTAACCTTCATTTATAATGATGAAAATTACCACAAAATTCAATTGGATCGAATGTTGGAACTTTTACACGAGAATAGAGATATCTTCAAAGAAGCTTCCAGATTATTATGCCTGATGGTGACGATTCCCTCGACTAGTGTCTCAGTTGAACGAGTTTTTCCTGTTTGAAAAGAATCAAGACATTTTTACGAAATTCAATGACAGAAAACAGACTAAGTAATTTGGCGAAAATTTCTATTGAAAAAGGACTTTTGAACGAACTTGTAAGTGTGGAACCATTTTATGAGGACATTATTGAAAGATTTGCAGCTTTAAAAGACCGAAGAATTGACCTTACATTTAAAAAATAGAAACATTATGTGCGGTTGCAGATTTTGCAGTGTCCCTACGTTAGTCGCTGTTGAAGTGCGGGTGAGTAAGCTATTTTTTTTATGTTATTGTTATGTTTTTATACATTTTTGGATTTGCTGCTTATGATATACTTATTATTTTTCGTGCTGCGCTTCACCTCCTATTTAGACCACGAGCCGCCACTGCCATGTGATGAGGATGGATGAGCATAATCTGGCCCACATCGCTAAAGACAGAAAAACACCAGGACGTAAAGCGGCGGGAAGACCACCTAAGAGATGGAAAGATAGTATAGTTAGGGCATCTACATTTCAGGAAAACTATCAAAATTAAAGCCTTCGAAAGAGTAAACAGATCATAGGTCTCCTTAAAGAATAAGAATATGTCAAAAATACTCGTAATTTTCTGTCGTTTTTAATGTTTAACAAAATTTAAAAAGAAATAACCCATTTTTTCCCCAAGTACTCACTGAAATTCCTTCTTCCATACAACATCAAAACTTTACAGGTGTGAAGTAGATATACCATAAATTCAGGTTTGCGATGCAATCCCATCTAGCGCCAAAAACTGGACGAACTTTTACATCAATTTAACAATTGAGAAAAAAAATTAAATAGGAAAAAAACCGCCCCTCATTGCGTATCAGTTTTCGATAATTGAAGTTAAACGTCGAGCGCAGTTAATACCTGGACGATGACCGTATGGAAACCCGGCCAATTATGTCGGTGACAGACAAGGCGACTAGGGTGGCGCGACCTAGGACATGCGACTCAATGTTCAAGATAGTTTAAAATGGGGAATTCGCACGGGATAGCCCAACTCGACCATCAGCAGATGGCCGCCATCCTGTCGGCGTCAAGTTCAACAGCGCCCTGTTGTACGGGATACTGATTTTTGTATAGTCTATACCAAGTAAACATATTCCATGTCTTTTTTAATATTTTTTCCGTTGCACAGTTAGGTTATAGCTGCTAAATTTTCGACTTCCATAATTCAAATAACGCGCCGGCACCGTAAGTGGTGCTGCAGGGGTCGCGAATCAGGTAGCGGGTCCTAATTCGCGCCACACAGGTCCCCTCGTCCGTCACCCGCCTTAAACTTACCTCTCCATCCACGGGTAAAGAAGGCCTATAGATTATGAGATAAGATTAAATTTCAATAATACATCATGGTACTCAATAACTCTGACAAGAAAGTTACAAAACAAATTGAGCAAAAAGACATGAATACATCAATATATATTTAAATAATAAAGGAAGAATAATGTGCGGCAATTAATATTGTTAGGGATTATTAAATATAACAATTACATATTAAAAAGTTTAATATCAATAAAATATTGGTCTATCGTACTTGTAATCGTTACGTTAAGCAAGTGATGTGTAAAAATTAAAAAGAAAGTGTCAGCGGTTATTCGCGTAACACTAGAGCACTTGGATTAATTTAAAAGTTTTGGAAACGAACTGTACGCGATCTTGCAGTGTATCGTCGGATGATACAAAAATACTATATTATTACTACTGGAGACAGAGGAAAAAACTGAAGTTCTAATGTGGGCAAGATTTGAAAATATCTTGTATACGTTTTCAAATATAACATTTATCGTTGTTTTCGTCAAGTCAAAAAAGGTAAACGACTAGACTTCCAGCGTAATGTAGGCTCTGAAATATCAGTTCAGTGGACACCAAAACAACAATCAGTCATCAGTTACCAATTAAGTCAGCACCCTCCTTAGGCTATCTACCCCTCATTGGTGCTATTCTATCTTAGGTTTCTTGAGAAGTTTACCGACTAGCCAGTGATCAAAGTACACCAGATCAGTGAACACCTTTCAGAAGGCATCCGGTCTTACCCACACATCGAACTGGCGTGACAGAGAGGCGATGCATTAACGTATTTTACACTCTTACCTGTTAAAATGCAGTACGCGAGCCTGATCTCTTCTCGGAGGTTTCATCCAAGTTCTGATCACAACAAGCGACGTTGCATTTCGACCTTAGAGTCTCAGCACTTTATAGTGGTTAGCAAAATCAAAGTTTAAGATAACAATTATAATGTTCTACAAACAAAATTTAATATAAATAATTTACCTTAATGCTACCTGTACATGGGGAAGAGATTCCTTATTTGGATACATTTGTGGATCTTTGGTTAACTGTTTCGTAATCACTAATAATTGCAATGGCACTCTATTCTCTACCAATTCCTCCTTTAATTTTGTCAAGTAATTATGTATATTGGTTATTCGATCGTCTGGAGACTGATCGCTAAGAATATGCTCCAGAACAAATTTTCCTGCCTCTGATGCCAACTGCGACCAATCTCTACGAACAATGTCCAGTCCCTTGTATTCTTTTTCTTCTTTCAATTTACCATCCTTCGTTTTCGTTAACGTCACAGCTGCATATTTCTTCTTCTTCAGAAGCAGGAGATATTTGAAAACTCCGTCGATATCTAACTCGACTTGTTTATAAAGTTTGTTTACTTCTTGCTTAATCTTCAGTCCTACTTTATAAACTTGATCGTAATCCAGTGTATTTGTATTAATCATAATACTATCAGTATCACCATATACAACCTCAAAACACATTTTCTCGACCATATCTTTTGTATTCGTTAATATTTCTCGTCCTTTTTGTGTAACTAGTGCAGCCAAGTTTTTAGCATAAAATCTGAATGCAATATGAATACTCTTAGAATAATTTTGCCGCAACCAGAAAACTATAATAAACAGAACTTACCGAGAATTGGAAAATCCCAAACAACCATACATACTGTTAGCGGTTAATTTTAGTGCCATTTGCCTAATGTGATATTGCATTTTCAAATCGGGCGATAAATCAGGATTGTTCATTAAACTTTTAACTTGTCTACGACTATCTACCAGTTTCCTTATTTCAATCGGTAAAATTCCTGGAGGTAAAGACGCATCAGGTAGTACCAACTGTTCATCATCATTTGCTACAGGTAAAGTCGTGAAACATATATTGTATTCTTGTATAATACTTGGATACAATGAGTTGAAATCCATCAGTAACAATAATTTGTCATAAAAACCCACTTTTGGCTCCAGAACTAAGCCACCTGAAATAATGAGATCATTTTTAATATAACTATATTGCTTCTAAGTTATGATGTCAAGCGAGTTAAATTAGCTCTGATATATAGGTGCATAAATATGGGAGCGGCAAGATATTCCCATTAGGGAAAAATCAACATGCAAAATTTGATGCAACCTTGACAAATATTTAACCAAAAATTGTAATTTTTGTCGTTTGTTATTGTAGAAATGCTCCAGTATCATTACATCGTTCCTAAAGGCCTTTCCTGAGCAGCATGTAAAATATTACATATATTATAATACAGGGTCCGCGGAAAACAGGACTTTTTAAAAACGGTTATTTCTAGTGGTGCCATCTTTTGGCGGGGGTGGGGGGTTTGGGAGGGAAGCGTTAGAAGTGTGCCATTAAAAGCCAAGTTTATCGCGCTAAAGTGTCAATGTGTTTATACCATCGGTCGAAAAATGAATATTGAACAAAGAGCGAATGTTAAGTTTTGTTTCAAACTAAAATATTCACCCAAACGTTTCAATTAATGAAACAAGTGTATCGTAAAAATTGTTTATTCCGTGCCAGAGTCCACGAGTGGTTTAAACGATTCAAAGAAGGTCGTGAGGACATCAAGGACGACGAACATCCAAATTCCGTAGTTACTCAAAGTAACATTGAAATTGTGCGTTAATTTACACAAAAAATCAGCGAAAATCTTGATTCGCTCCCTTGATTAGCCTTGATTCGCTCCGTCGATTTTGCTCCCTGCGACTTCTACCTCTTCGAAAAACTTCATTTAACCGCCATACGGAAGGACATACCTTTGGCCGAGCTCAAAAATGCATTTGTCAATCTAATTCGCCGTTCAAAATGTTGTATTGACACGCAAGGAGACTATTTTGAATAAAAATAATTTTTGCCGAAAAAATAAACATTTGTGTTTTTTTTTGAAAAACTCCTGTTTTCCGTGAGACGTACCTTGTATTTTCATTGACTACCTTTTTGTTGTGAATAAACACATTGAACTTGTTGATTGAAAAAATAGCATTTTTACTTTTACTCACGCTGTTTTCACTTACTCTGCCAATAATCACTTATAGCCGCAGATAAAACACGAGCCGTGATTGCAGTATTTGAAATAAGAGCACTCTGAAGAATTTTTGGTACTGTAAATGATAATGGAATTTCCGAGGATCAGATATAATTTTGAACTCAAAGCATTATACAAGAATTTGGATATTGTAAATTATGTGAGGATTCAGCGACTCAGATGATCGGGACACGTCGCGAGAATGCCAGAAAACCTAATACCAAGGAGAATCATGGAGGTGCGAATAGGGGGTAACAGAAAAAGAAATTGACCAAAGATGTGATGGCAGGACAATGTAAGAAAAAGTGCTGCAGAAGTAGAGCACATCAAGAACTGGCAAAGGGGCTGCTGGAGATCCATTCCGTTGGAGGCGAAGGTTGAAGGTTAACTACAAGAAGACGACGCGGACAAAAAGGCTTGGAGTTAAGTAATTGTAAATAAAGATCCCAATGATTACAATGTGCGGGTTAAGAATGCTAAGATGTATGAAAATGATACAAAAGAAATCCAGTAATAAGAATTGGAAAGACTCCCTCACGGATGAAGCCGTTTATCCAATTGTCATAAATGAAGACTTTAATTCAGTTATAACCAAAAGCCCTGAAAATAACTAATTGCGTACAAAAAGCGGCAAATTGAAGAAGAGAGAAGCACATTATTGTGAGTTATCTTACCTGAATAAGTAGGTTTCTTTCTTGATGACTTGTTATCCTTCTCGTTTTCGAATTTATTCTTATATCTCTTATCGGGTACAATAAATCCTTTTTCAACAAATGCATGCAACAACAAGAACTCATTTCTCTCTGATCTACCGCCCATTAAAGTTTTCGACATTATATTACCAGCAATGTTTGTAATTTGCAATGCCAACGGCACAATATTGAGATCATACAAAATTTTTAAAATATAAGCAGTATCTTGCATGGTGTATGTTATTAGTTTGATAATGTCGCCTGCCTGTTCATACATTTTTGGTATTTCATCCGGTTCTAAATCGACTCTTTGGTTTTCAGGAATTTTGAGTACCTGTTTACACAAGGAATCTAAATCGTACGTTCTCAGCCTAATCAATTCTTTTGCGGATATTTTAATATCGCATAATAAACGACCAGTAAACAGTTCTCTTTCTAATCTCTTCTTCTGTGACCTTTTCAATTTGCTCAGTTTACTAAATGTCGTTATGTTATTCATAATTAAACGATTGGCAAGAACGTTAATGTGGTAACCTTGCATGTCAAAACCGACGATCAAATCGGGATCTATTTTATTAAACTGATTAACGAAATAATTCAAGAGCGCTTTCTCAGAGTCCATCTTCTGCACCTTTGTGCCTTTATAATTATTTAAACTTTCATGAATATTTATAGGAAAAAGTTGTTTGGGAGGTGATGTAAAAACTGAAAAATTAACAAACAATTTAATACTAAACATTGCATGTATTCATTTATTTCTGTGTATGTATCAACATATTAATGGACAACAAATAAAAGTAAACTCGAAGAGATTTACCACTAAACCCCAAATCACTTTTTTAAACTTGTCCATGCGCGTTTCATTGACCACGTCTATATAGTCTAAGATTAGATTTGAATCATCTATCGACGTGCGTCGAGAAATTAAAAAAAAAGTAAATTGGTGTTTAGTGGTAAATCTCTTTGAGTTTAGTGTTTCACACTAAAGATTCCACCAGAAGAAAGTCTTAGGTGTTCAACTTAATTCTCGGCCCCTACGTTTCATCCACTGCAAAACCTATTCGAATCAGATTTTCTTGTCCGACTGATGATGGTTTAAGGCCAGAAACTGGTCTCGGGACACGGATGTTGACATTTGAAGGATTAGGCAAAGTTTGGTGTTACACACCGAAGGTTCCAATAGAAAAATTGAGGTACAAATCGTTTTTTGTTTAGACAACGTTCTTGTCCTTTTTAAAATAAAAAAGCACAATATGGCGGCAATGCAACTTATCGATTAACAAATTTAATCTGAATCAACTTGACTAACTGAAAGAAGCAAATTAAAGCGAATATGAATGTAAACATTGTAAATACCACACGAATTAATAATATGTAAAAAAAATTAGTTAAAATAGCAACTAATGGAAACGCATGTGAGCCTGTTTTCGTGCAGCCCAACTATAAAATTTGAATTCTATTGAAACAAATCAATAAATTAAGAAAAAAATATTAAATTAAAAATTCAATTAAGCAACATTCAGTCAATATTAAAATATTGACATTTTAATACGGAGTTTGTTCTACGCGTTTAGTAGAACAGTTTTGGATATACTACAAATTAAAGTTTAGAATAAAAGATCTAGAAATGTAAGTAATGATGTAATACTGAAAAAAGATGCGCTTTTGTACATTTTAGAAAAATAAAAAATACAATAGTTCCATAACTGTATAATAAAGACTATACATTTCGAAAACACAAACATGTATCTATCTCTCTCTTAAAATAAATATATACAAAAAATAAAAATTACTCACCACAAAAATGTTGATTAAATGGCGGTTTTGGTTGTTGCTTATCAACAGCATAATTAGTCTGGGTAATACAAGATATCATCAAGATCTCATTTTGATTGGTTTTTGGATTCTGAGAATGACGAAAATTGAGGGCCGAGACCACTAGTGGTGGCACATCAATGGAATCTTCTACTTTAACAACATTTTTTTCAGATGAGCAGTTGACTTCGAATTTACACCAACTCAAAGGATTTTTATTGAGTTCTGGACTATGTATATCTAACCAGCAAGGGCCTTTGATCTTTTTATCTAGTAAAAATCGTTCTAGGCCACTATTATTTATTCCAAAAATGTTTGTAAACGATTTAGTTGTTTTTGGAATCATATCTAAATTAATTTGTGGATCGGTGGACTAAAATTAAAAAAAAAACAATATATAGACTATTACTACGAGCGTAGCTCGAAAAGTTTTCGGTATGCCGAAGAAAACCTAATACCAGGTGTGTCAGTTAATTCAATTTTTTTTTTAAACATGTTTAATTTGGGATAAAGGTAAAAAATGGTTTATTCGAAGCGTGCGCCATCGTTAGCTGCAAATTTTTCCCATCTCTCTGGCAATTTGTGGATGCCCTCCCAGAAAAACCGCACATCATTTGAGATGTTCCAGTCTCAAGCCATTTTTCGACATCTCCGTAATTGTTGGTGTTTCATGGAAAGTGCGTGAGACATCGATGAAAACAAATGTAGTGTGAAGGTGGCCAAGTCTGGTGAGTACTGCGGGTGAGACAAGAGTTTCCAGCCAAATGCAGAAATTGGGTCTCTGACCCCTTTCACAGTGTGTGATGGGACGTTGTCGTGCTGCAAAATCGCTTTTCCGTATCTTGTAGCCCATTTTGGTCTTTTTTGACGATAGCGAACGGTATTTACTGTTTTACCTGGTTTCAGAAGCTCACGGTACACGACACCCTTCTCATCCCACGAAATGCACAGCATTGAATTCTTTCTAAAGCGATTCAGTCTTGCAGTCGATGTTGATGGTTGCCCTGGGTCAACCCACTATATTTTAAGTTCTGAGTTCTCGAAATATATCAATTTTTCGTCTCCAGACATGATCCGATGAAAAAAAATTTGCCTTCGATGCCAAGAAAGCAAAACGTCACATCGTTTTTCGCTTTTCCATCTGTCTGCCTTTCAGCTGATGTGGTACTCATTTTTCTACCTTCTGGATTTTTCCCAAAGGATGCAGATCATAAGAAATGGGACGGCGACCATTTAACCTATCTGCCAATTGTTGTTGAGTTTGCATATTGCCTTCTTCTAAAAATGCTTGCAATTCGGCATCTTCAAATTTGTTCGGTTGACTTGGGCATTCTTTATCTTTCAAATCGAAATCGCCACTTTTGAATCGTCTAAACCAGGGGCCGCCAACATTTTCAATGTGTTGAGCTACTTTAATATTCAAATAGAGAGCTATCTAAACTTGTTTAATGCAATAATGAAAACACATTTTCGAAGTACAAGATGCCTAAATTGTCCACGCTAGCTACCGTTTGCTCGCGATTAACGAGTTAGCGACTACTAGTCTAAACCAACCCCTACAAGCGTCTTGCGCTGGAACATTGTCACCGTAAGTTTTTACAACTATACGACGGCTTTCACTCGCGTTTTTCTTTCGAATGGGCAAGAAAAGCAGTACGTGCCGCACTTTCTTTTTGTGCGGATATAGACGTTTAGCCTGAATAACACCCTTCAATTGGTTCAGAAGTGAAGCGTATTATTCTCCAGTAATGATCATAATCTCTGCCAGGTAGTATATGAGCATCACGTCACAAGGATCCCAGAAAACGGTAGCCACTGGTTTTCCTGCAGATGAAACCGTTTTCGCTTTCTTTGGAACCCTTTACCTGTCCTCACAGACTGTTTGGAAATCTACTTTGTCTCCGACGTGTAACAGTAAATCAAAGTTTTATGTTTAAATTAATCGTTAAAGCAGAATCGAGTTTAAATAAGTCTAAACACTCTGGAGAAATATTCATTCGAATGCGCCTATTGAGTGGAAAGCTTTACCAAGCTTACCCATTATCTTTTTTTGAAAGTCCGTCGGGATTAAATTACACAGCTCGAACTTCAATTACAGGGTGTAACGTAAAGTGCTTTCTTAAATGTACCCAACGATCCTTTATCATTTTATTCTATTATTATTTAGAACAAAAAGTTTTTTAAAACATGTAACCAAAATACAACCATTTCCGTTGAAAACAGGTCACAACTTCATCATAATTTTCTTAACAATGGCACCGTCATATTTATTGCGATCCATCGGAGTTCCGTTTTTTTGTTGCATTGACCTCTTAAGGTATAGTTTGAAAATAAATTGTAATATTTTTTAATTATTCTATACGTTTGAACGTAAACTTGGTTTGTTTTGCTAGAAAAAAAACTTACATATTGCTGTACAATGTCAAAGTTGAAATTACTAGCACAAATTTTTCATAACACCGCTTCATCGAGGAACATATGATTGTTTTATTAAATTAGCTGTTCAAAATGTCCACCATCGCATTCTCAATGAAAGAAGCTTCGTCGATTGATAAAATATTAAACAACAAATTTGGATTCCTTCGTTTTTGGATGGTAAATAATTGACAATATGTTTGCCTGTGTAAAAAATCAGCAGGTAAGACTGCTTGGGCTCTTTTAGTATTCCATGTACAATCCAATGGGAAACTCTAACTTGTCGTGTAATACTTCGAGTTCTTTTGGTAGAATCATCTTATCATATTCAAGAATCATATTTTTGAAATTTCGGAATCACACTATCCCTATCCAAAAATCACTGAGAAATTTGGACAAATATGTGCCAAATTGGAAGCGACCTTTCTGAATATCGTTGCCCGTAATTACGCCTAGGTCCCTTTGGAATTTTGGAAGAGCTTCGCCGTAAATAAGAAGGATATCATGACATTCACGTATAGGGTATTTTTGATTTTAAATCGAACTTAAACGCACGCAATGACATACACTGAAATCATTTTATTTCAATGTTGACATGATATTGACAATTATTAGAGAATAAATTGAGTTTTTACAATGTTCATTAGTTTATTCGTTAAGTAATAGTCAATTAATATTTATTAAATATGCTTTGTACACATATTTGCATAATTCGGACTATTCCGAAACGACACCGTCAAAAAAATATCTGCTGGGAAAGAACCGCGTCGACACCGCGACACCGCGTCAAATAAATATCTGCTGGGAAAGAACAGTCTAGGTACAGCCTAATGTTTTACATATGATTTCTAACTTTACAGATACACAACAGATGTCGTTAAAAGATGTTTATGTTTAGTCAGAAACATTTACAAATAAAAGCACGTTAGTATAACGACAATACATGTACAAAAAAGACAATTTTCTCGCTTGGATATCACGGTTTTTGTGAGTAGTGCTGATTCTTAATAGTTTATTTATAATTTCAGAGTGTTCATAAGTTACAATGAGTCACACAAAAGTGTATCGGGGCAGGAAGGAATACCAAAAAAAATTATCCAACGCGACGTCGGAGCAATACGTCATCGAGACGACCATTAAATAGATTTGAGGCTGAGAGCGATTCGAAAGAAGTCAAGACGATTTATGATTACCTGAGCCGAGACGAGTTGCTAAACCGTTGCTTGGGAGGCTACATGCAAAATAGCAACGAAAGTTTCCAAGTGACTCCAAAATCTCATTCAAGTGGTAAAAAAGTCTTGAATATAGCGACTGATATTGCTGTGTGCACTTTTAATGATGGTCTGACTAATATTCATCGAATTATGAAAGTTTTGAAGATGGATATTGGCCGAGATGTCTTTGACAGATACAGCGAAAGAGGCACGCCCTGATAAAATATTCAAGGAAAGAGAATGAGGACGAATATTTATATACAGGAGGGCAACTTTATAATCCTGAGATAGCAGATTAATGGTAAATTTTTTTACATTTTTCAAAACGGCACGTAGCATAACATTATATTAATTAATTATATTAATGATAATTAATGTTATTATTAACAAATAATTGCTCTTTTTTGTCTAAAATTTTACGTTTTTTATTTAGATACTCGCTAATCACACAAAAATTAATATTTTCAAAAGCCCCTACCTATTTCACTAACTATAAATATGTAGATTGGGGAAGGGAGGAAATCCCTCAAAGAGGGGAGGAAAAAAACTCAAAATTGATCGATTGGTCTGAAATTTTGGGAGGCTTTTCTCTATATCATTATCGGAAATGTACCTAAAGTTTTAAAGATTTCGTGTAAATAAACTACTTTTTGGGATAAAAATGTCGAAATAAAATAGTACAAACTGTGAACATTTTTTTGTTTTAAGGCTTACTAAATTTTTGATTTAATACTTTTTTATAGTTCTATAGGTTTATCCTTCCCGTGCATATATCAGAAACAGAAAGGATTTTTTTGTTTCAGATGAATAGAAAAAGAGTGACGGGTGCGGCACTTTTGGACCTCCCGCCAGAGAGGCCCGAAAAAAAATTGCTGAGCGGCTATTTCATATAAAAATAATAATAATAATTTTATACTTTTCAAAGATCAAATAAAATTATGTTAAAACTTTAAAATGTTACAATTATTTTATCACCTTTAACAACACTTCTGAAAAATAACTCATATTGAGGTGTCTAAAGGGATTTCCCCCCTTAAGTGATTTTTTTTCCGATTCAAATTTGCACCAGTACACTGCGTGCCGCAGGGCGTATTAAATTCGTGTCGCTATGTCGCTAGTGTCGCTATTTTTGAATATTTTTTTATAATTTTTTGTATTATACTTAAATATATGCCTAATAACTTCCTTACATATTATTATCTTATTACCTTTTCTTCCATGAAAAAAAAAAAAATGTTTGCCCTTTTTTAGCATATTACAGTAGTATTACCCCTTAAAATTCTTATCATAACTTTTCAATTGGAGATTTAATAACTTTGCAATTTTTTCATTAAAATGATGTGAAAAATCCCTATTTTCAGAAAATGAAAAACTTATTTGCTTTACTGCATTGCCACAGATAAACAACTAAACGCACGCATTTGAAACTTTCTAGCATGCCATCTGCGAATCATACTTGACAAATATCATAGTAGTTTTATGACACGCCATCTCTGTGTCAGGTTGGGGTTTTTTCGGATAAGCTTCGTATAATAAAAGTACAATTCTTACCGGATATCTAACTTCTAAATAATCAGATTCTCGAGGAATAGTTGGATCAAAAGCGTATTTCTTTTGAACAAATGCAGATTTAAAAGTTTTAATTTGCATCGGAGTAGCAATCAGCGATTTGAATTCTAAAAATATATCTTTGAATGTTACTTCTGTTTCCGTTTCTCGACCTCTGTCGTCCAGCATCTATAATTATATGAGATATTTAGAATTATACTTACATTTCAATAACTCAACTTACATATTGTCTGGGAAGTAGAAAAACTTGTCTAAACAGGTTTTTGACTGCTACACAACAACTGGTGTAACTTTTCGTTTTTTCGCAATAGGTTTTTCCAAACAAAAATATGGTACCTTTTTGCTTTTCTGGATCTTCAAAGGCATCCCACCAATAAAACCGGAAAACCTAAAACGTCCGGATAAACATATCATTGCAATGGGTTGTTCCATAAGTTCCCGCCGTTTTTATAATTCGTTTGTTTTTCCATTTTTATTTTGGCAGCATTTTACCGATAAACTTAATTTGAATCAACTTTCAGTTGATTATTTGAAAATAAAATTAAGGCTTTTGAAATCGAAATTTCAAGCAGCAAAAACTACATTTTCGACACGCCCCGCTATGATCGATCTTCCGACTTCGATGAGAACGAGACGAGACAAAAATCGCCGTAACAAAGCTGCTCAAAATCTCGCCCGACACCGTGCAACACGCGGATACAAGCAACGATTCTTGTACAGAATTGTCACAGGAGATGAGAAATGGTGTCTATGTCAATATAAAACAAAAGGAGTGAGTGGCTGCAAGAGACATGCCAAAGCCAAAATGCTGGAGATGAACAAGGAATACTACCTCCCCCAGCTGCACTGTGTAAATTAGATCATTCAACTGAAACGACTACAACCTCACATAACATACACAGTCAAGGAGGCCCTGAATGATCTTGAAAAGGAGGTTCTTCCGGATCCGCCTTACTCTTCAGATCTTACGCTAATAGATTATCACCTCTTCCGCACGCTGTCCAACCAAATGATAGGCATAACCTTCGCCAACGATTAGGACCTCACCAACTAGCTTAACAATTTCTGCGAGTCCAGATTATTTATTGTGAAATGGTATTAATAAATTCGTCGAAAGGTGGGATACATCACTCATTAATTTATTATAATTCTTGCTTTTTTCGGTAAAACTTTTTAATAAAAAAAAGGCGGGAACTTATGAAACAATCCAATAATTATAATTCTTACCTCCTCCCCATTTTTGCTTATTAAAGGCAAATCTGTTACATTTAAATTAGTCTCATCACTTTTGGACATACTATCATTAAAATCATTTATATCAAATGTAAAATGTTCAGAGGCTAAAATACATTCCTCATTTTCTTCCATCTTATTTTCCAAATTTGTAACATTTTTTTCAGCTGCTTGTGACTCTATTTCTTCAATTTGTGCCATATCAATGTCACCTTCAAATCCATCTTGTGGAAAATCAGTTATAGTCATATCTTCATTTAGCACTTCAGATTTTGGTGTTTGCTCTTCTATTATTTCTGTCTCTGACAGAGTTGGTGTTGAAATTGTACTACTATTAGTAAAAGTGCTACTTGATTCTGTAGTAGAAAATGTCACCTTTTCCTGTGGAAAAGATTTTTCTGAAATTTCAGTACCTGAATTGTTTTTTTGCTTAGGTAATGAAAATGTTTTCATATAGTTCTGAGTAATTTTGTTTCTTGGAATAAATTCTTTGGTTTTCTTAACACTGCATGAAGGGGTATCATCGATTTCATTTAAAATTTCAGACAACATGTCATCGCCATCAATTTTTACTTCCTAGAATTCAATATAACTAATTAATTATATATTAAAATGCAGTCAACTATCAAAATACCTCCTTCTTTTTTGCTGGCATATTTGATAACATGTACTGTAAATTTCCTTTACGGGCATTTTCTGACATACCTTTTTTCTTTCTTTTAACTCCTTTTTTATTTGAGTTTGCTTGATTAATTGATTGATAATCCAAATCATCATCAAATATATCTCGACCATCTTCAACATAACCACAGCCATCTAGAAAAAACACATGCTAAAAAAAAATTAAAAATAAAAACTCCTAATGTTTGAACAGTGATTTCCTAAGATATATAATCTTCTTCTTGACACAGAAAATACCATTACTCTTAAATATACTTCCAGGATGTGTTTGGCATTTAAACTAATTTAGAAACCTCTTATAACTTCCTCTATAAACTAACAAATTAAATTAGTTTATAAAAATACAACTCTTTGAAATAATCAACAGATAATTTTTAAGTAAAAGAAATTTTTGTTACCATCATCAACAATCCAATCATCGTCTTGCCTGTCTAGCACTTTTTTAATATAATCCTTTTCTTCAACAGTTTCATAAACATTTTCAATTTCCTCAATCTCATACTTATTCCGTAAACCACTCTTCAGTTGCTTAAATTTCTCAAATGCTTTAGCTTTGTATGAAGTTTCACGTTTTTGCCTTTTAGGCCTGCTTTCATCTATTTGAAATGTTAATTTGTATGTAACACAATTATAGAAACCTATTCTCCCTACCTGTTTCGGACATTGGAACACTTTTTTCACAACTACTTCAGAAAAAATCGTATTAATCTTACGTACTAAAACGGGCTTTTGATTTTTTTTTTAATAAACAAACATGTTTAGGTTCGGTATATAAATTTGGCGCGAAAAATGACACGTCCTGGTAATATGACAAAATTTGTTCTATATAGCAAATATTCATATGAAATAAAATTATATATGATAAAATATAATATATGCGTGCTATACATAAAAACTTGTATTAAAGTAACTACAAATTTATTATATAAAAACACTGTCTTAAATATAATTCATGTCTTTATCATTCCGATAAAATACGATCTAACTATATAAAATGATAGCTCTTACGATATATATACAACATAAAATATAAATAAATATATTTACAATTATGTTTAAAATATCATGTTTTATTACAGAATACGTTATTGAAATTATAAAATAAACAATAGGTGTTTGTTTTAATTTAAAATAAGTCTATTTAAACGAAAGATATTGGCGCCATGATTTTAAATAAACGTCAATAGATTTTCCATTTGAAAACTCAGATATGGCACCGATGGCAGTTCTGATTTGACGCAAGCGCACATATTACTGTTAAAGGTATCGTAAGAGATACTATTGCTTTTTGTGCTTCTAGTCTATAAAAAAAGCTATTTCTTAAAAGGAATATTGATTAGAAGTTTGTAAATCAAAACTTCTAATATAAGTACTGATTTATAGTAATATGAGTAATGCACCCAACGAAAATGGATCAGGTCTAGAGCAGCAGGTATGTGTCGTGTTACTTTTTTCTTTCCTGATCACATTCCGTTAACCCGGAAGTTTCCTGACAATGGAGGTCGCAGGAACGTCTATTGATCGGTAAAGCCACAGACATTTTGTATGTTTATGTTAGGTAACGATATATAAATATATGCGGATAGATATCTTCAATCAGATTAGATGTAATACTCTAAGAAATATCAGCCTTCTATATTGGAATCACCATTTTGCAAATGCAATAACCCAAGATTTACTAAATATTTTTTCATCTTTTAAGTATTTAATTTTAAACAACTCTTTGTAGTGTCTAAGATCAATAGGATTTTTTACACTTTATCTTTTATGTGATCTATTTTTCTATTCAAGACACTTAAAAAAAAAAAAATGATGTGCGTCTTTATTTCATAAATGGATAAATCATGAAATATTTAAATAGTATTGAAATGAGTATTGAGACGCTCATTACTGTTTTGTATACTTCTAAAGTACAATTATTAATATTTCATTTATATGAAAAGTATTTACGATTCTATCTTGTATTTCAATTTTACTTAAATTGTATATGGAGATTTATTTTTTATTTAAATTGAAATACATATAGTATAACTAGCCAGAATGTCTAGATAAATATCAGTTAATTATTTAAATGCATTTTAGTAACAAATTATATTAATATCTTATTTAATCTCAGCATTTTTATAATATAATTTTGTTTACATCTAATGAGTATAATATACTGAATAAGCAGTTTATTCACAAACTGATATAGTTAATCAAAACTGAGTTCCTGTGCTAAATAAACTTTTATTGTTAATCATAATTTTTGATTGTAACTTGTGGAAATTCATCAATAATTTTTAGGCAGCAGAAATAAAAACAGCTTCAACATTAACATTATTAATCTAGTTACAGCTGCTGTAAACTATGTCATGTCCTACTTTGTCTACATTTATCTGAAATAAATGCAATGTGACATTAGCAAAATTATATTATTATATTATCTAAAATTTGGAGTACATTTCTTTTACATTTTAGATCGACATTTTTCTTTTGATAAATTTGGGAATAAAATTTAGAGCTTTACATATTTTACAGTTCTTAGTTTCTCCATGTTCTTATTCTTATTTTCATTATAATTGTCATCTGTTTACATAGTTCAAGGAAAGTCAATGTTTTGATTCTCTGGAAACAATTTTATTTCATTTAGTTATTTACTTATATATTATGTATGAATAATAAATAAAATATGGTAAAGTATTGTTAAAGATGATTTTCACTTAGCTGTGAAAGCAGTCATTTCAAAATTAAATAAATTGTTTGACCATATAACAAAATCAATAGAATCTATTAATAAATATTTATGATTAAGACAAAAGGATTAACAAGAATGGAATTGACAATGAATAAAAAGAACGCAATTATATAAATTATGATTAATAAAAAAAATTGGAATTCTTCCAATTAAGTTATGCATTTTATACCACCATTAGAATGTATATGAAAAGAATGAATTAGGCACTAGATCACTTGATTGTTGTATTTTTTTCTTCGAGGTGCAAAAAAGGTTCACTCGTTCAACAGCAGTTTTTGAAGCAACCGACATCTGAATTTAGAAAGACTGATACAGACTGTACAATTTATAGATTCCCAGTCAGTTTTCGTCCTGTTAATAATTCTAAAGGAGAGGTTAAAACTGAGAGGTGCTATTAGCGTTTAGGAAATTAACATAGTTTCAGTTTGCAGTAGCAAATGAAGAACTCCAAAATAACTTGGATAGCTTCTAATTTTAATAATACCTTGAATTGTTTGATTTTATTTGTTTAAAGTATTCTAAAATATTTATATGGATTTATTGCCATAGCTGTTTGTATCAATTTACCTCTTACAATTGCTAGTCTCTTGTTTCTTTTCTCTACCTTTTTTTCTCTTACCCCATATTAATGAAACCCTCTATGATTTACCTTGCTATCTGATTTTCTGGCATTCTCCCCACGTGTCCCATCCATCTGGGTCGCTGAAACCGCACATAGTCTACAGTATCCAGATTATTGTACAATCGCTTGATATTCGATGTTATACCTGATCCCCCAAATTTCATTGGTATTCACAGCACCAAAAATTATGTTTTCTTTGTGAGCGTCCACAACCCACAGCCATAAGTGACTACTGGGGGAATGAGTGTTTTTATAGATTATAACTTTCATGTTCTTTTGAATATGTTTAACAAGTCTTATGTATTATTTTCACACTTGCGAGGTGTGTTTTAGAGGATGTGTAGAACTTTAAGTCGTCCTTATAGAATACGTGACTAAAGAGATGATGGCAATTTCCATCTTTAAGTTGGAATCTGTATATGGTTTCAGAGGGTATTGGACAGAAGATTTAGTGGGAAATGGAACCATAGGACATCCTCTTGGAAAATTTCCATGTAGTTTTACTGTTTTAGATGTCAACATTGAACATGCAGTTTTCATAATTTATATTGTATGCTACTTTTACATAGTTAGTTAGGAAGAAACAATTTTTAGCCAGCTGTGTGGAATAGAATCAAAGGCTTTCTTATAGTTTGTGTAAGCCACGAAAAAATGTCTTTATATCTTCCTTGCATGACTCAGGATAACTGTTTCTACACCCTTTCTGCTCTTAGGCAAAAATTAAATTTGGTGTCAGTGGGTATGGGTTGACAGGCATGTTATTGGGTGGTATTGTGAGGGGTTGTTCAGGTTATCACCCTTAGAGAGCAGATAAGAATTTTGCTTTGTTAAAAATGTTGTTTGCAATAAATTGCGGTGAATTTTTTTTATTCTGTATTGCCCAGGACTTCTTCAGTTAAGCAGTTTAGTGATGACTCTTCTCATATCCCTCTCTGTGAAAGTAGTATTATTCATTTCAAAGCCTTGGGATTTTTTAATTTTTCTGTTTATGGTTACCTTTGTCCATTCAAACACCACTCCAAAAGAAATTTATCTTTGCTATATCCAGAGCATATTTTTGGGAATTCTTATTACCAGTATTGGGATTTCTGTAGAAAATCTCTTAACATTTGGTAAAATGAGAATTATGTAGACGTCTCCGTTAGCTGCGTTCGTAGCACCTTAAGCGGCGTGCGTAGACAGAAAGACATTGCTTAAATGAATCAAGACAATCAGATGTATAGTTTATGAATAATAATACTTATTATTGTTAATTATTATTATCATAATTTTCTCTTATACTATAAATGTCTCAGGTATTATTATTATTATATTAATATCAAACATCAGAAAAAAACTAGTACTAGAGTGTAACAAAATTATTTTCGTTTTTGAAGCTGCGTTTCTTCAGAGGGATACTTCTAAAGACACCATTCCTGTTCCTCGCAAACGCCGGTTAGCGATAATATGAGTGACTTCTAATTCCCGTGAAAGTTTCCTAGTGCTTGTTCTAGGATCTGCAACCACAGTTGCTCTTAAAACGTTGCCATCGAAATTCTGTGGCCGACCTGATCTTCCCCTATCTTCAAAAATAATGTCTTGTTGATTGATACGGCACCTTCCCCCTCTCCTTGGTAATCTAACAACTAGCGTCAGTTGCTTTGATTTACTTTAAAAAAGCCCTTTTTTAAATGTCTTAAAATTGCCTTAATTTCGCCCATTTTTGTCAAAACTCGTCGACTGAATATTTCTAGGAGGAATCACCTCTAAGGAGTGAAATATAATCCTGTATTTATTAAAAAAGGAAAAAAACGCATATACTTTTGTTACGCCCTAGTATGGTTAAACTTAAACTTCAAATTATATATTAGACTATTTTGGTTACTTAATATAAAATTATAGCGTATACAACTTTATATAAAAGGGAAAGATTACATTCAAAATAAAATTTCTTGCAATCGCAGTAATATTTATATTTATTAAACAAGATTTTTTTTCAGTTTGCTGGTCTGGACTTGCAGAGTCGCGGTACAAGCGGCCGTTACGTGCCTCCGCACTTGCGTAACAAACAACTTCAGAGCTCAGGTGGAGGCAGCTCCTCTCAGTACCCGAGCAGTTTCGATAGGGAACGCGACAGAGGCGAATCAAGGGGAGGAAGCAATCGTAATTACAGTAGTAGAGGTGGAGGAGGAGGTCGCGATAACCGCGACAATCGCGGTGACTTCTCCAGCTTCAATACTCGCGGAAGAAGAGGAGATTACCAGAACGGAGACTCGTACGAAAGAAATGAAGACTGGGGTCGTTCTGGTGGCAGGAATCAGGAGAGGTAAGTCGGTAGACTGAATTTAATCATTCTTTGGCCTTTTTTAATCAAAGCCATGTTTAGTCTATCAAGATTAGCACAATATTCAGCACTTATGGTTTCATTAGGATTCAGAACTTCGTAGTGAATAATTCCTGGAACATTTCACCATACTGACAGAAACACTTTTTAAAGGTGGCTATCATGGTGCTAACCATTGTTTTTTGTTATGTGAACAGCTGTATAGAATCCAGTTTTCATCTTCAATAATAATTTGTGGTAAAAAATGATATCTGTCTAATGTGGCCATGGTGAAAAATTCAAAACGTCCCTAAACTGAAAAATTCAAATAAAAAATAAACCGACACTCTTTGCACTTCGTTCAGTTAATTATTTTAAACACCATTGTACTGTGGTCTATGAAGTTTTAAACTTTGTGGCTAATTTCTGGATGATTTGTTTGGCATCAGCTTTATATATTCTATATATCGGTATATAATCTATTTATATATAGATTTTATACCATTGAAAAAATTGATATCGCCATTCTCAATTTGTTTAAACCAATGCTGTCATATTTTGTCTATGCAAGGCACAAGAATAAACAGCATTTGTGGAATTTTTATGCTTTCGAAACTTCCTTTATTTAACTAATTTGTCCACATTTTGCTTAATGATGTTGCATTATTCGTTTGACGAGGTATTAAAACGCCGTTCACAAGAATAAGGGATCCGACTCCACGAACATCAGCAATAACCTAGGAGTTCGCCCCTTCGTTCATATTCCTGGAATGGGATCTTTTTTTCTCGTTACTTTCCAAACATCCCTAGTATTTAATTATTAAACATTATGGTAATTATTTAAGGTAATTTTTATTTGATATATTTACAAATAAACAGATAAAATAAATTAATAATTAAGATAAAGTAATAATAATACTTTAGATGATTCCGGAAGTCATGCGAAACAACCAGAAAATATATTATATCGGTGTTAAAAAAAAAGTGGGGCATATATAAATAGTGATTTCAAATTTTTTTTTAGATCGTTAGTTTTAATAATTTTCAACGGATTAAATTTAATTCGCCTGCTTAAGTAAGAACCCAAGAATGTTATAATGCATAATACATTTTCATATCCTTCTATAGATTCCTCATCATTTCATAATCATTTCAGAGAGCGTGACGTGCCCCGTAATGATCGTTGGCAAGAACCGGAAAAAGTTCGGGGAGAACGTTGGAATGAAAATTCCGGCGGCGGTGGAGGAGGAGGGGGAGGAGGTCGGTGGGACAAGCGCAACGAGAACGACTGGACCGTTCCGTTACCTCGGGATGAACGTCTCGAGATGGAACTGTTCGGAACAGGAAATACGGGCATCAACTTTAGCAAGTATGAAGATATACCTGTTGAAGCAACCGGAGAGAAAGTCCCGCGTCATATTGCATCTGTAAGTTTCCTATATTGTTAGAAAATATAAATTAGATTTTCAATCATAAGGTCCGGGACAGAATGATAGGGCATCACTGTTTTTTAAATTCACGTTTCATATTATTGATGCCTTGTATTTAGGACTTATGTACCTGAAGAATTGATATTGATGAAACGTTTTGTAGGTCATGATTTTACTATGGACCAAAAAGAGTACAGTTTTCATTTTCCCAAAATATCTCGATTAAAAAGATTTATAATGAAAGTTAAATAAACCCAGAGATAAATACAGATTCTCTACTGTCAGGGGGTCTTCCGGTAATAATTTTCTTTCTGTACCTTTCAGGATCTTTAATCAAATTAGCAATTACGTGTCGACTCTTACCTTTGCATCACAAGATTTCCGAAATCGACATTCTTCACTTGTGCATTTGCAAAATTGTTTTTTTTTTTTCTCGCAAGACATTAAACATTTTGAAAGTCCCTGATAGATTTATTTTCACTTCAATAGAAAAAATAAAACTGGATTCAAATTGTAGGTTAAAGAACGATAAACGGGCCTGTATTTATGCCCTACTATATAATTTAATATTTGTAAACATTTTATAAGTATTAATCTTTATCATAATTAAATTGAAATATGCTGGTTTTATTTAATAAATCCAGTTATAATCTACATGAAGAAATCAATAATAATGGTAAACATACCCAAAAACATGGGGTGTCCTCTCTGTTAGCCCTGGACCTAACATAAAAAAAGAATGTTTATCAATTTTAATATAATTTGAAGATTTGTGAGGGAAGATTATCTAATTTTTCTATCCGGTGTAAATCTATCGCGGAATGATCCACATTCTTTTCAACATGTTCTCATGAATTCATTCAGTATTATGCTATATTTTACTAATTTGATTCAATGTGTTTGCTTATATTGTCAGTCTATTTTACGTTATCTTTTATAGTTGGTTTTTGTCGACTAATGTCCATTCTGTAACTGCTTTTGGTCATCTATAAGTTCTTTCTGCTATATGGCGCATACATTAACATTTCAATTAAACTTGACATAAAACATTTTTGTTAGTTTTCTAATCTAGGTCTATCTCGCCTTGTTCTTATGCCAAGGATGAACCATTTGATTCCTTTTTGAACCACTCTGTAAGTGTTCATGTTTTACTAATACAACTTAGTTACAAATTACACTGATCAACAAATTTCTTTCAAATATTGGAGACGGTATATAAGGAATATTCTTAAAAACTATTTATACTTACAGAATGTCCTCCAACCGCACCTAATGTCATTCAATGCCTCTCTTAGTGTCACCTTGATATGGTAATAGTGATCACCTATTGTTACCAGGAAGATTATATATGAGACACAATTAAATATTTTATTTCTTGTACATCATATTTCATTTAAATCATTATATGTCAGTGCTTGTATTCTTTTTGTTTTTAGAATTTAGATTTTCAATCAGGTGTTCTAAAAAGAACATCAGTGTTATAAACCTGCTACTAATGTTATATTGTTGTCATTCAAAGAGTGGTTGTTTTTTATATTTAATAAGTATTTTAAGTTAAAGTGATAACACAGTACATTATTGATATTTGTTAATATCAATTAAAATAAGACATTTTACATTTTTACGATTTGAAACTATGTATTAGTTTGGTGCAACTATGCAAATGTTCGTTCCGTTTTTCAAAACCGAAATTTACTTCACACGTGAAAAGTTGAATTGTACTTGGGGAAAAATTGTATTTTTTAAATATTGTATAGCATTAAAACTGTAAGAAAATAAGGAGTATTTTCGAATAAAGAAAGTAAGTACTATGTACATTGTGGGGACCGTTGTCGATTTCACCTGCTGTAAATGGAACATCTCGAAAGATCGGAGAAATTCTTGGATTTAACCAGTCAACAGTGTAAATACGATTACACCAACTTGAAATGGTTAGCAAGGCCGATGTATGGGTGCCGAATAAGTTAACGGAGAAAAATTTGATTGACCGAATTTTTGCTTGTATTTCTCTATTGAAGCACAATGAAATCTATCCATTTTTAAACCGGATGGATACAAGTGATGAAAAATGGCTTGTGTGTAATAATGTTAAGCGTAAGATATCATGGTGTAAGCGCGGTGAAGCCTGTTCAACCAACACAAAACCGATTTACATCCGGAGAAGGTTAGGGAATGTATTTGGTGGGACCTGTAGGAAATCATTTATTATGAGTTGTTACTTGAAAACCAGACCATTAATTCAGAGAAATACTGTTCACAACTAGGTGGATTAAAGCGAGCCATCGACCAAAAGAGACCTGAATTAGTCAACCGAAAGGACATTGCGTTCACTCGAGGCAGTGCTAGACCTGTCTTGTAGACTTGTCTTTTTATGTGTTTTCGGTCCATCCGCCGTAGCCGTCCAGTACCGCCCTCTGACCACCATTTATTTTGATTGCTACAAAACAGCTTAGATGGTAAATACTTGACTTCCTTGGAAGACTTAAAAAATCACCTGAATCAGTTCTTTAGTCCGAATCCTCAAAACTTTTATGAGCACTGGATTATGTAGCTACCGGAAAGATAAAGAAAAAAGGTCATCAAACAAAATGGCACTTACTATATGGATTAAATGTAATTAGGAATAAATAAAATTGGACTTAATTTAAAAAAAAAAATGTGACGAATTTCTGCATCAACCTAATATTTATATTACTGCGTTTGAAGGAGATAGAAGATTCTTTATTAATATAAAGTTAACATTTAAATAGCCCTAAAATATGTTCTTGCTGTAGTGCTACAGGCAGTTAATGAACCTTGATCACCATCAACTCCAAACAGATCAATCTCCAGTAGCCCCTTTTTTCAGTTACGCCCTATTCGCCTCTCCATGGTCTTTTCTTGGTATTCGGTTTTCTGGCATTGTCGCCACGTGTCCCGCCCTTCCGATTCGCCGAACTATCACATAGTTTACAACGTTCAGTCCAGATCTTTATACAATTGCTTGAGTTCGATCCCCGAAATTCCATTATCATATCATTCCTAGCACCAAAAAATCTTCTGAGTACAATTCTTTTAAATACTGCAAGCATTTCTTCAGTTTTCTTTGTGAGGGTCCACGTCTTGCCACCATAAGTGACTACTGGCCAAATGAGTGTTTTATAGATCCTCGTTTAATAAGTTTAGACGCTAAAATATCATGAAGGCATTAATGTTTATAGAGTACCTATATAAAAACAAAGAGGTACCTCTACATGTATATACATTATGTTAATTTAATATGTGTGTATACTTCTTAATACCTATAATATATATGACTAGTTTATATGTTTTATAGTATGAATTAAAATCTTTCAGGTTATTATATGATAACGTTTTTGTTTTTTTAGTTTGAGGAAGTACAGTTGACAGAAATCATACGCACTAACATTGCGGCTGCTCGATACGATACCCCTACTCCTGTTCAGAAGTATGCAATTCCGATAATTTTGGCAAGAAGAGATGTGATGGCTTGCGCCCAGACAGGCTCAGGCAAAACTGCAGCCTTTCTCGTGCCTATTTTGAACCAGATGTATGAGGCAGGTCCGCCCAACATTCAGCACGCAAGAAGCCGTCGCAAGCAATACCCGCTTGGACTTGTTCTGGCACCAACCAGAGAATTGGCTACGCAGATTTATGATGAAAGCAAGAAGTTTGCTTATAGAGCCAAGGTTCGACCTTGTGTTGTGTAAGTATACTATAACACATTTTTTCCATAATTCCTAGTGTTGTACAATATTTAATTATATAGTGTGTTACATTATCAAATCAAAACGTAATATTTTCCTTTTTTCAATCTTCTAAACGTGTTAGGTTCGTCTTAATAATTTTTGCCGAGAGATTAGGAAAACATATCGCGGTTAAACAACAGCTGGTAGAAAAGAATTTATTGAATTTTTGGCAAATAGAATCTAAACAAGGCGAGAGTTCAATTATTATATTGGAACCTTTGGTGTGAAAGACTAAACTCAAAGAGAAATTCATGAAAAATTTCATCTAATTTTATATAGTATGTGACGTTCAGTTCAGTGACCTTTCTCGATATTTCCGGCTAATACCGCGCTCATAGAATTTCTGAGATTTCTTCAAGGAAGTAAAGTTTTCAACATCTAAACTGTTTTATAGCAATCTGAATAAATGGTAGTCGGAAAGCGCAACTTCGGAGGAGTATGGTGGATAAACCAGTCAAGTTGTAACATTTTGTATTGGGTGGTCAAAGACACGTGTGTCTTAGCATCGTCTTGTTAGAACGTATTGCCTTTTCTGTTGATTGATTCAGGGTGCTTCTGGTCGATTGCTCGCTTTAATCCACCTAGTTGTGAACAGTATTTCTCCGACTTAATAGCCAGGTTTTCAAGTAACAGTTTCTAATAAACAATTCCCTTTTAGTCCCACCTAATACATAACATATCCTTCTTCAGGTGTAAACTGGCTTTTGCGCTAGTAGAAGGGGCATCTCAGCGCTGACTCTATGATCTCTTATGCCTGACATAATATACCATCTATTTTTCATCATCTGTAACTATGCGCTTTAGCAGTAGATCGATTTCGTTGCGTTTCAATAGAGAATCGCAAGCAGAAAATGTGGTAAATCAGAATTTTCTCCGTTAACTCATGCGGCACCTATACATAGGCCTTGCTAACCATTTCAAGTTGACGTAATCGCCTTGAAATTGTTGACTGGTTGATTCCAAGAATTTCTCCGATCCCTCGAGTTGTTATGCCGATCACTTTCAATTAGCGCCAATACTTCGTTACCATCAGTTTCGGTTGATCGTCCAGAACGTGGTGCATATATAAGATGAAAATTGACTTTATGAAACTTTCTAAACCACTTACAGCACATGGAGTCATCAACGGCATTTTTCGTATACACTACAGGCCAAAAACCAAAGCCACCATAAAACTTCTTTTAATTACCAATTTTTTTTTTTTTTCAACTCGATAATATTGTTTATATTTTATTCAAGTTACTATACTCTATTTATACCATCAAAAATAGCTTTATAATTGTTTACCGAAGATAAGAAGGAAAATAATAAATACAACCGAATTCTCGTCTTCATTTTACTTATTATTCTATGTCAATTAACCCCGTTTCTATATATTCCCCACTTACGATATAAAAATATTGAAAATTCACGTTACTAATTGAAAATTCTTTCAAAACAATTGTAGTGCTCTTAAACTTTTGTCCTGGGGGTTTATATTTATTTAAAACAATTCTACATTTGCAACATTTGCTACTTTTCCTACTATAAAAATAAATTGAAGCTAAAGAACCATTATTATGAATGTTTTTTTTTTTTTATTTCACGCTTATGTGTATAAAATACATATTTTATTTTAATTAAAGTAACAACCCCCGCTGTATATTTGCTTGATTATTAATTACCTTAATTGTTTTCAGATATGGAGGAGCTCATATTGGTGACCAAATGCGTGACCTCGAACGTGGTTGTCATTTGCTGGTAGCCACGCCCGGCAGATTGTTGGATATGATTGACCGAGGCAGAATTGGTCTCGATTATTGTCGTTACCTCGTTTTGGATGAAGCCGACAGAATGTTAGACATGGGTTTTGAAATGCAGATTCGTAGAATCGTCGAGAAAGAGTCTATGCCGCAAACTGGCGAGAGACAAACACTGATGTTTTCAGCTACCTTCCCCCACCCCATTCAAATGTTAGCCCGGGACTTTTTAGATAATTATATTTTCTTAGCTGTAGGTCGCGTGGGATCGACTTCCGAGAATATTACTCAGAAGGTATGTAATTATTTTTGCATTTCCTTTAATTTTTTTTGTGCAGTTGAGAAACTTCATTCACATGAATTTTTAACAATATATAAGGAACTTGAATGAAATTCTCACTGTTTCCCAACAGGTGGTGTTATCTTAGCCTTTTGCTTTAGGCAGTACTACAGCCAACTTCATTGTGATGCTCCACTATTATGCTTGAAATGACAGTATATGCTATTCCGTTGAAATGTAAACAACATATTTTTTCATACATGTGAAATTTCGTGTAAAAAAAAGTAATTGCGGGGAATTTTAAATCATTACTTTTTTCAAAAAAAAATTTGCAGCCGAAGCACATGGAATTCTTGTGAGGCTTATGACGACCATGCTCTGTCGGAAACAGCATGCAGAGATTGGTTCAGACATTTTAAAAAGAATGCTTTTGATGTTTAAGATAAAGAACGTTCTAGCGCACCGAAAGAGTTTAAAGACGAAGAATTTGAAGGATTACGCAATGCAGACCCATGTCTGATGCAAAAGATGCAAACTGAAATTGCAGAATTATTAGGAGTTGATGTCACAACAGTTGCCAAAAGTTTAAAAGCATTAGGAATGGTTGAAAAACAAGGAAATTGGGTGCCGTACGAATTGAACCCGAGAGACGTCGAACGGCGTTTTTTCATGTGTGAACAGCTGCTCCAACGGTAGAATAGAAGAGGTTTTTTGCATCGTATCGTGATTGGTGATGAAAAGTCGTAAACTACGATAACCCGAACCATAGAAAATCATGGGGTAAGCCCGGCCATGCATCAACATCGATGGCAAAGCCAAATATGCATGGTTCCAATCTCATGCTCTGTATTTGGTGCAAGTAGCTGCGTGTGGTGTATTATGAGCTCTTCAAACCCAACGAAACCATCACGAGAGATCACTATTAACTACAATTGATGTGTTTGAGCCGAGTATTGAAGGAAAAGCGGCCGCAATACGAAGAGAGACGACAAAATAATTTTGCAGCATGACAAATGTTTGGCCACAAGTTGCAAAACCTACATGAAAACGCTCAAATGGGTCCTATCCCCCCGGATTCTACTTGTTGCTCCTTCCGATTTCTAGTTGTTCCGATTGATGACTCATGACCTGGCTGAGCAGCACTACCATTCTTATGAAGATGCCAAAAAGGGGGTCGATTCGAGAATAACCTCAAAAGATGAGCCGTTCTTTCGACATAGTATTCATATAACATGGCATGTTCTTTACTAATTTTTTTAAAATCTTTCCGAAAAAACAGCGAGAACTTATTCAAGTCCCTTATAACATTTTATAATTGCACATTAGAACAAATGCTTTATAAAATGTATCTGAAACATACAGCCTTATTCATATTAGATATCTATCATGTTTATCTGTGAACCTTTGGAGCCGTAAACTAACGGTACGGTTAATACATTAAAGAAACTAAGTAAAACCCAGTGCAAATATTTAAATACTCTTGAAAAGTGTTCAGTCATATGCGTCTTTAGATGACGGTTAACAGCCCCATTTTAACCCATCAAACAGAAAGCTTTTTACAATGTCAGCAAGCTCGCGTACATTCAGTTGATAATCTATCTACTAGGATAATGTGGACCTTTATGACGATTTTGTCGGTCGTATCGGTTTTTCGATGTCCTGAGCGTTCATTACCTTCAATAGATGTACCAGCACGTTTAAGCTCAGCAGCCCGTTTTTTTTACCATCAAAATCGAAAGGGAAGAATCCTTTAAAGTGGAATCTAACTCTTTTTGTTTGTCCGTACCTGCTCGAACCATATTTCAGAACATGTAAAAAATCGTTTACTTTATTGGATAGTCACAAACAAGCAACTAAACACATGCGATTGAAACTTCTTAGTAAACCATCTAACAAGTCATGCTTGTCAAATATCAGTCATTTGGTTATACTTACACTATCTCTGTATCAGGCCAAACATTTTTCGAAAGATGAACCCGTATCAAAAATGAATTCATATATTTGTACTTCTTTTTGCCATTATACTAATTTTTTATTATTAAATACTCCTAATTAAAGTCATAAAATTTGTTAATTAAAAGATATATAGGGTGCAAGAGAAAGTACTATCGCAAATTTAACCAACGATACTTACAATTTTTTTTTAACAAAAATTTTCCTTGAAAACATAACCAGGTTTAATTTTTGAATAATGGCAACGTCTATTTTCATCTTATATTATATCAATATATCGGAATTCAGTTTTGGTTACATTGACGACTTAAGGTCTTATTTGAAAACAATTTTCGCATAAATTTGTTTTGTTTTGTTACTAAAAAAAATTAAAACCTACACAATGTTGTAGTTTGTTGTCAAACTTGAAATTGATATCACCAATTTTTCACACTATACCACATTTTAAACGATTCACTTCAAATTAAGAAACATGATTAATTGTTTTATTATATTAAGTGTTCAAAATGTTCACCCTCCAGTCCTTCACCGTCGGTTGATAAAATATTGAACAAAAAATTTGGATTTATTTGGTTTTGGTTAATAAATCATTCACAATATTTTTGCCTGTGTCAAAAATCAGTGGATAAGGATGCTGGTACCCTTTATACATTATAAGGGTACCGTAATTGTTCTTTTAGTGTTGTATGTACAATCCAATGGGGAACTACAACTTGTCGCGCAACACCTCGAATCCTTCTAATAGAATCCTCTTCAACAAGATGTAAAATTCGGTTTTCGACTTCAGAACCGATTTCTCGCTAGAAGCGGTCTTTCGGGATATCGTCATCCGTAAATACGCCTAGCTCCTTCGACATTTTTGAGAGGTTCGCCGGAAATAAGAACCATATCCTGATATTCGCACACAGAATATATTTTTGGTTATAAATCGAACTGAAATAATGTTTGTCGCAATTTTGAAATAACAGTCTTTGTCATGATGATATTGCGACGTTGCCACATTCTTCAAGGTTAATGGTTGGGCATAGCTTTTAATTAAAAAAAATGTTTTAACCATGTTCAATAGTTTATTTGTAGTTTTTTCCCAATTAATGTGATTTTTTCACATATCTGTTTAAAATATCAATTCTTATAGCATTTCGATTGGTGCTTTAATAACTTTGGCAATTTTGTTTTTTCAATAACCCTTAGGTTTTTGACCCTTTGATGTAAGGAACATAATTTTCTTTAAAATTATATAAAGAATCGTTGGTGAAATTTACGAAACGACTTTCCCTTACACCCGGTTTATAAAAATGGGAGGAAATTGCAAATATTGAATTTTCCATTTTTGGTCCAATCTGAAGGTATATCTAGTTGGTGAGTCTTAACAGAACTAGCAGAAGTTAGTTGAACGTATATATTTGTTCAAAATGCAATTCATGCAAATTGAATTTCATGGGTGATTGTTGGGTTAAAATTTTGTGTTTTCTAAATGCTGAAAACATGTGTTTATTATTTAATTTTTATTTCAGCTGGAATGGGTCGAAGAACACGATAAAAGGTCATTTTTACTTGACTTATTGAACGTTTCTAATTTGCACCAACCGTCGGCCGAAAGCTTGACGTTAGTTTTTGTCGAAACTAAAAAAGGTGCCGATTCCCTTGACGATTTCCTACACCAAGAAGGTTATCCAGTGACCTCCATACATGGTGATAGAACTCAACGTGAAAGAGAAGACGCTTTAAAGCAGTTCCGTTCCGGAAACACGCCCATCTTGGTAGCCACTGCCGTTGCGGCTCGTGGATTGGATATTCCACATGTTAAACATGTTATTAATTTTGATTTACCGTCAGATATTGAAGAATACGTTCATCGTATCGGTCGTACCGGAAGAATGGGAAACCTGGGCTTGGCTACCTCATTTTTCAACGACAGAAATAGAAATCTAGCAAACGGAATGCTAGATTTGCTTATCGAAGCTAAACAGGTATGTAGAAATTATTATTAGGAGTACAAATAAGTTTCCACCGTTTTCCATAAAACATTAGGAATTTATTGTGAAAGAACGATACATTACGTTTTATTCAAAATATTGTCCATCACTACCACTACTTTTTCTCATCTTTCTGAAGCATTCGGATACCATGTCGGAACATCTTTTGAGGCTATCCACGAATCGACTCAATTTTTGGTACCTTCATATGTAAAGCGCTGCACAGACAGACCATATGCTATCGATCGAAACAAGTAATAATGGGAAAGGGCAATGTAGGATGAATACGGCGGGTGGGGTAGGACTTCCCAATTAAGTGTTTTCAAATAGGTTTTGATCGGCGCCGCGACATGCGGACGAGCATTAGGAGAATTAGCGTAGGAGAATAATTTTGTCGTGTCCGGAGCAGTAATGGGGGCGTTTTTCCTTGAGTGCTCAGCTTAATCTCATTAAATGTGTTCGGTAGAGAGCTCCAGTAATGGATTCGTTTGGTTTGAGCAACTCAGAACACACGACACCAAGATCATCCTACCTAATACACAGCATGTGTTTTTTTCCATGAATATTCGGTTTGGCTGTCGATGTTGAAGCATGGCCAGGTGGTCCCCATGATTTTCTCTTCTTTGGGTCATCGTAGTGGATCCATTTTTCATTACCAGTCACTATACGATCTGAAAAAACATTTTCTTATGCCTGGCAAAGAGCATTTTACTCATATAAAATCGGCGTTCAACGTCTCTCGGCTTCAGTTCATATGGAACCCAATTTCCTTATTTTTGAATCATTCAACGATTTTAAACGATGTGCAATTGCTTGTTGAGTCAGTTCTAATGTAAGTGCAAGTTCTTTTTGCGTTTGTGACGAATCTTCCTCCAATAATACTTCCAATTCCGTGTCTTTCGTCACACCTTCGGCCTTCCAATGCGTATCTTCCACGTCAAACTCACTTTTAAACTTTTGAAACCACTCACGACAACTCTTACTTAAAGCAGCCGCACCATATACTTCTACAAGCAATCGATGCCGCTCAGCTGCAGATTTCTTCAAATTAAAGAAGTAAATCAAAAGTTTCTGCAAATGACGCTTATTCAACACAAAACTTGACATTTCCGCTCGAAAAAATTATGTTTTAACTCTAGAAGGAACAGTTATTTTTAATAACTGATACGGAGTCACTAAAACTTTAAGGTTATGTTATCAGATGATCAAACTTACGATATTACGTTTTACATCTGACAATTTCAACATAACCTTCTGGTGGGGCCATCTTTTGTCAAACGGCGGAAACTTATTTATATCCCTAATCCTGTTTTTATTTTACATTTAATTGACCCGACAAACGTTGTCCCGTCCAAATTTCAATAAACATGTTTGTGATAGTTCTTTTTCCTGAAAACTTTTCCAAGACCATAACGAACAAAACAAAACAAAAAATGTGTATCCATCGTTCGAATAGTGAGTTATGGTCTTGAGTTCATACAAAAATCTCATATCACCATAAAAACACTTTCAGCTTTTCCCAAATTTGCCAATTTTCCGGACTTTTTCAATTTTCCGGACAAATTTTTCCATTTTCCGGACTATTTTTCTTTCCCTAAAAACCTTATTTGGACTATTATGAAAATTAAAAAACAAATAGTCAAATCGGTCCAATCGTTCTCAAGTTACCAATGAACAGCATTTAATTTTTATAGATTTAAATTTTTATTTAATTGAATGTTGAGTAATTGTTATTTGTTTTCATTTCGCCTCTTACCTGCTTTCGCCAGTTAATTTGCAAACTCAATATTATTGTTATTGTCAAAAAAATTGTATGAATTAACAAAAGAAAGTAAGAGCTACGTTTAATTTATTATACTAAAATAGATTTATGACTGATATTTGTAATGGTAGTATTGATACAGTTATAGGGGAAACGAATTTTCATTCCAGTACAGTCTGCAGTCATTATTATTAACAAAAACCTACTAATGAAATTTGCTGAACAAAAAAGTAATTGAAAAATCATTATTTTGGAAAGACTGAGAATTAAAAAATAATTCTGGATTATGGATACTGCTCTTAATAAATTGTGTTAACTCTAGACGGAACACTAAATTTGAAGAGATTTACCACTGCACAGATTTGCCAAGTGCTCAACGCACGTTTTGGCAGAGATTTGGCAAAAATATAAAATTACTTTTCTAAAATTGAACAACAAATTACCCAGTGCATCAATTCAAATATTTAAAAATGGACTAGAGCCAAAAAAAAAAACAGTGGACAACTATAAGAAAACAAAAATTTTTCCATATTATCAAATTTAGATACCTTAAAGTATGATCACTCCAGCACTAATTAAAGTTAAGTCTTTTCTGAAATTAAGATCACAATTCTAGTTTGTTTATTGATGTTTGAATTGGAATTTTACATCAAATATTATAAGACAATACAATAATTAGGAAAGTTTTCTAATACAATTGGCAGAACTTTGAAATGTAATAGCAGGGACGTTAAAATGTAAATGTCAATCATAACTGCTGTATTCAGTACATTGTATTAGGTCATTTCATCTGCAATAAAAATGTGCGACTTGATAAATTCCTTCAAGTTTAGTGTTTCATACTGAAGGTTCCAATAGAAGAACTGAATGAATATATAACAAATAACAAAAATAAGGAATTACTAGGTCATTTTAAAATAATGAAACAATAATTAACTAGAGTCAAAAATATTGATTAGGAGACATTTCATTATGTCTTATTGATATAGTAAGTAATACAGTAAAGGGTTTTTTTTACATTTTGCTACATATAAGTCATATTATTCACCATACTTATGCATATTGGGCAACAATAGTTTTGTTTCTTCTATATTTCTTTCAAATGTAAATCTAATATTCGCATTTAATATTCTCTAATATTTTTTTATATTTCTAAATTTTCATTTTCATCAGATCAGTATCAAAGAAAAAGTGTTTTATACTTTCCTAAGTATTCTTTCACTTTTTACAAATTTAATTTTACAAATTTTATAAAGGATTGTCCAATGCAATTGTCAGAACTTTAAAATAAAGCACAATATATCTACAAACTGATAATTACTGATCCGGTATTTATTATATTTTCTTGAAGAACAAATAATGATGTTTTGTCCTTCAAATGTCCCCCTCGGCTCGTCTGGTAGAATGCATTCTGGAGACTTAATTTTCGATTACTCTGTAACACTTACTGCTCTAGAAAAATTGGAAGGCAACCCCACTTTGGGAAATAATGATCTTTGCTGACCAAACTTTTGTTTTAATGGGTTTGTAACGTTGGTTCAGTTGTTCAGTTCTATGGGTGTGTATCATAAAGAGGTCCTCCACCTCAGGCTTAATGGGTTTATGAATAAACATACTGCAGGATTTGGGTCAATAAAAATCCCCAAGTCACTCAGGAGTTACCGTTCCATGCTCAGAAAGTCACTGTTTGGTACAGTCTTCGGGCTAAGGGAGTGATAGAACTTATTTTTATAAGGACGATCATTACTGATTACAATATCAATAAGATGTAATGAAATGTCATTCCTGATTTTTTTATATAACATTTATTCAGTTCTTCTATTGGAACCTTCAGTGTGAAACACTAAACTTAAAGGGATTTACCAGTAGACACCAAATTATTTTTTTAACTTTTCGATGCACGTTTCGCCAACCATGTTAGCATCATTAGGAGATGATTGAAGATCTGAAGATTGAATCCTCTCCTGATGATGCTAACCTGGTTAGCGAAACGTATGTCTATAAATTAAAAAAGTTATTCATTATTCTGAATTGATAAATTGTATTTTGTATTTCTACAGGAATACCCCACATGGTTAGAAATCGTTGCTACTGATAGTCGTTTACCAAGCGCTGGAAGGCGTGGTGGAAAAGGAAGATATGGAGGAAGCGGTGGTAGCAGTTTCGGTAGCAGAGATTACCGTCAACAATCGGGACAGTCCTCCCAAAGAAGTCAGAGATCAGGCAGTGGATTTGGCAGTAGCGGTTTTGGTAACGGAGGTAAGGAGAATGTTTTTATGACATTTTTGAGAATTTTACAAAATAGTTTAAAAACTCTGTTACTATTTCAGGCGGCAGCCATTACGGCGGTGGTATGGATAGGGGGAGCAACTATGGCGGAAATTACAGTACCAATAGCCAAGATGATTGGTGGTAAAAATTTGCCTTCAGTAGAAGCAAGATGAAGCGTAATTGTTACGTCTAGGTCGACTTCATTTTTGGTTAACATATATTTTTTCAATAGAAATTATAATTAACATGTTTTAATATTTCTTCCTAAATTATTATATCTTGTTTCAAAATAAGATTAATGCTTGAATATATATCTGAAATCTTTATATCCTCGTTTTTTTTTTGACCAATCCCAAAATATCTATTTGCTTTGTTACTGAAGATATATATTATACAGAAGATATACTGACTTTTCAGTCTATTTTCAAACACCCATTGAGAATGCCATGTATGTATTATCAGACTAGTAATTTAAATTAAGGGAGGATTCAGAAAAGGACGATCAACGATCGATAAATATTTGTACTCATAGACTGGTAGTCCGAATCCCGGATTAAATTTGCTAGTATGCGTACATTCGTCTGCCCAAAATCCGGACGATTCCGTACGATTTGAAGTCGCTGCTAGAACAAACCTAATGACTACTGATAAGGTGTGGATTTTGCCGGACTCTGGCTCAATAAATTCCTGTCATAGCAACTCCTCATACTCAGTCGCGGTTACATTTGAGTTCCACATAAATGTTTTCTAAGCTTAAAAATTGAAGGCCATAGGCTATTTTAAAAAATCGAAGTCAGCATTGTGAATGGCTCTTGGGAGCTCTGTTGAATCTTGTTCAACAAAAACCTTTGCTCAATTTTTCTCACCTTTTTTATTGCTTCACAAGCTTTCAGTATAAGATTCCCATAATATTGGCCTGTGATTGTTAAAGTAGTGTGCCGTAGTAACTAATCAACAAAATAAAGTAAAAAAATGTTATGGCCTTACCGGCGGAAAACTGACCCGACATTTAAGTGATAAGATCTTATATCGCCATTCCATGTTTTGTTTGCTTTTATTTGCTTGCTTGCTTTGCTAATATTTGCTTGTCGCGAAACATTTGAGGTACTTCTTGAATGCTTCTAATCAAGATGTAAAAGTTGTTCTTCAGTACCGATTTTTTGCTGGCGCCCATATTTTTGAAATTCTGCACCCATATACAAATATCTTTAAGAAACTCTGTCAAGGGTTTGCGGAACTGGAAAAGTCTTTCTGGATATCGCTGACAGTAAATACGCGTAGCTTCTTCGGAATTTTCTAGACCTTGTCCGTAAATAAGAACCATATCGTGATATTCACATACATAATACATTTTTATGGATGATGTGATTCTTCATTTTTAACTATTTGAGGTGATAAGATCTTATGTCGCAATTCCATATTTTATTTTTTCATTTAATTATGATATCATACGTCTTAACTGTTGCTCGTCTGTCGCTATTAAAACCAAGCAATCTACGTATTTTAGGCAATTTAGATCTTTTTTTATTAATGTTAATGCCCAGATGAGAACATTGTTATTCTTTGGAAACGTTCTTTGAATTCCGTTACTATAAAAGCCGGCAAAAAGTTCCTACAAATCGAATCGATGTAAAATGAACCCATATTTACAGTGAGGTATAGGGTTAGGTTCTACGTAAGTGAAAAATAAGCAAATATTTTTGTTTATTAATACAATATAATATAAAATACATATATTATAAATCTGATTTTTTACTTCATGTTTTCAATGTCAAAATATCGAAAGACCGCCAATAGTTATTAACTCTTTTTATCTGAAGTGTTTAAAACTCACCATTTCCATGAATGTATTACGGAGATTAATAAGCTTTGAAGGTTGCAGTAACCCCTTCCTCCGTTAGTTGAAAAAGAGATGTTGTATTGGGAAGCATGTAAACAACCTTGACATCCAATGGTGTTCTTATTTCATCAAGGTTTTGAGGATACCCAAAGTATTGGGTATCCTTGGAGTATTGTGCAAGAGAAGTGCCTTGGATGGTAATTCATTATCTTCACAAAATCGAAGCATATTAGGACAAAAATAACTTGTGCACCAATCTGTGAAAACATCGAGTGACCCAAGCTTTCTTGTTCCATTTCTAATAAATTGACTTGTCTTTATTTAAATCCTTAAAAGCACATGGTACCTATGAATGATACACTAACATCGGTTTAAGATCAAAATTCCTGGGCCATTAGACCCAACAAAAGAGTTAATCTATCTTTCGCAACTTTAAAATCTGAAGCAGAACGTTCTTCACGAGAAATACAAGTTCGTGCTGGTAACTTTTTAACTAAGTCCAGTCTCATCAACGTTGAAGATTAGGCCTGGAAAATAGTTGCCTTGTTCTACATAACCCTGAAATTCCTTAGGAAAAGTAGCCGCCGCAACATCTGCGCTTTCTGCTTCACCACATATTTAAATTTCATAAACCAACCCTTGCTTCCCAAAAAAGTTTTTTCGCCTCCATCTGTCTCCTTAAGATTATCAAAAATTGATTTTGCTTTTTAGTTATAGCAGCTTGAGTCAAACAACAGTTTTTTCATTTTTTCAAAAATGTCTCCTCTAACTCAGATGTTTTACATTATCTGCCGTAGACTGTTGAGCAGAGTATTTAATTTTATGTGCATTTTTCATAATGGTAGTAGCAGTCAATGGGGGTAAGTTCAAAGATCTACAGACATTAGGGCGTGTTTATCCATGAGTGTTTCGTCGAATAACTTCCATTTTTGTTTCTAGGGAGATAGATTGCCGTGCCTTCTTAACATGTTTAGATAACTCTGATGCACTTCTTTTATCTGACATAATAACCCTCCTTTATTCTTGTATACGTGAGTATCTAAACATTTATTATTTTAATATTTTTATTTATTTTAATATCATTAAAAATATTTGTTTCAACGAATGTACAACGTTACGGTTCAGTAGATATATCAACACTGAAACGAAAATAATTCTAGCATAGGGAAAATCTGGAAATTACACGGCGAATTGCATACAGCGGCGTTATTGTGAATCGGCGTAAACCGAGGGCTAGCAGTACAATATTAAATATTTGTAGTGAAATACTATTCACCTTTACTTCTCTTAAAATTATATAATTTTCTACAGATGCAGTGGAGCGGTTAGTACTTTCATAAATTATTCTTTATATTTTTTTTAACAATAAATTTGGTTTGTTTTGTTACAAAAAAAAAAAGGAAAACTTTCACATTATTGTCGTTTAATGTCAAAGTTGAAATTATTAGCACTAATTTTTCACACCATAACACGTTATAACGATCCACGTCACAATAAGAAACACGTGATTAAATGTTTTATTAAATTAACTGTTCATGTTCAATTAACTGTCGATGGAATGGTATTCCGGTGAAAAAAGCTTCTACGGTTGGTAAAATATTGAACAAACAATTTTAATTCTTTTGGTTTTGGCCAATAAACCATTCACATTCTTTTTGTTTGTGTGAAAAATCAGCGGGTAAGAGTTCTTATACCCTAAACGGCTGAACCCGAACGTTTATTTCGGGAACAGACGGCTAACAGGGCTCTGGCAGAAAAAACCCAGATCGCGTCTGCAGTGGCAACCATCGACAACCTGGTCGGCGTCTGTTCACTCAGAGGGTGCGGCTGTACACCATTCTCCAGGAACAAACAATCCCTGTTTCTAGATTCCCAGTGGAAACACTAAACCTATAAGCTCATAAGTAACCATGACTCGTGCAAGTAATAACAATGATACTCCAGGTGATAACCAATCCATCCGTCGACAGACGGCAACCGGGTGCTCGGATTATGGGGAACCTGGACACGATCTCAAAAAAAGTCGAAGCTTTCCGGCAGATTTCCACGCAAAACACCTACTTATATTGGCACCTTCAACATCAACACGCTGATTCAACCAGGGAAACTTCACAAACTAACTTCAGAACTTGGCAGGCAAAAAATACTTGTGTTTGCCTTATAAGAAACACGCATCACGGATAAGGATACGGTGGACTACGGGAACTATCGCATATTCAAAAGCAGGTCAGACAAACGAGTCGCCAAGGGCGCTCCGCTTCTGGGCATGGCCTTTGTGGTACACAAAGGGATAGTTAACTCTATTAAGGAAATCACCCTCATAAACAATAGACTAATGACAATGCGCATACAGTGCGCCAATAAAAAATACACCATGATCAACGTACATGCCCCCACAAATGGGAACAACAAGAAAAACCCCAAGTCTACAGAGAAATTCTGGGCAACACTAGAGAAGGTAATGGCAAAGGTCCCAAAGGATGACGTCAAAATTTTACTAGGAGACTTTAACGCACAAATCGGTAGAGAAAAAATCCATCAAAAAACCGAAGGCAAATTGACCGGTCACAAATTTACCAACAAGAACGGCACAACACTCATCGAACTATGCCAACAGAATAACTTGAAGATCATATCAACGTGCCTCAGAAAATTTCTACGAAAACAGAAGACATGGAGATCGCCTATACAACAGATTGGAGAATTCCAGATAGACTACTTTGCGATCTCATACCCACAACAAAGAGAGATCCAATATGTCCAAGTCCGCAGGGGCGCGAACATTGACTCAGACCACCACCTAACACGAATTAAGTCAAGTTCACCCCAAGGAGAATTCTACAGAACACATCTACAGAAATTCGACACAAAAAAGATCAAGGAATCCAACATAACAGAGGAATGGGAAAATGAACAGGCAGATACTTGGGAAAAATTCCACAAAAATTACAAAAAGCACAGGAACTAATTCCATTGAAAAAAAACACACCTTGGTGGGACTCGGAATGCGAAAGTGCATTGCAGTGACGCAAACGAGCATTTTAGGAGTACAACACTAAAAAATCACCAGAAAGTCAACAGCTCTTTGACGTTACTAGAAAACACCGCAAAGATTATCAGGTAAACTAAGAGGAAGTACATGAAGGAACAACTAGACTCTATAGAGGAGAATTTCCGAAACTATAACACGAGAGACTTTTACAGAACTTTTGCAAGGGAAATCCGTGGATATACACCAAAAAATATTTGCTTCAGAAAGCGGAATGGGAGATTAGTACTAACCTATCAGGAGAATTGTCAGTAGCTGCACACTATTTCTCCTAAAGAATAACAGGACATCCGGTGAATGATATCACCGCGGAACTATTGAAAAACCCCGGACCAAATTCACTGCAGGAACTTACGCAAATTATCACGAATATCTGGCAAACAGAAAAATTACCAGATGAATGGAAATGTGCTCTTATTCACCCGCTACACATACACATACAGAGGAATCTCCTAACTACAAGTCACTTACAAAATCCTATCAGCATGCCTTCTCCAGAGAACCCAAGAACAATTAGACCACAAAATTGGCGAGTACCAGGCAGGTTTTCGCCCTTGTCGCTTATGCACTGAACAAATATTTAATTTAAAAACAATACTGAAATACAAAGCCATCAGGAAAGTTCCAATCATCTACACGTTCGTGGACTTCAAGAAAGCATACGACTGCATCGACCGAAAATCTCTCTTCAACATCCAAGAAGAACAAGGACTCGACCCCAAAACACTACGATTGATCAAGCAGACACTGACCGACACAACGTCTAAAGTGAAATTTATGGGAGAAATTTCTGAATCCTTCCTGATTAAAACTGGAGTACGCCAAGGAGATGATATTTAAAACGTTGGCAATATGGAATTAATGAATGGCGTCGGAAAAAATTTAATTTTTAACGACTACCCTAATAGATATATATATATATATATATATATATATATATATATATATATATATATATATATATATATATATATATATATATATATATATATATATATATATACGACGCCCCAAAAAACTATCCTTTTGATAAAGAAATACGACGGATTTTTTTTAACAAAAATAACACGTGCCTCAAGACGATCTAAGTTCATTTTTTGATAAAATCGTACTTTTTGGAAGTATCTCTTAAAGAATACGAATTTGAGAAAAAAATATAGGAGTAATTTTGTAGAATTATAATTTAGTATATTATAAGAATTATTATTATTGCGTATTTACTATCATTATAGTATACTATTAGGTACGTACAGACCCGTTTGGATCACGCAAATCATTCTGACTTATTTTCGAGTGTTCTTTCTGATCCTTCACACCTCTCTCATCCTTTCTCCGTAGATTCTCTATCTCTCCTCCGTTCACTTTGTTTCCGATCTCTTCGAAACTTCGCTCTCTGATGTAACGTTCCACATATGTATTTTGTTTCTGTACGTTTTTCTATTCTCAACCTCTGCTGAACCCATTTGTGCCTTTCCCAGATCAGCTCTGACTTGTGCAATCCATGGTACTGTTGACTTGACTCCTTGTATGTATGTAAGAATTCTGTTGGTGAGTCTTGTCGGTGGGAGTCTACTGATATGTCCATAGAATTTCAACCTTCTTTTTCTTATATGCGCCGCTACATTGGACATTCTCTCTGTGGTCTATCTAGAATGAAGTCTGTATCCTTCCTATGTCAGTTTTGGACCGAGAATTCTCCTCATAATTTTGCATTCTCCTTTTAGTATGTTTTCTATGCCGCTTTTTGTATGAAGTGTAAGTGTCTCGCTTGCATATAGTACCTCTGGTTTGATTACTGTGTTGTAGTGTCATATTTTTGCATGTGTGGATAGGCATTTCTTATTGTAGATATTGTGTGTCTTACCGTATGCCCTCTTCATCTTTTGTAATCGAGTCTTCTGTGCTATATTCTCTCCTCCTGTAGGTTCGAGGATCTCGCCCAGGTATTTGAAGTGAGTGACCCTATTTATTTTGCGGTATTTGGTGTTCAAATTTTGGACATGTAATTTTGAGCAGAAGAATTCCGTTTTTTGAAAGGAGATTTGTAGGCCGACTTTCTCTGCACATTCCTTGAGGACTTCGATCTGTTTGGTTGCCCTTTTTTCATTGTCTGCGAGCATGGCTAGGTCGTCTGCGAGCATGGCTAGGTCGTCTGCGAAGGCTAGGCATGATATTTTTAAGTTGTTTTTGGATCATCCGAATCGTATTGGTTTCCAGTGTCCTTGATTTTTCAGTTCTTTTTCCCATTCCCTTATGACGTTGTCCAGGACCTGGTTGAAGAGGAGTGAGGATAACCCATCTCCTTGGCGTACTCCAGTTTTAATCAGGAAGGATTCAGAAATTTCTCCCATAAATTTCACTTTAGACGTTGTGTCGGTCAGTGTCTGCTTGATCAATCGTAGTGTTTTGGGGTCGAGTCCTTGTTCTTCTTGGATGTTGAAGAGAGATTTTCGGTCGATGCAGTCGTATACTTTCTTGAAGTCCACGAACGTGTAGATGATTGGAACTTTCCTGATGGCTTTGTATTTCAGTATTGTTTTTAAGTTAAATATTTGTTCAGTGCATAAGCGACAAGGGCGAAAACCTGCCTGGTACTCGCCAATTTTGTGGTCTAACTGTTCTTGGGTTCTCTGGAGAAGGCATACTGAGAGAATTTTGTAAGTGACTTGTAGTTAGGAGATTCCTCTGTATGTGTATGTGTAGCGGGTGAATAAGAGCACATTTCCATTCATCTGGTAATTTTTCTGTTTGCCAGATGTTCGTGATAATTTGCGTATGTTCCTGCAGTGAATTTGGTCCGAGGTTTTTCAATAGTTCCGCGGTGATACCATTCCCCGGATGTCATGTTATTCTTTAGGAGAAATAGTGTGCCAGCTACTGACAATTCTCCTGATAAGTTAGTGCTAATCTCCCATTCCGCTTTCTGAAGCAAATATTTTGTGGTGTATATCCATGGATTTCCCTTGCAAAAGTTCTATAAAAGTCTCTCGTGTTATAGTTTCGGAAATTCTCCTCTATAGAGTCTAGTTGTTCCTTCATGTACTTCCTCTTAGTTTACCTGATAATCTTTGCGGTGTTTTCTAGTAACGTCAAAGAGCTGTTGACTTTCTGGGGATTTTTTAGTGTTGTACTGCTAAAATGCTCGTTTGCGTCACTGCAATGCACTTTCGCATTCCGAGTCCCACCAAGGTGTGTTCTTTTTCAATAGAATTAGTTCCTGTGCTTTTTGTAATTTTTGTGGAATTTTTCCCATGTATCTGCCTGTTCCTTTTCCAATTCCTCTGTTATATTCGATTCCTTGATCTTTTTTGTGTCGAATTTCTGTAGATGTGTTCTGTAGAATTCTCCTTGGGGTGAACTTGAGTTAATTCGTGTTAGGCGGTGGTCTGTGTCAATGTTCGCGCCCCTGCGGACTTGGACATCTTGTATATATATATATATATATATATATATATATATATATATATATATATATATATATATATATATATATATATATATATATATATATATATATATATATATTAAAACGTTGGCAATATGGAGTTAATGAATTTCTTATCGAGAATATCTCCATAAATATGAATTTTATGAAGAAAATGAAGAATACCTTTTTTGTACAAAAACTTTATTTATTTTTTTACTACAAAATTGCTCCTATATTTTTTTCTCAAATTCGTATTCCTTAAGAGATACTTCCAAAAAGTACGATTTTATCAAAAAATGAACTTAGATCGTCTTGAGGCACGTGTTATTTTTGTTAAAAAAAATCTGTCGTATTTCTTTATCAAAAGGAAAGTTTTTTGGGGCATCGGAAAAAATTAAATTTTTAACGACTACCCTAATATATATATATATATATATATATATATATATATATATATATATATATATATATATATATATATATATATATATATATATATCTACATTTATTATATATAATAAAGTTATAAAACCACTGAAAATTAGGCCTAGCGACGGATCTCGGTATTTTCCCATTCTGTACGCCTTTACGGGTCCCCTACCTACAGCAATATAACGTTTTGCCGTTCTTCACCAAGTTCATGACCAAGTTACTTCTGTAATTCAGTCCACTGTCACGATTATATACCGGCAATAATAACGGAGACCTCCTTTCTCAAACACATTTTGGAAAAAATAAATTGTTATTGAAAGATGCTCGTTACTTTATAGTCCGTGGTTTTGATTAACAGATTGTGTTTTATTTATTTCATTTATTTATTAAGCGACGAGAACAAGATACCAAAATGAAGATAAATATTGGACATTGTTTCATGGTAAGTATTTTTTTTTATTCTACCAATAGTCTACATATTTATTTCATTAGTGTTGGATAATGGTATGGAACTTATGTTTATAACATATTTTCGGTTCGGTTATCATTAAATAAAAATCATGAGTGTTCTAATGTTACAATAGTAATAACTTGAAAAAGTCAGTGTTTTACATCAAATATACGATATAAAAATATATTTCGTACTAAGGTTATTAATTATACAATGAGGTAAAGTGTGCTGTTTTCAAATTTACATATAAGGCGCTAAAAGAACAGTTACGCCGGGGTCAATGACTAACCAATAGCAGGTACATATACCTATAGAACTTGGCGGATCGCCAACGATGGCATACCCTACACACGTACAGATTGTTTCTTTAAGTATGTCAAATATCAAAATTTGTAACAGATTTGATATTTCGGGTTTTCGAACAATGGGTTTGTTTTTATAGTAGTATTTTTTAAAATTAATTTATGAATTGTACACAATGGACAATAAAACTGTCCCTTCAATTCATCGGTTAGGAAAACATATTATATTATATTCTTCATATAACGATTATATCAGGTTATTATCTATGCCAAACAACTCGTCTGTTTGCTAAGAATATAACTAAGAAAGAACAATAGTGTCAGAACTTTAAAATGATGCACTATGATAATTACAAGTGATAACCGGGTGATTTTTATTTTTATCTTGAAGAATAAATAATGATAATATGTTTGAAAAATCGTTCAAATACCCCCGCCTTCGTTTGTTGGAATTGGTGGAATTATTCTGGAGATCCAATTTTGGAGAAAAAATAATCTTTTCCGACGAAGCGCTTCATTGGTTTGTGAACAGACATAAACGCAGGATTTGGGCCGAAGGAAATCCTCAAGTGATTCAGTAGTTACCTCTTCATCTTCAGAAAGTTGTTGTTTGGTGCGGTTTTGGAGGAGGAGTGATAAGACCTTATTTTTTTTTGAAGAACGCTACAGGAATATGCTGTCTTCTTGCATATGATAGCATACTTGTCACAGATCTCTCCAGCCAAACGCTTCGTTGCACGAAACATTTCCGGGGCGTCAAATTTCGCGAAATGGCAATGTCAACTGGGCACCAATATTATGCAATCTTACACCATTGAATTATTTTTTATGGAGTTATGTTAAATCTCTGGTTTCCATAAACAAACCCCGAACAATTCTTGACCTTAAACCAGACATTCCGGCCACTATCGAAAATATTACATGCGAAATGTGGGAAATAGTTATCGAAAACCACCAGACAAAACCGAGGGAGACATTATTTTCGGAATGTCATGTAATTGTTTGTTCTTGTAGTTAGTTATCAGTATGCCTCATTTAAAATTTTGGATGGTCTTATTGGACAACATTTAGAAATGTAAGCCATTTTTGATAATTATTTTAATTATTCACCTAGAGAACGTGTTTAAATTTCATTTCACATATGTCAGTTAGTTTAATATTATCATTCAATATGATTGGGAACTTTTGATTGAAAAACTATTTTATACATTATTCTTGAATCACTAAATGTCTTTATTCAGTTAGACCTCGATAGAACCTCACATTATATATCAACAATCATATCTCACCTCTTTTTCAGCCGGTTTTTTCCTCCCTATTCAAATAAACTCAGTAAATTTAACATAAACAATAATGTTATCAATTTTTCTGTTGGAACCTTTGATATGAAACACTAAACTCAAAGATATTTAGACTAAATAACAAATCATTTATTTTATGGATATGATTCAATCTATTTAATTATTTATTCAATTAATTAGATTGCATCATCTCCTGATGATGCTAACATGGATAATGAAACCGGTGTCATGAAATTAAAAACAAGTACATAATTTACTTCGACTTATTTAGCCAGGTTTTTGGGTCAACCATTTCGGCTCTTACCCGTTTCTATTTAGATTTTTCTGAAGGGGCACTTTAGATCTTTGGAGGTCTCTAACTGACCCTGGTGGTTGCCAGGTAAGATTTGGCTTTTATTGAGGTTAAGAAAGACAAGAAGGATAGTCTTAAAGTACACGGGCGTAGCCAAGGAGGGGTTTTGGGGGTTCCCCCCCCTCCGAAATAAGCCAAATATTACCTAATATTATACCGAAAAAATACGAGGAGTGAAGAGTTAAATTATTACATTTGAATTGAATATATATCCGAACTAGTGGACGTTGCGCACAGTAACGCCACCTCTTGTAGTAAAAAAACATAAATTTCATGTAAGTATATTTTTGTTGTTTTATTTACTTCAAACTAAACCCCCCCCCAAAACTAAATCCTGGCTACGCCCGTGTTAAAATATTTGAAGTCCTGACGACCTTCATGGAGGTTTTCAGTGGAAGGGAAAAGAAAATAGTGCCACGGGATTGGCACTTTGTCAACTAGCAGTCTAGCCTCGCTTGGTTAGGGATTTCTGGAGAAAATGATCGTCTGAGTAACTTTTAATTGCTTTTGAAGTCGGTTATGAATATCCGACGAGGAGTGTGACGTTATGAAGAAAACAGTGTCATCCGCAAAATATGCGGCACTGACGTCACAATAACAGGGAATTTTGACCCTTGGCTATTTGAATTCGACAGAGAAAAGCAGGGTGTCCCTCTTTTCATTACTGCACGACAGCATCTCCTCTTTAGCTTTTCTGATCGCCCGATTTGCCCGACGTTTATCCTCGGGATCGAGAATGGACCTGCCTTTTTTAGTGATTTTTTGCCCGAACAAGTACAGGATTGTGCAGACTTCTTCTTAATGGAAAATCATTACAAATATTTAATGATAGACTTTCATTGTCTAAACTTGAAACTAAGCCTTACATTAATAAACTTCACGGTTCATGATTTTTACACGCTTCGTTAGGTAGGGTTTTTCATATAAATAGAACATAGTTTAGTTTTAGAACTAGATTAAATCATCTCCTGATGATGCTAACATGGTTAGCGAAACGTGCGTCGAGCAGTTCAAAAAAAAGTGATTTGGTGTTTAGTGGTAAATCTCTTCAAGTTTAGTTTTTCACACCAAAGGTTCCAATAGAAGAATTGATTTCCTTGCCTAGTTTCTACTCGATTTTATTTATTTTGACGCGTTTCGCTAACACTGTAGCTTCGTCAGAATGATTTTGATAAATAAAAAGAATTATCAACATCATTCTGACGAAGCTACACTGTTAGTGAAACGAGTCAAATGGAAATAAAATATAGTGGAAATTAGGCGAGAAAAGTCTTTGAATTTATTTTACTATGGAAAACTTGTATAAAGCAATTTTAGATCATATATAACGATTTTAAAATTCATAATACATCACATTTTTTTATAGCCCATTAAAATTCTCCTTCAGTTCAATATTCAATTTAATTTCAGTTATTTTTTTAAACTAATTACTAGACATTACTACATATTTGCATTAGATGTAATCTAAATCAATTAATGATGATTCTATAAGTGAATGAAGGAATGTTTGAACGAATTTCCATTTTCTGTATATCAATATATTTTAAAATGCTTTATTTTATTTTTAATTGAATATTCTCATCACGCTCCATACGCCTACTCAATTCTCAATTAAAAAAAACATTTTGGACCTCTAAAAATAGAAATATATTTATACGTACGAAATATAGGTATAATTCGAAATCAACTTATTCTACAACACTATAACATTCAAAACTCGTAATGAAGTGAGACTGATTTTTTTATTCAATTGAATTTACAATTCCACATTGTCTCCTTCAAAGTAGTTGCATAGGAAAGCCACACTACTCTGGAAAAAGTTTGTCCATTCTTCATAGCACTGCTGGAACTGAAATTGTCTTCAATTGGTCGGTTACGGCGTTTTCAATGTTCTCCAATGTCCCAAAATGGTATCCTTTGTCCAATATCCAAAATGGTTTGTGGATTTTCAATCTTGGGAAAATGAAAATTTCACAAGGACTCAAGTCTGGTGGATAATGGGGCGACTGCGATGTTTTACTTGCCAAAAACTCGTTAATTGAAATCACCGTGCGGCAAAGAGTATTGTCGTGATACAGTACCTACGTGTTCTTGATGTTCGATCTTTCAAGAACTTGCTCTAAAAATACTGGCTGATTCTAATGTTTAATTTGCTCCTTTTGGCATTTTTTGGCCGTGTTGGAACGTACCATTCCTCATTCTGATGCTGCGTACTCAAAAATTCAATATTCATCATCCGTAATGACACGTTTCTGAAAAAAAAATCGGTTAAATGTTATTAATTTTCTTAGAAACAGATTCCTTAAAATCTGGTATATATTTCATGATCCGTTCTTATACACTTTGAAATAATAACAATCAACAATACATTTTAATTCGGGATTGAGAAAATATTGACTATATTTTGCCTTTTCTTAAAACCCAAATCTTTAAACTCTTTAAACTTTAAAAGAATTACCAATAAACACCAATATATTTTTTAATTTCTCGACGTGTGTTTCTCTAACCACGTTAACATCATCAGGAGATGATTCAATCTAAGTGTTTCACAGTAAAAGTTTCAATAGAAGAACTGACCAAAGCTTTAAGTAAAATATAAGTTTTCATTTATAAGAGATTACAGCTTCTATAATTGCTGGCCCTTTTATTCGGGAATCCCCCAAACCCACAATATAGTCATTCTAAAGATGGTTTATTACTTGTATATTAAATTCTCATTCCGATTTTAATACTGGAACAAGAAAAATATATTTGAAAAACAATTTCTTGATAAAGATTCCAGATACTTTTTAAGCTACCTTTGTAATTAAACCAATACCACAAATATGTTTGAATAACATAATTTACTGGGCATTTATCAGAATTCACCAGCATTTTTACAATAAACAGTTTAGGTGTAACTGTTCATTTTCAAAAATTTCATATTAACCAAATGTTTAATATTCAAATTAGTGGTTATCAATATTCAGCAGATAAACATTGCTAATAGTAAATTGCTTTTTAAATCTCAATTATGTGATGTTCTACTTTAACATTAATGCCTCTAGTAAATTAAACAATTTCTATAGTGCAATTTGATCATTAGTAACCTTTTTCTCATGCCACAACTTCCTTTAAGTAGAAAGCTCTGTATGACATCAAATCAGAATATGTCTTATTTTCTTTATTGAGAATAAAACGGTTTATTCGTCATCGTTCGTTTGACCTCATTGGTGGAAGACACTCATGATGTGTATCTACAAAAATCCACGTAAAGATTTTTACTTTTGATACATTTAAAAAAATATTATTTCGTATGTGTTATTGGTAAGGAAATGTTGGGGATATTAAAAAGTCTAAGAATATATTGATCAACGACATAAGGCAGAATATTAAAAACTCTTTTTAGCCTTGTACCCATCATATCTAAAGTTAATAGCATCATAATATGTGTTTCGGTTAATAATGTCGATTTTTTAGCAAAATTTGAGGAGCGTTTATTTCCCCAATAAAAAAATTACTTTAATAATCAAAGGATTGGCTATCGTTAGCTATTATTTTTTCCCATCTTTCTGTCAAACAATGAATCTCGCGACAAAAGAACTTTTAGTTTTTTGAGACCAACCATTCATCAAGCCAAATATTCACTTATTCGTAAGAATGTAAGTGTTGCAGTGGCGGCTCGTGGGTTTCTAAAGTGGGAGGGCGTAGAAGAAAATAGTGCTGTTGAATTTTTTTTTTTTGCTTTCCCCTTCATCCTTTTTACTTTTCGCGCTATTGCAACCCTATACAGGAGGTGAACCAGGAAAACATTAAAATTTTGTATTGTTACTACTTACAAGGACATTGAAGGATGGGTTGTTACGCAGATAAAGGAATTAATAAGTAGGTATTTACCGTTTCCCGAAGAGTAAACCATTCAATTTATTGTAACTGCAAATTAATAGAGAAAATTTGAAAGAGTTCATGAGAAGTTCGAAAAAATATCGAAAGTTTTATGACAAAAAAGGTTTATTGTACACATTTTTGTCGGTGAATAGCACCTCGCCATAGGTTTCATAGTTTTTAAAGTGAAATTCCATTCGCATGTTTTTGTCCAAAATAAATTTTTCAATAACTTTTTCATTAAAGCCCGGAATTAGTTCGACAATAGCATTCTCAATATTTAACATACCTAAAGCATTTAGTATATCTTCCTTCAATGAATTTCTTAAATATGTTTTAATCAAGATCAAAGATGAAAAGCACCTTTCGGCTTCGGCTGTGTTCATCGATATAGTCACTAGTATTCTCAATGCCTTAGTGATTTCTTTAAAAGCTGTTATCCCTTCAAAATAAAATTTAATGTTTTTAAATAGCCTTTAATGCCTTCATTTTGACAAATCTCGGACCTTGACTAAAAAAATTCTAATCCGGTATTAAAATCTTCTTTCGTCGGAAAACTTTCACATATAGTTTACTGTCAAATTTTCGCGGAAAACTTGTCCGATTTTTACATTTTTTTTGAACTTGACTCAAATTCAACACGGGCGTAGATTTTAATTCAACTTTCTCCTCCATACTTAAATTAGTCATTATTAACTGTTTTAAATCAGACAGTCGCAGGGAATCTACGTCCAAATCGAATGTTTTAGAGAGCAGCTAAACCCACAAATTCTGGCAACCAACAAAACATGTAACGCCAACGATAAGATAAATTGACGTGGCATACGGTCGCTGGAGGTAAACGTCCGACCAACAATGTAAAAATTGTGGCAAGAGGATGGATTTTTTATACACATTATTTGGTATGATGGGTCGACACACATTCTTCTACATTTGGAGATTTTAATTTTTAATAATATCTTAAAACGAGTTAAAGGAAAGAAACTGAACGGAAATAAAATATGATGTTGATGATGGCGACGCCCCGACGCCCTAACTCACGAGCCGCCACTGAAATGTTCTGAAAGTCCGTGCTGCAATGATCGAAATACGTGATAGCCTGAAGGAGCTAAATCAGGTGAATACAGCGAGTGGGGTAGGACGTCCCATTTGACGTTTTCCAAATACTTTTTAGAAATTTTGCAACATGGGGACCAGCATTGTCATGTTGAAAAATAACTTTATCGTATATTTCGGCGTTCTGGCAATGTTTCCTTCAATGTTCGGTTCAATTTTATCAATTGTTGTCGCTATTGATCGCCAGTAATCGCTTCACCAAGTTTCAGCAGTTCGTAATACACAGCTTCCTTACTATTCCACCAAATACACAGCAAAGCCTTCTTTCCAAGTATATTGCCTAGCCTAGCTCTTCCCATAATTTTTTGCGCTCTAGATTGTTAAAATAAATCCACTTTTCATCACTTGGTTAACACAACTCGACGCAAACACCTTTTCTTTTCTGTCTAGCAAGCAAAATTTCACCTTTTTTTCGCCTTTCAATGTCTCTTTAATTTATATGGAACCCATTTTCCTTCCTTCTGGATCTTTCCCAATGGGTGCAGAAATTGTGGATTGGGCAAAATTCACTGCTTCGGCCAATTGTTTCAAGGTATGAGTTGAGTCTTCATCCAATAACACTTGCAAATCTGCACCTTCAAACTTTTTTCTGTTTTTCGTTGTTTTTCGCTGTTTCGGTGTGTACTTCTGATGATATTTTTGGATAACAAGTTTTTCCACACAGTAGATAAGGTTAATGCGTCATTCCTTTTATTGGGGTTTCTTAATTTCTCCATCTCAAATATTTCTCGCACGATCCTTGTGTGTGCTATTTATTTGCAGCTATTGAAATTAATGTCGTGTCCTGTTTTGAAATGGTGTGAGAACAGTGCTGATGTTTGTTTGTTGCGAAAAGTCAATTTGTATTCATCGAGTCTTATCTTCTCTTGGTTTGGCCTATTTAAAAATTTTTGCAATCTCCGCGTGTTATTTTGTGTAGGCGTACTTTGCCCTGATTGTTTTCACGAGCTTGTAAGTAATGGAGATATCGTGTTGCCTGAGAATACTTCTTATTCTATCCGTTATGTCTGCTTTGCTACTGCCTGGGCTTGGTTTTCGGTGTATTACCTTTATGATATTAAGACAGTCCTAAAATATGGAACCAAAATCCGATCATTTGTTCCACCATATTCCGTTTTTTGGAAATGTGCTGTCGCTTCGCTAAAGTCATACTTGGCATTCTCAATGTGTTTATATATATATATATATATATATATATATATATATATATATATATATATATATATATATATATATATATATATATATATATATAAGGTGACGTTCTTAATAACGCCAGATCGAGACCTGGTAAGAACGGATGCTTTTTGAGAGGTTTTCTACAATGGTCACTCGTCAGTTGATAGACTTCTCCCAGAGAGACTTACGGTTCAGCACAAAACCAAGCGTTGATAACTCAAGGAGGATGCTGACCGGGGTTTTATGTAGCTGATGGCCATGGTTCGTAGCCCACGTTAAGCTGTAGGTCTAGTCGCCAAATAGCCTTCTTAGTTGCTGATGCGCCTCTAATCCTAAAACTTGACAGTGTTTGTTATTTTTATACTATTTTCCATGAACTACATATAACTCTTTTTTTTCAGTCTATGGTTTTATATATGTTAGTGGATGAAATTATTACAGACGAACCAAAGAAATGCCAAGGAGGAGGAGGATTAAAATATCTGTGGGGCGATGCTTTATCAGATAACCCTGACTGTGTAGGACCCACAAATATGCCATATCCTACGTAGGTAAAACTATTCATTTTATTGCAAAAAAAGCTTTTTTCCACTTTACTCAACTAATTATTGTATATATAATATTTTATTTAGATAATGCTAAATAATGCACTGAAAAGACATTCTTTTCTTTTTTTTTTGGGTTTTTAGCCACAAGAATATCTGTTCTTATGTAATTAAAAAAATCACTGTGTAAAACACAAAACGGAGACTCATTTCTGAATGACACTTTTTTTGTGAAAAATTGCCTAACGAACAAAAATTTAAAAAATACAATATTTTTTAAAATAAATACAAACTTTTGAACGTTAACGTTTAATTTTATCTTTTAAAAAGAAAAAATCGCCAAAGAAATTATAACTTTTAGTTAATTTAAAAAAAAAATCAGATATTTCATGAATTAAAATCGTGCATAAAAAATTAAAAATGTATGTTTAAGGACCATGAAATGGTCACGGAACTGCGTAAAAGCCTAAAAGATTTAATAATGAGAGCACGATGTACAAAGACAAGAACGTTGAATGTACGTCTCTTTAACAAAAAATTATAGTCATGCATAACTAATATAAAAGAGAATATTGGAAACAGATGTTTGCCAAAAGTCCTATATATAATGTAGTACATTTATACAGTGGGGGCCAATAAAAAAGAGTTGCAGAGCATTATTAATAATAATTATATATTACAATAATTACTTAATTACAATAAATATTTTAAACTCATTTTTACGTTGTTTTTAAGACTATATTAATTTTCCAGAATGAATTTAGCTAGAATTTAAAAGGCATACGTAGAATTAGGCTAATATAAACAACTACTTTATTCATATTTATACATTGATTTTTGAGAAAATTCCAATATCAAAAAAATCTAAAAGGTGTAATTCTCTATAACTGTTAGTCTTCATAATTACCAAAGTTTAGTACTTTGTTGCATGGTCCTTATTTTTAATTACTGATTGACATGTCAGCATGATTCTATAGGTATTGAAAACGTAGGTGTCTGAATTTCTTGCCACAATGTCTTTTTGTTTGCTATTTTTTCTCAGCAAGACGTCGTTTTAACTCTTTCCAAAGGTTCTCGATCAGATTTAGATCCGGGGACTGTGAAGACCACTCTAACACTTTAATGTTTCCTTTCGAACCTCTACATCATCAAATGAGTCGTATGTTTGGGAACATTGTCTTGTTGGTAGATTCACTGTAAAGGCATATTCTGTTCAGCGTAGGGTAGCATAATTGTCTCTAAGTAAATTTCTTTTGTCATATTTTTTTATCCAAAATATTGGACCTACTCCGTTAGTTATGAAAGACTGCCATACTTTGATGTTATCACCATCATACTTCACTGTACCCAAAGTGTTAACGTGGATTGAATTCTTCATTAATTCGTCTTCTCACATAGAATTTGCCATCAAATTAAACAAATAAAATTTAATTCTATTTGCAAATTTTAACCGCTGCTTATATTCTATTTACTTAAAAACGGAACTTTCCTGGCTACTCTACTGTATAGTTTCATCTGTTGTAAACGGGGTCTTATGGTTCTGGTGCTGATACTTACGTCAAGATTTTTTTTATATCGATAGAGGTAGCAAACGGCCGGCCGTGTAATACTATTAACCATATTTGTACTCGTTTTTCGTGGACGGCCTCTCTTTTCTGGTTGTTGTTGGGTTGCGTATGATCCTCTTAACACTTTCGCAATTACACTTGGTGACCGTTTGATTGCATTCGTAACAAATATATAAGATTAGTTTTGACTTCTCAATTGCAAAAGTAAAGGTCTCTCTTCAGCAGTACAGTGTCTAGTGCGGCCCATATTTTTAAGATAGTGGGAAACGGACTAACTTTTGCTGTATCAACAAAATAAATACATGTTTTATTAGAATTTTTAGGCGATAATGTGTATAAGATTCATTTTTTTTTACAAATAAACAAACAAATACAAACCATTAGGAGGAAATAGTTTTCAGAAAATAAGCAGCAATGAAATGCGCTGATTATATTGTAAACAAAATGTTTAAAGGTCGATTGAAATCAGCATATCATATAATTTATTGTTGTAAATAAATTAAAAAAGAAAACATGCGTTTTAAACGTTTTCTACCGTTCTTATTCTATTGGCCACTAATATAATTAGTGGCACTACATAATTCTAATAAGTACGATTTTGTTAATTATACATATTTTTTAGAGCTGCTATAGCAAGATCATTTAAAGGATCAAATCCATGGTTAGGCAGTTTCAGAACAGCTCGATCTCAAAAAACCATTGATCCATTTCTAACCAGAAAAGCACTACTGACTTCATATGAGATAAACACTAATAAGGATAGTTGGAAAACATCAAGACAATGTAAATATTTATATGTTATTATAAAATATGTCAATTTCATAATAATATATAAAAATGAAATAATATGTATAAAAAAACAATACTACAGTAGTTAAATTTTACATATTAGTAAAAACTAAAAACCTTTTTTAAGCTCGTGCTGCAAATCTGCCGTCAAGTACATGTGGCGGCAGTAGCCCACCTCGTTTATGCAAAACCCGTTACAACACGACGGCTCCCATGTATGGGGTGTCATTAACTTCTGGTCAACCAGTAACAATTGTACAAAAATTTCCAGATCTTCTTCAACAAGTAGTATTTGAAGTAAGTAAATTCTAAATATAAGATCAATAAATGTGCAATAGAAACTCAATACAGATATTTGTCTTTCAGTCATTAATTATATATTTAGACACCAAATAATTCTGTTATCATTCATTCTACGCCATTTTTGTGCAGTCTTTGTCATTGAAGAATATAAATAAATCTTTTTTTCGGCTTTAACTGAAATTAAAAAAACAGTTAATTACCACAGGAATTACCAAATGATTAAAAATATTACTAAATGTACACAAAAAATTAATTATATCGGAACCTCTAGTGTGAAACGACAAACTCAAAGAGATTTATCACTCAACACAAGTTACTTCGTTTAACTTCTCGACGCGCGTTTCGCTAACCATGTTAGCATCATCAGGAGCTGATTAAATCTAATTCTAAAACTAAATTATTGTATGTTCTATTTATATGACAACCGTACCTAATGAAGCGTGTAAAAATCATGAACCGTGAGGTTTGCCAAGCGTTTTACGACTTAGACATTTATAACTTAATATTTTCTAATCTAAAAAATCTTCAGTATATTAGCAGGCTTACAAATGGATAAAATTGTGTACTAATAGCATTTAAATAAGAAAAATTCTTACATAACGCTTTATTATATGTTTTAAATTAATACTATTGAGAGTAATTACTTTTTTTTTCTTTATTATTAAATACAGGGAGTAAATTTATAGATTGATTATGAAGTTCCATTGCATATTGTAACGACCATGTTAACTATTTATTTTCCAGGTTTGTGAAAGTTCCCAATGTGAAGTCGTTCGAGGAGAATGTACACAAACCTACGTGCCTTACTTGTTTTTGGTCATTCCTTTAGGGCCAGTAACATTAACTGGGCAGGATTACGTATTGGTCGAAAGCGGCTGTGTTTGCCGACCAAAATTTTCCTCTCAGAGCCATCAAGAACCAACATCATCATCAATACCGAGATTATAATTCAAAGTTATCTAATTATAAAAAATTTGAACTGAACAAACCATACATTTCATATGTCTATGAAGTAAATAATTTATAATTAAATGTAGAAAAAATTAAATTGAAACATCAGAACACTTAATTAAACTGCGGTGACTTCTGACTTTCAATATAATTATTAAAATGCAACTTTTACTCTAAGGCATGATATTTAAATTAAGTTTGTACAAAACAACAAATATTTATTTTCTTATCTCATATACAATTAATATAATAAATATAATATTTAATGAATTTTAATATAATGTTCTAAACTGACCCTATTCTTCCCCAGCTGGCATTGCATCTTCCAGTCTCCTTATAAACTTTACTCTTATTTCTGTATTTTGGTCACCTTTTAACTGATCCTGAAATTTAAAAAGTTAATACAATATTTATTTTTACAATGAAAATCTTTTTTTGCAAAAAAAATTCAAATATAAATATTTTATATAATAAGAAAAATTAATTACAATAAAATTTTTTTCTAAATATAATACCAAAATTTCGTTTAGAATTTTAAAGTTTCTTATTCTCCCTGTGGTCAGTAAGCTTTGACCTCCTTCAACCTTCACCTCGAACCAGATCAGCCCCATTGCAGTTTTTTTTAAGTGCACATTTCAATGTTTATATTCATGTTTCTACACCTGCCTAACAATATCAAAAAATTTGTATTTTTTGATGAGATCAAAAAATACATTGCTTTGAAGGGTAATAATTCAGAAAAATACTGATTTTAAACTTGCAATTTTAGTAGATAAGTAATTTAATAATCATCTGAATAAAACTATTTCTAAAAACATCTGCCATTATTTTATTTATAATACCTATTTCATATAAATTGGACGTTTTTTTGTTAATTATTGTATCAGGATTCCAAAAGCACCAATGTTACTAATATATTAAACTTTTCTTCTATTCTAAGTTTTTAGAACTAAATTTTAAATTAATTTTCATATTCATATATCTTTTTTTAATTATAATAATGATTCTTAACCTGTAGACTCACCTGTATAATCCAGCTTTGTACATCTAACTGCACCATTTCAAGAGCACCACGAATAGCGCCACAAATAATATTACAATATTTTAACTGTTTAAGATCTTCTGGTAATTCTACAAGTTCTGTTAGAGGATTACTATCCAATATAAATGAAAATTCATCTCCTGCAGGGCTCCAGTTTACTACATTTGGTTGAACCCCCAAATACATTCGAAAGGCACTTTGAATTTTATCAGCAGTATCTTTCAAATCTAAACATCTGCCAGTGCCAGTTTTAGATAGAAAATCTTCAATCAAGCGGATACCCATGTTATAACCAATTCTGTCAAGTTGCTTACTGACATCATCAGGGTTATCAAAATCTTTAACCATTTGAGCTACCAATGTTCCATAAGTGAGTGTTACTAACTCAGAGTTCTTAAACAAAATTTATATTATATTTCAAATAAATATTCATGACATGTAAGTCATCTATATCATAAACTTAAAGAAATCAACAAAGCAAATTTTTATTAATTGTAGACTAATTTAAATAAAACTTAATTTATCAAACTGTTATATTTGTTATCAAACATAAACTCATTATCTAAATTAGTTTACAAATATACAACTTTAAATTGTTACTTACTACTTTTTTGGTGTCAAATTTTGGTCTCGACATTATAAAACTCTTTTAAAGAACTTTTTGAAATAAGTACAAATATTTGAAAAATTATTTCATACTATTTATTAAAAAAACATAAAAACCTTCAATTTAACACAAATGTCAGTGTCAAGAATCAATACTATTATGTTTTATTTATCATATATAATATTTGAATTAGCCTTTACACGCCCCACAGAATTGTAATTCCTAACGTGTTTTCTATCTACAGAACTGAAATCAAATTATAAACTTCGCCCGTAATCAAAACTTGGGTTAAGTCTCTCTTTTTGCGTTACTGTCTGTCGGCATGGCGTCCAACGTTGAATTAGTTCGGTCGACGATATTTAATTATTTAGCGAAAGAGGACAAGAACTTAGCTGAGGTTTATAGAAAAAAATATAATGTGGTGAGTATTTTTGAAATAGCGTAATTTTGTGTAATGAACTTTCTAATTTTATTACACGTGTTTGTATTAGTACGGCATATACCTCGTGTAGTGCTAATTTTGAATTATTTTTATTTAGCCTCCTTTAGCTGTTGGAGCGCCTACAGTAACGGATATAATAACACATTTTTTAAAGACAAATAAAAATGCTGAAAAATTAAAAGTTTCAAAAGAAGACAGTGACGATTCTTCATCAGAAGATGAAACTCCAAAAACTAAAACCGCTAATAATGCTAAGAAAACAGTCGTTGCAGTAAATAAATCAAAAAAAAAAGAGAGTAGTTCGGAAGACAGTACCTCAGAGGAAGAACAGGTCAAAAAACCTAGTAAACCAATAGTGACTAAAAAAGAAAGTAGTTCGGATGATAGTTCAGAAGACGAGCCGCCGAAAAAAATCCAAAAACAAGCTCCAAAAACGCTTACAAATGGAGTGGCTAAAAAGAAATCTAGTTCAGAGGTAATAATTCTTACTTTTGTGATCATTCATGTTCATCTTGTATATACTATAGGATTCATCTGATGATGAAATGTCCGAAGTGCAAAACAAGAAGCCCACTCCAGTGTTGACTCAAAATGGAAAAAGGAAACAGAGTAGTTCAAATGATTCTTCTGATGAGGAACAACCACCCAAGAAAAAAGTAAAATTAGTTTATAATAAAATCTTACATAAAATATCTACTAGTATTATTATTCTTTTAGAAGGCACCTCCTGTAGTAAAGAAAAAGGAGGAAAGTAGCTCAGAAGATAGTTCAGATGAAGAAGAAACAAGTGCTCCTGTTAAACAACCTGTAAAACAAGTTAAGGTTGTTCAAAACGATAGTAGCGAAGATAGTGAAGAAAGTTCTGAGGATGAATCTGCAAAAAAACCTGTCCCTAATAAGAAAGTTCCTCCAGCACAGACAAAACCAAGTAGTTCATCTGAAGAAAGCAGTAGTGAAGAAGAAATGGCCAAAAAACCAAATGTGCCTACAAATCAGAAACAGGTAAATATTGAAGCTTTAGATAAATATTTTAAAATAAATTACTATTTAGTATGTAGCTTCCACAGTATGCAGCAAAATAACGGAACTTTTTAAATAAAAAAAATAAAATTATTTTACTAAAAAATTTTAATTTTTTTTTAATTCAAAATACATCGTTTTCGCATCGATACACTGTTGGGCACATTCAACCAATGCTAGTATAGATTTTTTATGTCGTTTTTCCAAATCGCCTGGATGACCGTCGCCGCAACTTCTTGGACTTGAGTAACATTGGCATAAAATGTTTCTTTCATGGCCAGTTTGAATTTCGAGAAAAAGAAATAGTCATGGAGATACATTAGGTGAATACGGAGGTTGATGTACACAGACTTGTTTTTTCGGCAAAAATTCACGAACGGCGACGGTTCTCATTTAAGCATTAGGAACAAATCCACCACAGAGTTTCTGTTTGTTTAAATCCTTTGTCAACATCTCGTGAATCATGTCCAGTCGTATTTAATTACTCCGCTATCTATCTCACAGTCGAAGCCGCATAGAAGGCGATCATCAATTTTTCTCTGACTCATCGCGATTTCACCAATTCAAATGTTTCTGTAAAAGTTTTACCGAGTTTGAAACAAAATTTAATATAGCTTTGTTCTATCCTAATGTGATGTGGTGACAATACTGTAACTTTAAGCGCTATAAGTTGACAATTCGTTGATAGATTCTAATGATGGCAGTCTCGTTTTATAGAGGAGATATACAGCTTTCAGATTATATATTGCTTCAATAGATGGTGCCAGTAGTTTTCTTTGAATTTAAAAAGTTCCGTTATTTTTCGGACATACTGTATCTTAAGCCTAATATTGTAAAGAAAAGTGATAGTTGCGAAGCAGAAGCAACTGTTGCAAAATCACAAGAATGTCATAAAATATTTCCTAGTAATTACTAAAATAAATTTCAGGTATCAAAAGTTATCTCAAAGAAAAAGGAGAGTTCATCAGAGGATAGCAGTAGTGAGGAAGAACCTGCAAAGAAACCAGTACCTACACCAATTCTTAAAAAAGTAATGCTTGTAGAGTAGGTGACTTTTCTTAATTTATAAATTAATTATTTTTCAGGTGGTTAAAGTAAATACTGCAGTGAAAAAAGAGAGCTCATCAGAGGAAAGTAGTAGTGAAGAAGAAACAGGGGCAAAATTAACTAATGCTAATACATCTAATAAACAAGTAATTGTGTAAATAAATGTTTTGGTAAATTGTTAATATAATTTTACTTAGGTTACCAAGACTCCCTTAAAAAAGCAAGAAAGTTCTTCTGAAGATAGTAGTTCTGAAGATGAAGCACCCAAGAAAGTTGTTGCAAAGACTCCTACTAAACAAGTTGGTTGAATAAAATATTCTTTATAATAGTTATTCTATATTATTTTTTTAATACCAGAATTTGGCATCCAAACCAGCTAAAGTAAAAGAAAGTTCTTCAGATGATAGTTCTGATGAAGAGGAAGAAACAAAACCAGCAAAAAAGTCATCAAAAATAACACCAACAAAAAAGACCCAGGCTGCAAAAAAAGATGAGAGTAGTTCTGAATCAAGTGATGAAGAGGAGGTTCCCAAGCCTAAGGTCAACAAACCTGTGAAGGTAGTAAAGGAAAAGGAAAGCTCTTCAGAAGAGAACAGTAGTGATGAAGAAGGTGAGAGTAAACCTTCAGCTATTTCAACACCAGCATCTAATAAGGTGAGTGATGATGACATATACAATGAAATTTTAGAAGTAATGATTAATTCAGATATTTCATTTATTTTGTGACACAATATTAAAATAATTAATGGATAATGTGAAAGTACATTTGGAAATAAAAAAGCACAACATGAACCTAATTCACAGAAATAATTATTTTGTGGCGTTAATCTCTTATGTTTACGTATTTTATATTTTTATATCTTTTTGAATTTATGTTATACATTAAAATCAGTTAATCCATTAAACAATTGCTTTATTAATTTCTCTATTAGAACGTTTGGTGCACCACACTAAAATTAAAGAGATTTTCCACTAGACACCAAATAACTTCTCGACGAGCGTTTCGCTAACCATTTTAGCATCATCAGCAGATGATTAGCAAAACGCACGTCGAGAAAATTTTAAAAAGTAATTTGGTGTTTAGTTGTAAGTCTTGAGTTTACTTGTTTTTTTCATAGAACTTTATCTAGATTTTAATAATTATGACTAGATTTAATCCAGATGGTCAATAATTTATAGTCTAGCGTTGTCTCTTTTGTAGATTTTATACAAATTTCATGATCTTATTCCATTATCTACAAGCAGTTTTGTGTTTATTTATCAGAAACACTTTATAAATGTGTTTGATTGCATAGTGTGCCTCTAATGTTAAAATATTACTGCAATTTGATTCATTCCAATCTACAGCATTCATATTGTAACATTACAATGATATCTTCTTGCTCAAATGTGTTTATATTTCTGTATCATAAATATTGGAAAAACGAACTAATGGCTGCTCATTCATGTATAACAGCTTTTCACTAATTAATCTCTTTCCTTACTAAGTGTTTGTGGTGCTTAACAATGGTAGTATATACACAAGTACCTTTGTTACCCCTAAAACGATAATGTACTTATTTTGATTATAACCATTTCAAATTATCATTAACAATATCATAAAATAATAAAATTATACTATTTACATATATGTGAAATATAAAGAATATATATTTGTTTCAGGAAAATGATGATTGTGATTCCTTAAACATTAAGAAGCCAAATTATAGTAATTTTGTAAAAGGACAAAATAATTCAAATGATAATAATGTAAGTAATACCAATTTTATTTTACTAACATTTTTTTAATTCATTTAATTAATTTACTAATTTTTTTATTAGCGTTTTTAATTTCAAATTTCATTCTTTCAGTTTTTCAATTTCATTCTTCAGTTTAAATTGAATTGATATATAAAAATCATTTAAACCAATGTACATAGTCCTGCCAGGTACTCTCCCTTGTCTGTGTGTGGTTTATCCAAAAACAAAAAGAAATTAAGAAGTTATTTTGTTTCTTATCTAGGATAGAATCAAAATATAAAACTTACTCAAAATATCCACCCTTGGCTTTCACACACTTCTTTCTGCAGTTCAACTCGGCTACCACCGCACGCATCAATTCCAATCATATTGAAGCTGCTTCTTTCACCAAATCTGCTTTTAGGGCTTCAATATTGCAGTGAGGTGTTGAGCAGGCCTTCTTTAAAACGTTCCCGAATGCATTGAGGGTCAATCTTTAGCAGACATTAACTCAGGCAAATTGACCTCCAACTAATGCTGTGTGGATCTCATCTTGTGGGTTGACGCTAAAGTTAGCTGCAAGATCGAATGTTTTCCTGCAAATACGCTGGTTATAATACCTTCTCCAAAACATCGCTTTGCTACTAAACTTCAAGAAATGTACCACTAAACACCAAATCAGTACTAAATGAAGTTATTTGTCAATTCAATATTAAACAAAATATTCTAGTTGCCTTTCGAAATTTAATTTAATTTTCAGTTAACTGTTGAATCAAATTGGTGTGTATCTAACTAAACAAATTTAGTTGGGTGTAACAAAAGTATTTACGTTTTTTCTTTAGTTTATAAATACTTCATTCCTCAGAGTTTTTATCCGATTTCAACTTTTTACTCCGACAAATAAACATTCCATCTTGGGAATTAGTGATTCCATTGCGAATTATGCAGTCGATGGTTTTCTACAAAACCGCTAAAACGAGTGAAATAAGTCGCGAAATTAGCGTAATTTTAAGACTTTTTTTTTAAAAAGGCTTCAAAGCGACTAGCGCCGCTTGTAAGATTTGCAAACTGGGTGTAGGAGATGCCGTATCAATCCGCTCTTCTCAGCTATAGTTCAAAAAGTTCCGCGAGGGAGATATGAGTGTTATAAATAGGGGAAGATCAGGTCGTCCACGATCTCTGGATGCTGACGTTTTAAGATCAGCTGTGGCTACAGATCCTCTAACAAGCGCTAGGAAACTTTCAGGGGAATTTGGAATATCACACTATCGCCAACCTGCATTTGGGAGGCATAGGCATAGTATACATTTTTTAAACTGTAAATAACTATGTACCCAAAAAACGCATATACTGGCTATGCTATATGGCTTTTCATCTGAATCAGTGCGAGTATTAAAAGGTTAACCAAAATAGTAGTGGGAAAACTCAGATGGACTAAATGTGGATTTAGATTTACTATTTATGGAATGGTGTTTTCAATTATGTAGTTTATTTTTGTTTTACTAATTCGTTAAATAATTTTATTAGATCTAATAAACTCTTACTCCTAAAAATTCTGCATAATATAAGTATATTTTTTCTATTTGATATATTACTTTCTTCACTTGTTGTTTTATCATTCTTAAAATATAGTCTAATGGTATTTGTCAAGACAATGTAGAAATGAGGCTGGGTTAATACCCAGCCTACCTAATGGTAGATCATAAAAAATATAAGAAAAGTGGCATGGGTAAAATCTGAAATTAAATGATTAAAAAATTGAACAGAAGGAGTTGAAGTGATCAGTAATATAAACATTATTTTTAAAAAGGAAAGTCTTATTGAGGTTAGTATACCACCCAGGAAAAGGCCAAAAAACTGTACTTTATTTGGCTGAGCAACAGTATGAAATCTAACAAGGAATCGCCTGTTAGACACGCTAGTAATTAGATGTTTTATCTCTGTCTGTCGCCAGTCTGTAGATTTTTTGAGAGATTGAAGATTATGCACCAACCAAAAGAGTGTTAATCGGTAATTCATGTGTGTGGTTCGAATACCGAAATATTTGAGGCATCTGTAATAATAGATGGTCAAAGTTGAGAAAGTAACGACGACCTGAAAGTGATTAAAATTTGAAGGGCACAACCCACAATAATTTGTAATAAAAGCGTCGAGCGATTAAAGTAGAAATGCAAAACATAAAAATGGTGTAAATATAGAGAAAGGAAAAAATAATATCTCAACTTAGTTTCAACTCAAATCAGTACTGAAAAATTCAATACCTTGGGATATATGAAGATGAGGATGTTTCTCTACTTTTGTCTAGTACACTAGTGTACTAGTACTAGTGAATTTTTTGAATATAACATCCTTAAAGATACTTTATTGAAATTTTATTTATGATCATTAGTCATAAAGAAAATACCCCAATCGTCGGGCGCTTCACAAAACTGCAATTTATCTTTTATTCAAGCAATTTCAAGATTTCAGAACACTTGGGGATAAACTCCCAATAGAGGTGCAAAAACAGTTCGAAGCGCCGAAAATAATGCATGTGTGGAGTTCCCAGAAACGTCCATTTAACATGGTGCATAATTCGAAATTTCTCGACACAGTTTACCCCGAATATTGAGAAGTGACTTCCACATGTTTCATTATTAGATTCAAAATGTTCAAGACCTATCACCTTCAGACAATATTAAACTGCTTCCATCAAATTATTAATTTTCATGCCAAATTTTTGGATTTTTAACGAAAAGGTTACATAAATAAGCCTCAAATCATGTATGACCTCAAGGATAGCATCTGTAGTGAAATCGCTGAATTAACATTAGATATGTTGACAAAAGTTATGAAAATTGGGTTAAAAAGGACGCAAAGTTGCATTACTGTTAATACCCCACATTTGATTGAAAAAAGTTTTAAAAATTAATTATCATGAACTTTAAAAACGATATAAACATATTGAGAAAAAAAATGTTCTGTCGGGATTCTTTTAAAAGGTAAATATAATTAAAATGGTAGCGTAATACCTGCCCCATCCGGTAGTAATAATTTTAGTATTATATAAAATTCTTCAATTTGAGATATAATTGCATTTTTAATTATTTAAAGACAGTAGTATAGTAAATACATATTTCCAACCAGGAAACTTTTCATGAATAGTCCAATTTAATTCAATCATTTTGTAAGATTTAAAGAAAATGTGAAAAAATAATTAACGCATCGAATTAATAATCTTTTAGCGACGAAACACACCTTTCCGCAGGATCAGAGATGAAGAAACATTTGTCGATCCAAGACTAAAAGACAATTCATTTGATGCTAAGGTAACGTGCATTCTCAACTTAAAAACGGTACAATAGGTAGGCGTACTATCTAATAAACAACGGATATTTTCAGTTGTCGTTTCTCTTCATGTGATTGAAATTTTTAGAGTTTGCACGTTACCGTATTAGATTGTTTAGCTTACCTATTGTACTAATTTCATTTCTTTTTTCATATTTCCTGTTCGTGTGGGATTTGTCCATCATTGTCTGTCTGATTAAATACAAACGAATAGAATTCTTTCCGTGGGAGGGGCGGTGGTTCACGTGGAGGTCGCGGGGGGCGTGGTGGTTTCGGAGGAAATGATCGTGGTCGCGGTGGTTTTGGAGGAAATGATCGTCGTTCGTTCGGTGATAATCGTGGAGGTGGGCGAGGAGGTGGTTTCAGAGGTGGACGTGGCGGATTCCGAAATAATTTCGGGGACGATAATAATAGTAGTAGAGGCGGGCGTGGCGGATTCCGAAATAGCTTTGGGGACGATAATAATCGTAGAGGCGGATTCAGGAATTCATTCGGAGGTCGAGGAGGAGGAGGAGGCTTCAATAAATCGGGTGACTTTAATCAGAGAGGCAGTTTTGGACAACAGAAGACTCCGGACAACAAGAAAATTAAATTTGACGAATAAACAACCTGAAATTAGAAAGTGAGTATGAAAAAGAAACATTGAAATTCTAGTAAATATATTGACAGATTATGTCTTCCAGAAATACGATATAGATTGCTTTTTTCATTAAGCTCAAATTTTACCAAATTAGCTAAAATAAAAAATTATTAAAAGTACTGCTTAATAGTTAAATATAAATTGTTTGTTGAATAATTCTACATATTCAGACCATTTAATTTGCCTAGAAATGCATGCAGATTTCCATTGATTATCATTGAAGTGACATATCTATACTTAGAATAATATTTGTTAATATGAACCATTAAACACAAACCTTTTCCCAATTCTATAGCTAAGAATATATTAGGTTTGTTCATAAGTAATGATGTTTTTTGATATTGTATAACATTTTATTTAAGAGTTAATACAGTTTTAATCTACAGTATAATCTCCATCTTTATTGACAATCTTCGCTCATTACTCTGAAAAAAATATGTATTTCCTTTTAGTACACTTTTGGTGTAGTTTTGATAGAAGTTGCAGTAAGAATTTTTTTCCACAGAGAAAATGTTCCATATGTCGGAAAACCAGCCGAATTTTGTATTATTTCTTGAGTGATTCTGGCCCTATAAGATCTTACATTGTCATTCTGTAGACTAACACGTTTTTGATTAATCATTCTCGGACGTTTTTGAATTAACGGCATCAAGCTGAGAATTACAATATTCAGCACTTATGGTTTACAAAAATGTAATTAATTTCTGGACGGTTTATTTGCGATCAGCATCAATTTGAGCCTACAACAAATTCTTATCAAACTCAACAAGTAGGTGTTATACCGTCAAAAAGGCTGAAATCACCTTTTTTAAACCAACACTAGCATTTTTCTAGACACATTAAAAAGATATTTTAGCGATAGGGAAAATCGACGATTTGAACTACTTTGTCAAACATATGCTTCTATGCCGTTCATCTTTTTCATTAAATTTAAATAAGTGGGAAGTACGCCTTTCCAAAGCAGTTTAGCTATACAATAATGGCTTTGAAGCTTTGATTGGTATTAAAGAGGAAAGAAATGATCTTTAAAAAATAATTATAAATCAAATTCGGTGGAAAACTGATGATTCATTCTGGCCCCCTGACTGCAATTTATCTTTGATTGTCATTTATATAGGGTTCAAAGTTTAATGAAAACAGTATCCTTAAGTGAACCTGTGAAGGCAGGTAATAAAATTCAACTAATTTGTTATTGGTTGGATTGCTATTTCAATGATCTTTATGAAGCTATCGGCATCAATTATTTAATAGTTATTAAATATTACATACAAATAAAGAGAATAATTTAACCAATCTTGACTACAACCAATTAGCAAACAATAATTAACATGTTCTGTGTTTGTAGATTAATGCCAGAGGTTCTTGGGGTGAGAGAGCCAATTACGATCTAAAACATACACGTGGCAAGTCTTTCCGACATGAAAAAACTAAAAAGAAACGGGGCTCTTATAGAGGTGGCATAATAGATACCTCTGTAAATTCCATAAAATTTGACTAATTGTTAATTGTAAGTAATTAATTATTTTTATCGTTTATATTTTCGGAATTTGTTGAAAAAATTATTGTAAGTTGTCATTCATATATATCATTCACATTGCTATATATATATATCATTCACATTGCTATATATATCATGTATTGAATGTAATTGGTCTATTTAGGAACTATTAAAGTTCCTATGTTACAATAAAAATCTTTTTTAAGTAAATCTTGTTTTATTTTATACATCTTTGGAAAAAATAATTTTTTAGTATATTTTTGTGTAGCTTTCTTTTAATTAATTTCACATAATGGAATAACTTAGAATAATATCTAATCCAATCATCTACCAATTAACCCATCAGAGCACTTTCCTTGGCCTGACGACTCTTGGTTTGTGTTTGATAGTGTTCTTATCATCCACTCAGTATTCTTCAATCAAGATGTGGGCAATTGATATCAATGTCATTTTAATATTTTTATTTTGCAGTTTATCATTAATTTATGCATTTGTCATGAATGTTGGTTGCTTACAATCATACTAAAGGAGGTGTGGACACTAGACCAAATGTGCTCAGCCTATTCTACTGCCAGAATCACAAGGAGTTGGTCTCGTGCATTTTTTTTATAAACATCTTGACACAGCAGGCATAAATGCGATGCTCATTTCAAATGTTATTAATTCTGAATGTGAACATAGAAGGTGGATATGTTAAAAATATATCACGAGTTTCATGAAAGATCACTTGAAAGAGAGAGCTAAACTTAATTCGCTTTCAAAGGATATTCAGATTTTGTTAGAAAAACATAAATGATGAAGTTCAGGCGGAACAAGTAAACGAAGACATTAGATATATTTGTCGAGAACAATTAAAATAAAGAATTTATACCAAGCATGTAATAAGAATGCGTGTAAAAAGATGCTGTCACAATTGCAAAATGGGTTAGCTGTGAAGACTAATTGTAAATTTGCAAAAAAGTTGTACTCGTCATTTTTTTTAAGTGAAACTTCTTTAGCCGCGTTGAGCGATTTTTGGTAGGGGCAAAACTTATGTGTTCGCCTCACCGATACGCCAGTGACGTGTTGTGCCAGACTGGCGACGCGCAGCTGCCTGTCTGCATGTATACGCCTATATACACTAATACATTGTATATACTCCACTGTATCATGTGCGTGTTGAACTCTTTTTGGATGGGTAAAATCTAGTGAGTTCGCGTCACTGACATGCTGTAGTAGCAGTAAGTGAAGTTAAATTGTTCACTTTAAAAGTTTCATTTATGTATACTGTGCATTGTTTAAATTGTGTTTTAGATAATCATAATTTTAATTGTTTAATTGTAGAATCACTGTGCAGTACAAGAGTGAGTACTTATGCTAATATTTGTATGTAGAAAAATGAATAACGAAAACAAAGCATTTATTTTCAAATATTTCCAATATTGGTATTGGAATTTAATTATATAATGAAATTTTAATTATTCATCCCATAATTAATTTAAAAATTAAAAAAAAACAGTTACTCCAAAGTTTCAAGTTTACACTTCTGTCGGCATTCCTCATGACTGCCTATTTTTTTTGTAAATATATTATTCATCTTTTTTTCTACTTACAACAGAAATGTTTTTAAAAATATAATAACCAAACATATTTCAACTCGTCATACAAAATGAGTCAAATAGGAAGCTCTTCTTCCTGTTGTGCTACAGCTCCCCAGTGGACCTTGTTTTCCTGCCACCATCGCCTCCGACAGGATCGATTTCAAGCGGCCCGTTGCCAGTTTTTAATGTTCAATACATTGCCCTACCTTGACCTGCTATTGTCCTACATTGCGTCTTTGGTCTCTGACCTCTTTTTCACTTCATGATTTTCCTTTGTTTTCGATTTTCTGCCCGACTGAAGTGAATACAAAAACCCACAACAGCACCAAGAAAAGAATGGGAGGTCATACGCCTATGCAAGAGAAAAATATAACGGGAGTTTCTAAAAACGCAATTAGAGGAGATTCAAGAAGCATGCGACAATTTAGAAGAATTGTCTAGAACAGAGGTCTTCAAACTTTCCAGCCTTAGGGCCATACTGATTACTCCAGTAAGTTCCAAGGGCCAAAACCAATTTTAATTTTCCGTCATTATCTATAGTTTCTAAACTAGTCGCCGAGTACGCGCCCTAAACGAGCATACGCTTGCTTAATTAGCTAGTCGCGGGCCGGATTGATGACACTGGCGGGCCGTAGTTTGGAGACCTTTGGTCTAGAACATTAAGGTAGTAAAAAGCTTTCATCCTAGCGACCTGATCAAGGACGCAAATGACGAAATTTTAACCAACATGGTGAGCATACTAGAGCTATGGAAAACATACTTTGCAACGCTGTTAAGCGGAACTATCAGACAAGATCATAATGATGTGCCGCAATTTATGAATACAGCCCAAACATTGGTAGAAGTATCATCGTCGCATGAAGAATGAAACTTAAAAGTAATAGCTTCCGGAACAGAGGACATACCCTCAGAACTACTGAAACTTTCAGGCAAATAATTAACATTCGTCAGTAACGTAACGTCATTAACGAAACAGACATAGACGTAAATGAAATAATGATAAATAGAGAAAGCAGATCGTAGGGTATGCAGATGATCTGAACATATTAACACGGTCGAAAAGATGATAGGAAGGGCCTGAAAAGAGTCGGTCTGGAAATAAATATAGGCAAAACAAAGGTAGTGGAAAAAAGAACTAATCCAAGAAGAGACCAGAACTCGGCGATGACAATATTGAAGTTAAGAAGGAATTTACGTCTGAGATGCAAACATGACGAACGCAACATCACAGGAGATATCAAAAGTAACATTATGAAGTGTAACAAAGCTATTTACTCTCTGCATTCTGTCTAAAGATCTATATGTAATGAAAGGAACACGAACGTTAAGATCTATAAAAGGTTCATTTGGCTAATAGTCATTTATGCCTGCGAACCGTGGAACTTCACAAAGATATCAGAGGTGATACTGCAGTATTTGAAACAATAGTACTCAGAATAATTTTTGGTGCTGTGAATGATAATGGAATTTTGAGGATCAGATATAATTTCGAACTAAGGCATACAAAGATATTGTAGACTGTCAACGTAATTAAATGGAATTTTAAGTAAACTTTGTTTTTAAAAACTTTATTTTTAAACTAACAATTAAGTGTTACAAAATTCCTTAAGACTCTAATAACTAAGTATTCGGAATCGATACAAAAAGACCGAAGTCGAACCGTCTACGACAAGTTACAGAATGTCCTCTCTGGTTCCTGTGGGCACTTATATACTTATCTTAACCTAAACAAATCTCAAGAGGGTTACATTAAGGGTGACGAGAGATTTATGTCTTAAAGCTAGGAATATCCTATGTAACTGCGTTTAGCGACTCAGGTGGTTGAAACACGTGGTGAAAATGCCAGAAAACTAATTAGCGAAGAAAACCATGGAGGGGCGAATCGGGGGTAACAGAAAAAGAGGTAGACAAGTCGCAGGACAATATAAGAAGAGATGCTAAAGAACTACTGCACATTAAAAACTAACAAGGGGTTGCTGGAGATGGATCCAGTTGAAGGAGGTCAAGGCTCATTTACTGGCTCTAGTAACTCAGGAGAAAGAAGAGGTCCGCAGCCCAAGTTATTAATGATAGAAACCTTGTGATGGTTATATTAAAATAAAAAAACATGTCAAAAGTAAATCTTGTTTTATTTTGTAGATCCGTATAAAATTTCTTATGCTATATGTTTATAGATTTTTGTGTAAATGTTGATGTTAAAGTGGAATGGCTTTCAATAATGCCTAATCTGATATAAATATTTTGATAAATAATTTTATATAAATAACAATAATATTAATTATCGTATAGATCACATTAATAAAAACTTATTAAATTTGGATTACATTAATATTAAACAACAAAAATAAAGTAATATTTAAATAATTTAAAACATAGGTCATAGTTTAAATCAAAATCATTAAAAAGATCTATAAAATAAATAAACATGATGTGCATATGTTGGCTAATAAGTTTGGAAGTATTAATGGTCGTTTTTTTTAAATACTTTTTCAAATATAATTATTTTTATCTTATACTATGTTGTCTTTTTGTGCACTTGCCTTTAGAGAAATTTTAGCCTAATATTTCATCATTAGTCTTATTTCTAAAACTTTTGAGATCAAATACAAACTATAAATATCAGATTATATTTCAAACAAATATATTTCATTTATTCATAATTATAACACAAACATGATACAATGTCACCCTGTATGTAATAGCTGACTAAACCATCGTTATTTTTGTTAACAGTGGATAATCATTTTTTAATTTGGAAATCGGCAGTATATAAAACAATTTATATTTTATTTTTAACTATAACAAATGATAACAATTTTAACAAAAAAATTAATATTTTATAAAATAAATAATAACATATTTTGCAAAAAAGATTAACAAACCTATGTCAATAATTATTTATTAGTATAATAAATTCTACAAGATGTATATTTGAAAAAAAAACGCACTAATACATTTTTAATTGAAGCAAAGAAATATATATATAAAAAATATTTCAAATTTAATGAAATCCCAAACTAGAAAAACGAGTAATTAACAATAAGACAACAATCCAAAGGTTATATTTTATGTGGAAAAAATTTGTTAACGCTTTTTTAAAATTAGTTCATTATAACACAATTATAAAGATATTTCCGCGTTATTTGTCAATAAACATCTCGTAGGATTAAAAGGATCAATAAAACAAAAAAATAAATAAATAAATCTAAAAAAACAACGTTTATTATTTAACTTTTTTTGGTAAAATTGCATTATTGCTATTATTTGAATTTATGTTAGTAGGATTAATATCATCTTTTCTAAAAAAATACATAAGTATCCTTAATAGATCAAGACATAATTCCTTCATAAAACATGTAAAATTTTTTGCCACTTCAGCTGGTGTGTCGTACTCATTCGGCACTATACCCTCAACCCCCGATTCAAAATAGGAAAACAATGGAAACCATACCCGTGTTCTTGTTGAATCCCGTTGCATTAAAGCTTGGTTATTTGACAGGGTATGATAGTACAAAAAGAGCCTGCTGGTAATATAAAATGCAACAAACACATCGATGGAATAATGTTCATGAGCTGCCAAAATAAAGAATATTCCAAACATATTCATCATCCAAGACAATGTATGGAGATAATAAATGTATCTTGGAGTATCTGAAATAACAAATCATATTAATAATATAAATAAGGTTGTCATGAATAAAAAGCAGAATAAAAGAAAAAAATGTAAATTAGCAAGTACTTAAGAAGTCCTCATTACCAAATGGTACAAAAGTTTAATGTCAATGAAATAAAATCTTACATAAAATATATATTTTATTAGTGAACCAATTTTTACTTACATTCAGTTATAAAAAAGTTTAGCATTGTTAAAGCAACAGTATGTCCACTAAACATATAATCTCCACATGTGCGGACACCTTGAATTGACATGCCAGCTCCTCTCCATATGATATATGCCTGGGACAGTTTTTTTGGTAATTCTTCAAAAGAGGAAGACCCATGAGTGGAATAATTTCGAGGTTGGCATTGCAAATGAGCTCCTGGAACGCTCAAGGATGTTATTAACATTGTAATACATCTTAACAGAAATACTGTCCCTGATAAAGCAAAAAATCTTCTCATTAATATAAACCTAAAATTTTTCAAATAGTACTCAATCAATTAATATGCAATACTATTTTAATGTACCTGTGTTTATGAAACAGTAATACAATTAACCATATTGTAAACATTAATGTTCCTGTTACTTCACACATATCAAAAGCCCATGGAATGTGAGGAACATTATCCAAAAATATGTCTGGAAGAGGAGGATACTTTTTCATGTCAGGTACTCGGTCATGAACAATAACCATTACAAAAGCTGTGATCCATGTAACAGCGACAACATAACAAAAGCTAAGGAGGGCTTTAGTTTTTTCGGGAGGTAATCTGGGTCGTCCATCCTCAGAACCAGTAGGGGACACATGCTCTGAATCTCCATATTCACTTTCCAGTTTGGTGCAGGGTTGAGGATTCTGATATAAACTGGGAGCTGAGCTATTTATTAATCCCAATTCTAGAAGTACATCTTGATTTTCTCTTTGAAGACATTTGGTTGTAATATAAAATAGTTTCTTTTCTCTAAGAATTAAATGATTAAGTGGCTCCAATGTAAAATCTTCCTCGTTTAATGCAAGTATGCATTTCCCATTCATTTTATGTACATCACAAAGTAGTCTAATGCTTGATGGTTCAAAACCTTTTTCTTCAAGATATTTTTTTGTATCGTCCACGGTCCATTCTGTCACTGAGCCAAAGGAATTATTTGCCATGGTTTCTAAAAGGTATGGCACGAGACTAACATTGTGACTTTTACTTCATGAAAATCATAACAAAAATTTGAGGAATATTGAAGAACGTTCATTGTAAAGATAGGTTAGAACCATATTAATCGTCCAAACAATGGAACTGTCAGTATGAAGGTCACTTTCTGAAATTTTTAGGTGTGTTTACCTAACTCTTAAACCAAATCACTATATTAAGCGATCTAAAGTTTTTGTTATAATTTTGAGTAATTTAAACACAAAAGGCTATTTATTTAGATTACAGCAACATTTGTTTTCATTTTTCATTAACAATTTATGTTGACCTATTCGAAAATATTTTAGTGCAAAAGATTTCTACTTACAAGGTAAACTACTCAGGGTTAATACAGACACAAATAATGAATATATAAACTAAAAATATATCTTCATAATCTATTAGGGAAATGCTTTTAGAAAATGCATCATACTATAATTCCAATTTAATAAACATTATTATCAGTGTGACTAATATTGGTAAACAAAGGCTAAAAATATGTTACAGAGTTGAGAAAAAAAAATATATGAAAGTTCTCAAATTAACTTTGGATGTTTTTTTCCCATAAAAATGAAACCGCAACTACAAAACTTTTTATTTGAAATTATTCTTACCATATTATATTGAAGTGAATTTATAAATAAAAAATAACATAAAATGACAATCTTATTTACAATAAACAAAGTAACAAACTTTATTCATTAAAACCTATATAAAAATATTGGTGTATCTTCATTATTTACAGAATCTTTACAAAGAATATTAAAAACTAAAATCAATCCTGTGTCTCAGATATTGTAATTTTCATTACATATCTTACTGTCAAGGCAAACGCAGCAAAACCGAGAATTACAAACAGATTTGCTAAACATGACTGGAAATGACTAGTTTGACTAGTTATTTGATTTTGATTACAATTTTCAGCTGAAAACTTTTCTGTTTGAGTTCTTTTATGCAACTCCGCCTAAAATAATAAATAGCAAATTAATAAAATGACATACATTCTGTATAAAAAGTACAACAAAATAAATGTTGATGAATAAATTAATTTTTCTGTGTATTATTTAACAATTCCAGGTATTTTCTACATACAATGCATACATTTTTGATTGGCCAATAACTTGACAATATTAACTAGACCAATAACAATAGATTTTTTTTCCTAACAAAATCCTAAGAAGCTATAATTGGAGTCAATATCTGATGTACATTTTTGCAATTTTATTAATTTATAACCTAAAATCATTGATTTTGTATTAACTTACCTTCATTTCTGTTACCATGTCAGGAAATAAATCACAAAACTGGTTATTTTTCAAATTAAATTCCAGTGATTGATAAGCAAATTGGCGTTTATCATAGTCAGAAGTCTCAACACTACCTAAAGTAGGACTTTTCTCCAACTAAAACAATATTTACAAAAAAAAACAGTTAAGTCAAATCTCCAAAATTCATGACAATTTTTCAAATATTCTTTAAATAGCTTACCATAAAACTTAAAAGACCTGTTAATATAGTAGAAACACTCCAAGCTGGATTCCATGTATCTGGATGAAAATCTGAAATACTCAAACAAAGCTTCTTATTTGTTCGAAATCTACCATTAGGTGTAATCATGTATATAGCTGGTGGCTTGAATGGGAAATCTCTTGGAAAAACTAATTTTCCATGGTAATATCCACCTTCATAAGGGGTGTTTTCAGGACCACTCACCACATAATGCCTAAAAAAAAAAAAACGAGAATGCATAAGTAATCACGGGTAAAAGCGTATATCAATTCCAAAAATATTTCATACATACCATTCCAATATATCTGAAGGCAATGGTTCGGCGTTAACATAAGGAATTGGGTCCTTTTTCAATCTTAAATAGTCTTGTCTTAATCTAGAAGTGGCGCCTCTAGTAGCACTACTTGTTTTCCGAGACATAACAGATTTTCAAAGAAACTGGATAATATATATAACTCCTATCTAAATTTATAGGTATGTGCTAGACCAGCATCGTAAATATGTAAAACATAAAATGTTAGATTTAAAATTCTACGTTGACAATCTCGTTAAAATCAGCTGCTTGAATGTTTTAACGTGACTCAGAATAGGCAGTTCTACTATCCAAAAAACCAACATTTATAAACTTCAGATTATCAGATTACCCAATTTTTTGGTTATACAGTTTATTTAATTTTTGATCTTCATCAAAGAAGAAAGGTAGATTCTTAGAATATACTATTTAATGACGTCAGAAGATATAAAAAAAAATACGTGTTTGTTATTTGAATTTTGACAGTAATGACAAGGAACAGTGTCATATTTATTTAATTAGGTCATTGTTGGTTTATCACAGGAGTAATATTGGTATTTATCGGCATATTAATCGGACTTTTTGAATAATTTGGTACTGAAAGATGGTATGTGTGTTGATAAATATTTTTTTTAAATCTGGTAATTAAGCTCATGTCTTAAAATATATAAGTTAGCGTTATGCCATCATTATATATTTTTAACCCAGAAACGACGTAGTTTCATTGTGAACTATGATACTTGTTTTAAAAAATACATTCAATAAATTCATTAAAATGTACCTAGATATTAATTCAAAAACTGTGCTAAACTCTTTATATTGATATTCTAGTTAATCTATTTTAACAGCAATTTAATGTATTTTTGATTACATAGTTTTTGCATTAATATATTATTTTAGCATATATCAAAAAAGTGGAAATTAACTTAATATTAAGTATAGTTGTCTTTGATAACCCAATATGTCGGTAAGGGCAGTGGTAGGGAGAATAATTAAACATGGGACAATACTTATTCGTCATCACAAAGGAACACCATATGCAAGAAATATTAGCTACTGTTTAAGAACTGGTGAACACATATCACCCCATGTGCAAAGGAATACACCTATTAACAATAATAATCGAAATGTTCTAAGAAATATATGCCATCAAATTAGTCAACAAGCTCGTTGGATTTTAATTGACAATGCAGTTAATAGGTTTTCATATAAATTTGGTTCAGAATTTTTTCAGAAGGTTAAAGAAAGGTAATTTAATTATATTTGCAAATGTATGTATCTTTATTACTTGTTCAACATTTTAGGGGCTTATATGGCAGTACAGCTCCTCTTTTAGGTTTAGTGGGAGTAGCAGTAGCTTCTGGGGGTCAAGGTATTCTATCAAAAGATGAAGAACTTGAAGGAGTATGTTGGGAGATACGTGTGGGTATTTTTGAGCTATTATTTTTTTTTAATATGATATCCCTTTTACTGCAAAGTGTTTGGAGGTTGCTGGATTGCCTATATTAAGGTCCATCCAAATATCAACCATGATTGACTTACCATTAGTTATCCAGAACTGCAGCACATTAAGATGTGGCTTGTCCTTGGGCTTAAAATTTTTATTAATATATATTTTATAGTAACTGGGATAAACATAAGTTTATAAATTAATATAAATTGTAGGAATGTATCACAAAAATACAACAAACAAGAGATTTGATTTCCCAAAAGGATATAGAAGATAATACTGTTACGAATTTAAATGGATTGTCCTTTGGAAAACCCATTGCTAAAGGTTCTAATGCAGTTGTGTATTCAGTAAAGCAACATTCTGAAGCACCTAAAGCTACTGGAGAGTCAAATGATGTTGAACATTTTCCATTAGCTCTGAAAATGATGTTTAATTATGATATTCAGTCAAACTCTATAGCAATTTTAAAAGCGATGTATAGAGAAATAGTTCCTGCTGCTTCATTTTTTAACAACCATGGAATTAATACTTATGAGTATGAGTAAGTACAGAACGTAATTTAATATTTTATTCTTTTCATTCGAAAATTGTATTCTTTTCTGTCTTATACAAGATATTGAATTATTATTTAATAACATGTATTATTAACATTTTTGTACAAAACTATATAAAGGGTTGTTCATTAAGAGTGGCACAACTCAGGCTCAATTATTTATTATTTTGTCTTGAAGAACAAATAATAGCATTATATTTTAAAAATAATATTATTCAAATGTCCTCTTCGGTCAAGAATTGTTCAGGGTTTATTTTTTAAACTAAAGATTTAACATAACCCATAAAAAAAATAACAGCTCAACAAATTTAAACTTTTTGAGGTAAAATTGATGAAATAGGTGTATATGAAGTATTTATATAGTATTATTTAATAACACATACAGTTTTTTTCATACAGGGGGTTAGTGGTGGGGAAAAATAAGGAGATGGCATATATTTACAATCTAATATTTATTAGTGCAAAATAATTTATGAGTGGTAAATCTATGCAAAAGCATTACTGAGGATTATGTGAATAAAAAATATTACATGAGATGTCATACAGCAACAAAAATTTTCACTTTTTCCTCTTGTGTTCTCCATCATATCTTTTTAAAAACCAGCAGTAGTCGCCCAACCTAGATGGGTTGCAGCATCCCTGGGATCTTAGTTCCATTGTCCTGGTGAAACCTCTCTTCTGGTTTGTTGCTTTCTGCTCCCAAATTTTTCAGAAAAAATCTAAATGGGAGTAAAAAATGCATTCTTAAAGTCATGTGATAGATACCCTAGTATTTCATATGCTTCCAAGAGTTCATCTATGAGGTTTTTATAGTTTTTATCTTTCCTGTTGTCCAGAAATAATTTTACTACACTTCCAAGCTGCCAATTCCTTTCATTTAATGTTTCTTGAAAACAGAATTCACCTAGAAGCTTCCTTATTTGACATCCAATAAATATGCCTTCTTTTAATTTTGCATCACTTAATTGAGGAAATATTTCTTTTAGATACTTGAAACCACTACCTTCTTTGTCTATGGCTTTGACAAAATTTTTTATTAGTCCAAGCTTAACATGGAGAGGTGGAAGAAGCACCTTTTTTGGGTTAACAAGGGGGCATATTTTATGTTTGAAGTATCAGGTTCAAAAGAAGTTCTATGAGGCCAATCTTTCTTACTGTAATGTTCTTTTGTTGCCCTACTGTCCCATAGACACAAAAAACAGCAATACTTTGTAAAACCCCCTAGCAATATACCTCTAAACCTTAACGCGATTTAATATGATTGCTAAGTTGTCATAGGTTTCTTTCATTGTCACTGAATGGGCTAAAGGAATAGATGGGTTTCCATTAAAAAGCAAGACTGCTTGTAGGCTGTATTTTGACGAATCTATGAAACTACGCCACTTAGAAGGTACATGTGCCATATTAAGGTTCTTCATTAAACCGTCAATGTCACAACAGGCACATAGCTATCCTTCAATTTTATAAAAACTTGAATGTTTATATAATATATATAAACATTCCGTTTTTGGTAAAGTGAAACACTTGCATTTTTATCTAACAGGTTCCACTGTTGAAGTCTGGAACCAAGAAGTTCTGATATTTGTTTTGACAATCCCAGCTCACATACCAAATCATTTAATCCATTCTGAGTTATTGAGGTTCACAGATAGTTGTTAAAAATGTTGGGCCACAACTGGTGTTCTCAGGAAGTTGTGGATCAGACCCTGATGACGAATTAGAATTACCGGGAAACATGTTGTCCAGGTTTAAAGGCGCAATCAATACCGGTAGTTCCTGGCTATGAAAAACTGGCCTAAGTGCAGAAGGCAAATTTGGATACCGAATTCTGTCCCTTTTCTTTTTTCAAATTCCTTCTGTTTTAGTGATACAAAAGTAGCAATCGCTTACATGATCAGTAAATTCTCTCCACACCATAGGAACAGCAAACACCATAGAATTTTTCTTGCTATGTATTCACACACTAAATTTACATGACAACTCACACAGAAACCATGAGGGCCCAACTTTTAGCTTGATTTCTAATCTGGCACTTGAAATATAAAAGATAGGCTTTTTTGAATTCCTCGGATATAGATCTAGCTTAAAATAAATTGTCCGCATATATAACAAAATTTATCCACTGGATTTTTACAAAATTTTGCGACGACTAGAACTTGCCATATTATATAAAATCGACTTAAACACTACGACGGTAGTGTAATCGAAGCAGAAACAAGCTAAACTATAGAAAACAATAAAACTGCCTTTAAAGATTCGCAGAATACTGTGGAAATATCCTCTCCAAGGCCTTGTAATTCCTACATTGTCCAGTCCAAAGTCGGGCACAAATAATTTCAATGGCCCCCATGATATAAAGGGAAAGCAGGTACACGAAAATGGGACGTGCTAGGCCATTTCTATGAAAAGGTATTTTAATAACTACCTAAATGAAACGCAAAAAGAGGATTCTCATCAATGTTACAATAATCATGACGACCTTCAATTACACATTGTGAGATGGTATGATCTTGGTGATCAGTTGGCATTACCATTTCGCGAAATAATGTATTCAGGAAATTTTTCTTGCCAATAAATCGATGAATTCTTGTATTGGAACCTGGTGTGAAACATTAAACTCAAAGAGATTTACCACTAAACACCAAATCACTTTTTTTAAACTTCTCGATGCAAGTTTTGCTAACCATGTTAGTATCATCAGGAGATGAGTTAATCTAATTCTAAAACTAAACTATGTTCTATTTATATGAAAACCTTACCTAATGAAACGTGTAAAAATCATGAACCGTGAAGTTTAGTTTTTTCAATTATTAATGTAATTCTTAGTAAACTTCACGGTTGATGGTTTTTACACGCTTCATTAGGTAGGGTTTTCATATAAATCGACCATAGTTTGGTTTTAGAATTAGATTAAATCATCTCCTGATGATGCTAACATGGTTAGCGAAACATGCGTCGAGAAGTTCAAATAAAGTGATTTGGTGTTTAGTGGTAAATCTCTTTGAGTTTAATAAACCAGTTGTCTGGTAAGATGAATGACCAACCACACCATCTTGTTGAAAGAAAACATTGTATCCACATTTTTCAGTCCAGTCCAAAGATACTCTGTTAGCATAATCCTATAGCATTCAGCATTAACAATAATACAGTCTTCATAAAAATAAGGTCCTATCACTCCTTCAGCAGAATAATCGCACCAAAAGGTGACTTTCTGAGGATGAAGAGGTAACTCTCATCACTTAAAGATTTTCTTTTCATCAGCCCGAATGCTGGAATTATATTTACTCAAGTCTGACTCTTATTGGACAACCCTTTATTTTAAAAGGAAATTGAATCTTTCAAAATAACCATGGTGGATTATTTTTTAGTTAATGTTATTAAATTTCAATTTTATAGCTCTTATAAAAATATTTCATAAATTCTAGCTTTCTTTTAAGATATGCATAATATATTTACAGATTTCTTAAGATGACAAAATATCTGCCGCCACATCCCAATATTGTTCAGATTTTCTCCGTATTTTCCGATTTTATTCCGGAACTAGAGGAAGGTCAAAATCTATATCCAGCTGCTTTACCAAAACGAATCTATCCTTCTGGTGAGGGTCGAAATATGTCTTTGTTTATTATGATGAAAAGGTTGGATGTGCCTAATCTGGCAGTAAAATACTTTAAATATATTATTAATTTTCTAGGTATCATCAAAACCTTCACGAATATATACAGTTAACGAATATGTCCACCAGAACCTCTGCGTTTATATTTACTCAACTTTTAGAGGGCGTTGTTCACATGGTGACCCATAATGTAGCACATAGAGACCTTAAAGCAGATAACATTTTGTTAGAGCTTTCCAATCATAACACTCCACATGTAGTCATAACTGATTTTGGATGTTGTCTAGCAGAAGCTGGTGGAGATCTAACAGTACCGTTCACCTCGTATGACATTGACAAAGGTGGAAACACGGCCTTAATGGCTCCAGAAATAATAAATAAAAAACCAGGAGCTTTTGCAAAATTGAATTATTCTAAATCTGACTTATGGGCCGCCGGATCCATAGCGTATGAAATATTTGGAGCTGTGAATCCCTTTTATGGAAACAACATTAGAAAATTGTCTAGTATGACTTATGAAGATGATGAGCTTCCGGATCTTCCAAACAACGTACCTTTTGTTTTAAGACGACTTATTAAAAACATACTCCAAAAAGATCCAAACATGGTAAACATCTGTTCAGTTCTATTTTTAGATATTTTGAACTACTTTTTTTCTGAATCATGAGTTTTCTTGTTATAATAGGCTAATTGAAAAATTCGCGAAGCGGAAATGTTAAAACATGTTTATAGTTGAAAAAATGACTTTATTCTTCCATATATTCTCTCTTAAGCTCAATACATTTTTCTTAGCGGCTATCCAATTAATTTATTCCATCTCCGAAGTGATTTTCTGGAAGTCCTTCAAAATACTTATCTACTGCTGCTATAACTTCTTCATTTGATGAAAAACGCCTCCCACGTAGGAATTTTTTGAAGTTTGGGAACAGATGAATATCAGAGGGGGCCAGATCTGGTAAATATGGTAGATGCTCCAACAATTCGTAGTGTAACTTCTTCAAGTTGGCCATTGCAAGAACACCTCTGTGAGCCGGTGCATTGTCTTGATCAAAAATGATTTTTTTCTTCGCTAAACTAGGTCTTTTCTCTCGAATTTTTGCCTTCAATTGATCTAAAAAGTTTCAGTAATACTGTCCTGTTATTGTTTTGCCACTTTGAAGGTAATTAATTTACAAAATGCCTTTTGTATCCCAAAAAATTGATAACCATAAGCCATAACCTTTTTGGTAGATTTTGACCGCTTTGGTCGCTTCGGAGCTGAACAATCGGGCTTAGGCCACTCTGAGATTTGTTGTCGCAGTTCAGGATCATAGTGGTAAACCCAAGTCTCCTTCATGGTTACAAAACTATGTTTAGACTCAATTTTATTCTTTCAAAAAAGACCCCAATGTTGGCTTAAAAATTTTACTTGAAGTCGTTTTTGATCAGAATTTAACAAATGCGGCACAACCTATCTTGCACATAGCTTTCTCAAGCTCAATTTTTTTTTTCAAAATATGAAACACCCGTTCAGTTGAGATGTCCATGGCCTTAGGAATTTCACTTAAAATTAATTGTCTATCATCCATAACCATATCATGTATAGAATTAATTATTTGTTCAGTAGTTGCACTTATGGGACGTTCAGAACGAGGATCATCATCCAGGCTTGTACGACCATGTTGAAACTCATCTGCCCACTTACAAAATATTGTTTTTGAAGAAGCAGACTCCCCTAATACATTTACCATTTCACTATGAATTTCCATTGCGTTTAAACCTTTTTTTATAAAGAATTTAATCACTGCATGATTTTCAATATTTTCCATTTAAATAACGGAACTTATTAAAATTTAAAGAAAATTACTAGCTCTATCTATTGAAGCAATATATAATCTGAAAGCTGTATATTTCCTTTATAAAACCTCTATAAGACCATCATTAGTATCGATCAACGGATTGTCAAGTTATAGCGCGGAAAGTGAGCGTACCTTTTATTTCAGGCTGAGTAAAACTTTTACAGAAACATTTGAATTGATTAAAAAAGTTTATGGAGACGATTGCTTATCCCATACACGTGCGTTCGAATGACATACGCTGTTCCAGGACAGTCGTGGTGCTTTGGAAGACCCAAAGCCAGACCGGCCAAAAACAAAAATCGCGATGAGTTGGTGGAAAAAATGCGTAAAATGATCACCTACGTTGCGAATTCGACCGTGTGAGGACGGAATATTATCTCACAGGACCGTTGGTGTTCGTGCATTTTTGGCGAAAAAACAAGTGTGTACTTCAACATCCTCCGTATTTACCTAATTTATCTCCGCGTGATTATTTCCTGAAATAGAATCTAGCCACGAAAGGGACGTTTTATAAGAGTGTTACTGTCGACCGAAACGACAAAAAATCTTTGATGGTATTGGTTGAACGAGCCCATCGGTGTATTGATGCGGAAGGGATGTATTATAAATAAAAATAATTTTGGCAAAATAATTGTTTTTTTGAAGAAAATCGTTGATTTAAAGGATTTTCAAAATCCTTTGCTAACCATTTTGCCAAGCAGTATGTTGGAGATTCAATTTCTGATACATTTGACCGCAGTGATTTCCCTGGTTTATAAATTTTTGGTAAGGCATACAATTGTGACACTTTTGGATTTGAGACTTGTAATTTGTTTTTCAAAGAGGACGTAAGTCTGTTATAGGATTTCAATGTGTCTCTTACTTCAATTACCATTTTCGACCATCGATTCCTATTTAACTCTTTGTAAAGACCATCTTAAATTAATTTGTACACATGTTCAATGCAATCCAATTTTTCCTTCACTACAGCCTTATCTGCTTTTAAATAAAAGCTATCCTCTCATAGATATTTGACGAACCTGGAAATATTTAACATTTTTGATTTGTATTTCAAATATTTTTTGCAATTTTGTCTTTACATTACTCTCTAATGAACGCTTTGTAAGACTCCAGTCAGTGCTGAATACCAGTTTCAGTAGTAACTACCATGTCCTCCAAAGCGTTACGAGGTGCCGGATAATACAAAATTAAGACCTTTTATATAAGACCGGATAATACAAATTTAAGACTGTTCAAGAAGCTGGCATAGCGGTAGAAGAGCGAAAGTTTTTGAAGATGAAGAATTAGAGACATTGCTTAATGAAGACTTGTGTCAAAGTCCAGAAGAGTTAGCAAGATCATTGGGAGTGACTCAACAAGCAATTTCAAAACACCTCATAGACCTGGGAATGACCCAGAAGCAAGGATATTGGGTGCCATACGAGTTGAAACCGAGAGATGTTGAACGCAGTTTGTTAGCTTGTGAACAGTTGTTCAAAAGGCAAAAACTGAAGGAATTTCTTCATCTTATTGTGACTGGGGACGAAAAATGGGTTTATTATGATAACCCCAAGCTTCGAAAATCATAGGGATATCCCGGCCACGCTTCCACGGTGACGGCCAAATCGAATATTCACGGCTCCAAGGTCATGCTCTGTGTTTGGTGGGAGCAGGGTGAGCACAGGGGATCATTATCGAACGCAATTAATGCGTTTGAACCGAGCATTGAATGACAAATCGCTGCACTTCAGTGAAAGGTACCATAAAGTGATTTTGCAGCATGACAATGCTCGGCCCCATGTTGCGAAAGTGGTCAAACCATACTTGGAAACGTTGATACGGGAAGTTCCACTCCACCCGCCGTATTCTCCAGACGTTGTTCCCTCTGACTATCACCTGTTTCGATCGATGGTACACTATCTGACTGACTAGCTCTTCCGGTCTTACGAAGAAGTCAAAAATTGGATCCATTCAAAAGATGACCAGTTTTTTCAACATGGGATTCAAATGCTGTCTGAAAGATGGGAGAAAGTAGTGGCCAAGGACGGACAATACTTTGAATCATAAATGTATAACCAGTTTTTTACAATAAAGCCTTGAATTTTGAAAAAGAAAATGGTGGGAGCAGTGTTGTATACCTTTTATAAAGCTCGTTAGGATTTATATCGCTTTAAGAAGTAAAATTTGGTAAACAATAGTGTTTTTTTTTTGTGTCAAACATTTGTTTACAAATGGGCATATTATGTTTTTACAATTGGAAAAAACCAACTAATACAAGTTTCTGAAGTTACTAATACAAGTTTCTGAACATCAGATACACTGCGACCTAATGTACGATTAAATCTATTGCGTCAGGCGGAAGGTTAAAACCTTAGTCCTGTCTTGTCGTAACGTCTGCGTTGGAAGATTTTCTATGATGATTTTGGAACATCCCCTGCTTATTCAATTTTAAACTTTCTGATTTAAAGATGGCATTGTTTAATGAAATTAATATTCACTGTTCCAAGTCAAGTGATTTTTTTTTTACTTTACATATTTGGATTTTTCAAAATGGCCTAATTTAACATTATTTCAAATATAACACTTAAAATTGTGCCTAAACATTGCAGCGTTTAGATTCAGAGGTGGCAGCAAATGTCTGTCAGCTGTATTTATGGGCTCCAAATTCATGGTTGACCATAGGAAAAAAGATACCAAGACATGAAGAGGTTTGTTTTTCAATGCTTTTGATTTTTTTTATAATTCAGTTGCAAATTTTTAATTAGATTTTGGAGTGGCTTCTAAATTTAGCTGTAAAACTATTATGTGAGTTTAGATGTGATAATGTTCCAGAGGAGTCCAGAAAAGACAGCAATGGATATATTAGCTACTCTGAATATTTATTAATTTCGAGTTTCCTTTGTCGAGCTAAACTATTAAGTATCAGAACTGCATTGGAGTGGATTCAAAGTAATAGTTTATAAATAGTAATATTATTGTAAATATCCTCAATAAGCAACAAGACTATTATTATTATTGTATTAAATTTGTTAAAAATTATATGAAATATATTTATCAAAATTGCTATTTTGTATTATTTAATACCTTGTAATCAGTAGCTTACTAAAGTCGAAGAGATTTACTTCAACTTCTCCACGCGCGTTTCGCTAACCATGTTAGCATCATCGGGAGATGATTTAATCTGATTAAATCATCTCCTGATGATGTTAGCATGGTTATCGAACACTCGCGGCGTGAAGTTTAAAAAAGTGATTTGGTGTTTAGTGGTAAATCTCGTTTTTAAACTTCTCGACGTGCGTTTCGATAACTAGGTTAGCATCACCAGGAGATGATTTAATCATGTCCAGATGATGCTAACATTTTATTAACATGGTTAACGAAACGCGCGCCACGAGGTTTAAAAAAGGGATTTGGAGTTTAGTAGTAAATCTCTTTGAGTTTAGTGTTGCACACTGAAGATTCCAATAGAAGAATTAATCTACAATTAACTAAACAGATTAACCATTTAATCTCAGATATGAACAGACTACATTTTCTCGTGATTATGTAAACATGGTTAGCGAAAGGCGCATCAGGAGTTTAAAAAGTAATTTGGAGTTTAATGTTTCACAAGGAAGGTTGCAATAGAAAAATTGAATAACTTACTATTAAAAGACAAGACGTAACGTTAGGACTGAGTACATACAAGATGCAACAATACAGCATTTCAGATATATAATTTAAGTGCTTTATTATGCCATTTTTACAAAGTTTATTAATAAGTTACTACTTGTTATAATCACTAATCCCACTTATAAGGTTGTCCAGGAGTAATACGTTTTACAGAAGATCCAGTTTCACCTTCAATTTGTTTAGGAGTAGGAGAAATAATTTCAGGAGGACTTACTTCTCGTCTGGCATCTCTAGTAAAATAATAATTTGCATTTAGTTTATGCGAGGGTCCGTCAGGTAGTACTGGTAATGGGGGAGATCTAGATGAAATAGTATCTTGGAACCGTAAGGCCAGGGTATGTTTTCTTCCCAATAGAAATTCTCGAATTCGTTGTATAAATGGATTGACGTCGTGAAACTGCACTTTAGGTGGCATTATAAAAGTGAAAATAAATGAATTCCTTATACTATAACCTCACAAATTATATAATTATGTTGAAAGTGACAATGTATACAGTTCCTTTGTGTTTTTAATAAATCTGAGTAAGACGACACTATTATGATTATATAATTCCTCTTCCTTTGACATTACGTTGCCGTAGCGCAGCAGGAGGTATAAATTGTATCGTTTATTAATAAATGTCCATATTTAGTTGTGTTATATATATCAATGTATAAGTGAAATATATCGATTTGTGTTAAGTAGACCATCAGATCTCGATAACTTAAATTATTAGATATGTGAAAAAGGTGATTTTTTTTTAATATAGGCAACCCAATATATATATATATATATATATATATATATATATATATATATAGAGCATCAGATCTCGATAACTGAAATTATTAGATATGTGAAAAAAGTGATTTTTTTTATATAGGCAACCCAATATATATATATATATATATATATATATATATATATATATATATATATATATATATATATATATATATATATATATATATATATATAGTGTTAGATTTTCTTGGACTACGTCCAATGAGACAGTAGTAGTTGAGTATCATCAGACACCCAACCGTTGGGTTCCACAATCTCATGTGGAACACACAACAACCTGCGTCTCCGCCTAAATTAACCACCCAACTGTTGGGTTATTCTTGATATGTCGGCGCCCTGAAGAGTCTGAACCTCGAGAGACGAAACATACGTCATCCAGTTGAAGGGATATGTGGGGCTCCTTCTCGGTCAAACAACCAACAAAAGTGTTCATTTAGGCGGAGACGCAGGTTGTTGTGTGTTCCACATGAGATTGTGGAACCCAACGGTTGGGTGTCTGATGACACTCAGCTACTACTGTCTCATTGGACGCAGTCCAAGAAAATCTAACACTATATATATACGCCATCCGACGGGAGGTCGGCGAAAAATATGGGTTGTTGGCTGTGGATAGGGTCTTCCTATTCTTGATGGTATGGCATATGTCGGCCCCCTGAAGAGTCTGAACCTCGAGAGACGAAACATACGTCATCCAGTTAAAGGGATATGTGGGGCTCCTTCTTGGTCAAACAACCAACAAAAGTGTTATATATATATATATATGTATATGTATATATATATATATATATATATATATATATATATATATATATATATATATATATATATATATATATATATATATATATATATATGGCGCGCGCGCACGTCGATGTAATAATTGTATTGGTTAATATAAATATAAAGGAATTATTCTGTCATCTCAGAAGACATTTTTCTTGATAATTACCGAACAATAAATTTCGAAATAAAACCGAATTGTATATTACACAAGATTAACTTGATTTTCGAAGAATGATAAGGTATTCAAATTGCAATTAATAATATTGTGTATTAAAATCTAAAATAAAACAACAATAGAATATTTCTCTAATTTACTTCCATTACTTATATACATATGTTTTATATTCACTTTAGCTGATCAATAAGGTAACTGCTAATATTTTGATGGTACAGACGACAGGGTTTCATTTATAGATTTTGCAACATATTCTACATTGGTTGGAGTTAAACCGCACATGCTAATACGTCCTGATCGAAGCATGTATACATGATGCTTTTTAACCATATTTTCAGATTGTGCCTCTGAAATAAAAAATAAAATTTAAATCGTCATTGAACCCCACAGTAACTGGTTTTTTACTCTAATTCTAGTAGATAACAAAAAACGTTTGTATTTCACTACTGGTGTTAGAATCAAATTAACTGAAATTGTTGTAAATATTCTATAAATGACCGAAATATTCAACAAATTCCAAATGCATAGCAGAGGAAAGTAAAAACTGAAAAGTGTAAACAATATAGGGGGTTGCCAATAAAAGACTGGCATGTCACAAATTAAGAAATATAGATATGAACTCAGTAAGAGTTTTTTAAATGTTGAAGACAGATGGGGCAAGTTCGACGGAAAATTATTAAAAGCTGTCGGGAAAGTGCGTGGGTATACTAAAAGCATGAATAATAAAAAACAAACTGATTGGCAATGGCATTACGGATGAAAAATATTGTCATATATATTTTTACAATACAGGTTTTTACTTGTGTCGACATAAAACAGAAACATAATTATATTAGTAATATATACTCGTTAGAATGTGTTTTTTTGATACTGTACAAAATTTTATTATATTTAAGAGTTAATACAGTTTTAATTTATAACACAAAAAAAAAGAAAATATTGCAACAAAATAAGAAGAGAAAGACAAATGATATTGCTGTGAAGTAGCAACTGGAAGAAGTAGCATGCTTCCCTTATTTGGGAAGTCAAATTTCCTGCTCTGTCAGTATACAAGGAGAGGTTATATATAGAATAAAGTGTGCTCAGTCAATTTTGGTCGTCTAATGAGGAGAGTAAGCGAGACGCCAGAGCGAGAGAAACAACCACAAACTTAAAGAGTCCTTAATTTCTAATTAAGGGTGCCATTAACAGTGCCGGAAAATCTTGAGAATAAAATAGCAAGACTATCAGACCAATGTGAAAGTACTTGAATGAGCCAACAGTTTGAGCATAGAATAGCAAATCATAAGACAATGTTGTTCATTTGGTGGGGTCAAAAGGGTGTCATGAAACGTTAGCTTCTGAAACTAGGTGAAACAGTTAATACCGTTCGCTACCGACAACAAATGATCAATTTGAACCATGCATTGATTGAAACGAGACCAGAATGGACTACATGATACAGAAAACTGATTTTGGAGCAGGACAACGCCCCATCACACACAGCGAAACCGGTCAGAGACACCATTTCTGCACTTGGCGGAACTCTTGCCCCACCCGCCGTACTCACCAGATTTGACCCCTTCCAACTACCCCTTGTTTTCATTGATGTCCCACGAACTTTCCATGAAATACTTCAACAATTATGAAGATGTCGAAAAATGGCTTGACCCACATCAGAAATCCATATCCACAAATTGCCAGAGGGATGGGAAAACTGTGTAACTAGCGAAGATGCACTTTGAATAAACCATTTTTTACCATTATCCCAAATTAAATGTGTTTTTGTATTATGTCTGATAATAAAATGAACTAATGGTGCACTAAGATATATAATTTTAGAAATATACCGTTCAATCCTGTATAAGAAAACATTCCAATTTGATCGGTAATATGATTCCACGTTCCGGGTGTACCCAAACGCTCCAATTCTTCTCGCAAACGCTTTCTCATTTCAATAATTCTGGACGACATGGTTTTAATATTACCTCTCCTAAAATGTAATGAAAATTTTATATGCAAGAAACATTTAATTATAAGAATAAGTTACCATTGGTCAAATAATTCTTTGTTATTCAAAACATGTGACACAATCCTGGCACCATGACTTGGTGGATTGGAGTACATGCCTCTTACTGTCAAGGTTATTTGAGACTTAACAGCCGGTATTTCGTTTGTATTATTCATTACAACTGAGAGATTACCGGTACGTTCATCTAAATAAACATAAAAGAATTATTTTACTCATGTATTTTTTTATAGAGAAATTATTAGACAACTGTGAACTAATTAGACTGATGGAATCATTTCTAAGAATGTTTAAGTACCTTACTTACTGTATAAACCGAAATTCTTTGCGTACGATTGGGCACAGAACAATTCAAAGCCTTGACTGATAAAATATCTCACTGCCCAGGCATCTTTATCCAAATCTCCTGAAGCAAAACCTTGATAAGCAGAATCAAAGAATGGAAACAGTTTCTTCTCTTTAATAACAGAAGCAATTCGTTGCCAATCAGATTGAGTTGGGTCACAACCAGTAGGGTTATGAGCGCAGGCATGCAAAATGATTACAGAACCCTCCGGTGCATTCTTCAAATCTTCCAGAAAACCATCAATGTCAAGGCCACGTTTTTCCGCATCCCAGTAACGGTATTCTCTAGCTTCTTGGAAACCCGCACTGAGGAACACTAATCGGTGATTTTCTAAACATTCAGCATGCATAAGAAACAGTTATAGTATTATAATTAAAGATAAATTTAGAATAATATCTCACCCCAAGTTGGTTTGGAGAAATAAAAAATAGTTCTTCCCAATTTCCGGGCTAAAAACTCTGCCCCCACTCTTAAGGCACCTGTACCTGACAGACATTGAACCCCAAAAGCCTTAAAATATATAAATATTCAGTGAAAATAAAATCCAATCTTGCAATAATATTAATATTAAATCATTTTCGTTGTCTTTTATTTTTATAAAAGTAGAAGAAAAAAAAAGTTAAGTTTTAGGGTTACAGACACATCAGCAACTGAGAAGGCTATTTAGCGACAGGACCTACGGCTTAACGTGGGTTTCCGCACTACGATTATCGGCTACCGAAAATCCCGGTCACCATCCCCCCGGGCTACCAACCCTTGGTTTTGTGCTTAACCGTAAGTATCTCGAGAAGCCTATCGGCTGGCGAGTGACCAACACAGAAAACCTCTTAGAAGACATCCGGCGTTACCCAGCCTCAAACTGGCATGACCGAGTGAGGGGTGATTCTTTGTCAGATTTTACACTCCCACCTACAAACATTCAGCATTTAGAAAATGTACATACATAGTACGGGAGTCGAATGATGCAGGTAAAACACACAGTGGAAATGGAAATTGAGCGATTCACGATGACGATCACCGGTTTATCCAAGACTCACTGTAGAGGGTCTGCTCACTTCCAAACACAAATGGTAGCACAGTATTCTTTTCAGGTCATAAAAAATATTAATGTGTTGATGCCAATAAATGTGTAACTGTTTATGATTCTGTCAACGATAGAATAATAGCAATAAAAATTAATTGCAAGCTATTCAATTTGAATCTCATACAGGTCTATGCTTCAAGAAGTTAATAAACTGAAGACGAAGTAGATGAATTTTATGGGAATTTTGAAGAAACAATCAGAAAAATTATGTCGAGAAATTATGATTATACTTCGAGATTTCAATGCCAAGGTTAGTTAAAATTTTTTTCTCCTTTATTTGGGTTTTTCGCCAGTGTCTAAAACTCAAAAAATATCAAAAATACCTATTCTTAGTTCTGTTCTTACTGTTGTCAATGTAAGTATCGTTGACATACAAAAAAAATATATTTATTTCACTCGATACTTTATATATTACAAATTAATATAATTTATTTTTTAGTTCAGTTTTGAAAACGGGGGGAGATTACCCTCCGAAACGTTAACGTTAAAAGTTTGTAAATTTTTTATAACATTTTTATATCTTTAAAAATATTGTTCGTTAGGCAAATTTATTACAAAAAAGAATCACTGAGAAATTTGTCTCCGTTTGGTTTTTTGTTTTTACCCAGTGATTCTTTCTTTAAATAAGAACAGATATTTTTGATATTTTTTGAGTTTTAGACACTGGCGAAAAACCCAAATAAAGGAGAAAAAATATATGAACACGCCACAATCATTCAGGCATTACTTAGTTAAAAATTGTCTGAGTTATATCAGGAAATTGCTGAATAACGGGAAGTAAGGGGAGGAGAAATGATTGAGCATATAACAACTACATATAACAACAACTGTCTGCATATGACAACAGTTGGTTAACGCAAACACTTTATTTCAACACTATATTCGTCGTCTGTAGACATGACAATCCCCTGATGGCAAATACAGAATACTATACATAATGCAAACATATTCCCTCAGAGTCTTAGCCTAGGACACGAATCATTATTACTCCGTAGTCCGTAAATGAAACAAACACATGGACTTCAGAAACACTAACACTGAATGACTGATGCCACTCTTGACTTAACCGAAAAAAGACGCACATTCAGAAAAATGGGTATACGGTCAGAGGAACAGCTTAAAATAGCTTTAAATACTCCTCGCTAAATCGAGAAATCCTGCAGAAAATATAAAAATGATTAAATCATAAAAAAACTTGTCGAGAACTCCAATAATATGCTAATTCAAACAACACCAACGACCTCTATAAAGCTGTAAAAAAAATATCCACCACGTACATTGATACAGAATGCACAAGTCGAAAAAATAACAAATATTGATGGCATTTTAACCAAATTGAAACACAATTGTAGCAAACTCTTCAAAGATGGATGTGATCCCAGCAAGCCTCATGTTGGAAACATGTGCACCTGGTATTTTGAAAACGATAAAGATATATATTTTGAAAAATGAAAAGTCTAAAACATGATAAAGCCCCAGATTTGGATGGAGGCACCGAAAAACTAATTAAAGCAATGGGAGAAGTAAGTTTAGACATGTGTCAAAAAATGTGGGACACTGGATGATTGGTGGATCTCAGCGTTTACATCTATATTCTAAAAAGGGTCTAGAGAAAAATGCGAAAATTATGCATTATCGCTCTTATTCCACATGACAGGAAAATCCTCCTTCACATTATTAAAGACGCTTAAAATTGTACATTCTGTCAAAAAAAGTACCGGGAATTGATCATTTGAAAAGCCTGCTTAAAGGGATTGTCAAAATTCTTTTTATCGCTAAGTTGGTACAATTGTCCTCTATACCGACGCGGAGTTTGAATGTCATCTGTCATTTAGTTTGTTCACAATTCTCGATTTTGTCAGTTCATTTAAAGTGGGTTTTGCGATTTTTACAATGGATAAAAACATCGAACAAAAAATTATCTTTAATTTTCCATTGCAAATGAAATTTCGTGTGCCGAGTGGCAGAAGGTTTACGGTGAATCGACTTTATCAAAAATACGTGCATATGAGTGGTACTGACGTGAGTGCTGGTACTGGGTGAGTTACTGACGAATCAATTCGTACAATTTTAAGCGATTGGGCATGAAACGCATTGCCACTCGACTAATGTCGAAAGACCTGAATTTTCTTCAAAAGCGTAAAGATCGCTGAAGACATCCTAGAACGAGTCAATTCCAACTCCACATTCATAAAAAACATTGTAACTGGTGATGAGACATGAGTATGCGAGTTTGAGCCGAGGCCAAAAAAACCACGTCAAAGTTGATCAAAAGTTAAGTTGATGTTGACTGTTTACTTTGATTATCGCGTTGCGGTGCACTTGAAATTCTTACCAGAAGGTTAGACGGTAAATAAAGAATATTATCTGAGCGTTATGCGGCGTTTGAGAGAGCAAATTCGTCGAAAAAGGCCAGATTTATGGAAAGAAAACTCTTGGATTTTGCATCACGACAACACACCATCTCTCAAGGCTATCATTGTGATCGAATTTCTAGCTACAAACTTAACAAACACCGTCGAACAACCACCATGTTCACCTGATATGGCTCCTACCGACTTCTTTCTCTATCCAAAACTCAAATTACCACTTGGAGGCACCCGTTTTCAGTCGATAGAAGACATAAAAGAGAATTCGCGGTGAGAACTGAAGTTGATTCCGGAAAATGCGTTTAAAAAATGTTTTGACAATTGGATGATTCGTTGGCATAAGTGTATTATTTCGGAAGGGGGCTACTTTGAAGGCGATACAATAAATTTGCGTAAATAATAAACATTATGTGTTTTATTGACCAATTCCCGGTACTTTTTTATCAGAATGTACTTATCATAATAGATTCTCCGAAAGCAGGCTGGATTCGTTCCAGGGAGAAGTACACGGGAATAGATATTCAACATTTGACAATACATCGAAAAAGTTAGATACATCAACCATCCTGTATACCTCTGTTTCCTTGATTATCGGAAGGCGTTTGACAGCATAGAATGCGAAAAATTATGACAAATTATACCGGAAATGGGAGTATCAGATCACCTGATTGGCTTAATTTGTCATCTATGTGAAAATAACAAAGCAGTTCTGAAAACAGAAGATCGAACATCCGATGAGTTTTGCGTCAATAAAGGACCCAGACAAGGATCTGTAGCCAATTCTATTCAACATATATGGTAAATACATCATGCCTAGAGCTCTCGAGGATTGGACGACGAGTGGCGTCAGTATTGGTCACATCAAAAAAATAATAATAATAATAAATAAATAAAGGATGAAACAAAAATCGAAAGTATGTAATTCTGTAGATACATCCTGTAATTTATTACTCTATTATTTAGTAACACGCATATGATCTTTGTTCTAATTATGTAGTAGTTACCACTGACATGGTCATTAAGCTTGTTTTGTTTTGTTGATACATAGGATATGCGAATAATATTTGAATCAATGTGAAAAGATTTAATTAATAACTTACGGTTGTTACATATTCACTTTGGATAACAAATTGCTTGCAATATTTTTTTCTGCATAAATGGAACTTTATTCTAGTTTCCAAAAATTATCAGGGGTAATTAAAACGCAAAACATTAAAATTAACTTGATTCGTGGATAAAGAGAGGGAGACCAGTTCAATTATTAATTTTCTCGTGCTTGTTTTATTTCTTTAGTAATCGATTTCAGTAATAAATAAATCAATGCAAAATGATCTTTTATTGGAAATAGTTCACAATAAGAACCACAACACTACAACAAATGATGTGTTTGAATGCATCTGAACCACTACAATCCTTCAATTAATTAACATTACAACAGGTGTCTCAGAATGTTTTTGGTTTTTGTTTTGACTGTTACCCGCCAAACACAGATAGCGGGGGAGAGGAGTGGTGTCAAACATTGGACGGGTTTTTTAAATTTAATAGTGATGGATCTTTTACAGGACTACAGCGCGCATTTTGTGTGCGAGCGTTTTATAAAAACAACGATTCCTACACACACTATTGTTCGACGTCTGTACAGGACACATTTTAATTTAGCGACCATGAGAAACGTACCAAGTGCAAATTTAATCAAGCATTGGGTGCGCAAATTTGAAGAGACTGGAAACACTATGCCGGATAAATCAACTGGGCATAAAATGTCATCAAGAACGATCACGAATGATGACCGCGTTCGTCAGTCTGTTAGAGGCGATCCACCACAGTCCCTACGACTCCGCGCTGCTTCACTACATTTGCATAGATCCACGATTCATAGCATTATTAGCAATTAAACAAATTACAATTAATTCTAATGTTTTATTTCTTAAGTATTAAAAACGAAAAACATTCTGAGACACCCTTTATAATAGTTAATATATAATTAACCAATAAACAATCAAATCATTTTCCAAATAACTTTCAAAAAGCTGATTACCTCCAAAAACAACCCTTTTGGAATCAACCAATCAATAATCGCTTCAAAACATCTTAGAAGGTAGAAAATTTGAAAAATCACCTGGATCAGTTTTATCGCCAGAAACCTCAGAACTTCTATGAACGCGGGATTATGCAGCTAGTAGAGAGATGGAAAAAGTCATTGAACCCATGGGCACATACTATATTGATTATATGTAATTTTTAATAAATAACTAATCGAACTTTTACATGAACCCAATATAGAAGATTAAATTCCATTGACAGGAATATTTGTCTCTAATGGTTTTTTATTTTGATTAATGGAGCCACGTTAGCCGCGGTGTCTAAGGAGCTGGTTCGATTCCCGTACTAGGTGTGGACTTTTTCTAAATTCTTGTTAATGTTTCTAGGTAAGAGTGTAAAATCTGACAAGGAATCACCCCCCGCCACGCCAGTTCGAGGCTGAGTAAAGCTGGATGTCTTTTGAGAGGTCAGTTGATAGGCTTCTCAAGATACTTATGGTTAAGCACAAAATCAAGAGTTGATAGCATGAGGGGATGCTGACTGGGCTTTTTCGTAGCTAATAACCGTGGTTGGAAACCCAAGTAAAGCTGTAGGTCCATTCGCTAAAAAGCCTTCTCAGTTGCTGATAACGCTCTTAACTCTAAAACTTTATTTTGATTAATAAAATTCATTCAAAGCTTAGATGTTTTTAAAAATGGGCAACAACTTTTTACACAATAACAATATAATGTCAAAATACCAAATATATTTATATCAAAACTGTTGAAGATCAATGAACATATTTTTCACACAGATACTTTTTTTTTAATACTTATTATTTTATTTTAATTTTATGTCACTTTCATTTAATCAGAAATAATGCAACAAAAATAACAGCTTTATTACAATTAACTAAAATTACTTTGCAACAAATACAGATTATTAAAAACACAATGTACTGTACACTTCAGATCATTTATTGATAATATTAGAGTAACCATTGAATTATTATTTTTATTAATATTAATGATATTCAAGCTTTCAAATTCTAAACTCGATAAAAACTCCTAATGAACATTTAATCAGATTTTTTTATATAATTTTAAGTACAAATAAATAATCCTAATAAGTAATTAATTAGTTTATATTATCATTTTAAATTAATATGCCTTGGTTTTATATATGTTTATGTACTTTTGATAATACTGATTTATTTTTTTGACATATATTCATTACTTTGTATTTATATTTTATTTATAAATGTAGCATTTTAGTATGCGACAATTACAATATTCATAATTTAATAAATCTGAGTTATGCTTATGCAATACATACTATCATTTAATGATAGCAGCCTTTTTTATAGTGAGATTTATTTAATAAATCAATATTTACAACTATCTTATCTCAAATATTAAATTGGATAAAAATAAATTTATTTTTATTATATTTAGCAATTTCTTACCCTATTTTCAGCTAATGCAGGACTGTCGTCTCCTAAAAGCATTTTTGTTGACAATGAACTAAATGCATCTAATCCCAAAACAGGCAAATATTCTTTATTTAAAGTCTCATCATTTGCTAATGCCTTTTCTGCAATTCGCACTACAGGCAATACCCATGGTTTTCCTTCATCACTACGATAAGCTTTAAGAGAAGTATGTATACAGTTACATCGTATTGTAAATGTTTATTGTATTACCGCAAATATAAATATTTCTTAAAAAGGCTTATTTAACCCAGTTACGTACCTCCAACTCCCAAATTGACTTTTTGAGGAAAACTATCTTCTGTAAATTGTTTTGTCAAAGCGAATACCTCAATAGGTGGTCCTTGTTCGACACTGGAAAACCACGACATCTTCTATCTGTAAAAAAAATATATCAAACAAATTTTACACAGAATACTAATACTAATGAAAATTAACCTTTTTGACCTGACAAATGAAGGTTAAAAAACAAGTGAACTGAAAGTAATTTTTTGTGAAATAGCTGGTATTTAGAGGAACTGGGAATCAACAGCTGACATCTAACCAATAACAAGCAAGTGCTTGGTGACGTCAATCAATATTATCAAGGGACCTATTATATGAAATTTTTTCGAAATTATTTAATCAATTTTGGAATATTGAGTAACAACGGTTTATAAAATATAATTTTTTTTATATAAATTTTTATTATAAGTATATTTTTATTAACAGTTTCTGTTAGCTGCAATACATTAATAACATGGTAATTTGAGGCCGCACGTTTATAGTAAATAACAATTATTTTTAATGAAAATGATTTTCAGTTTCGCAGAATGTTAGGTATACTCAAAAAAAGTTAATCAAAACTATACCTCTAAATGACATATCCGGGCGTGGATCTAGCAATACCACCCCGGGAAACAATTACTACTATGAAACCTGCTGCGAGGTGTGAAAATAGAGCAATAACACTGCTTTTTTTTATAATTTTTTATTCAATTGAAAACACAATTCTATATTGTCTCCTTCAAAGTAGTTAACTTGGCGAGGCATACATCGTTGAAGAGGGTTTGTCCACACTTCATAGCAGTGCTGGAACTCAAATACTGGAATCGCCCTAGGCTGGTCGGTTACAGCCTTTCCAATGTTCTCCAACGTCTGAAAATAGTGTCCTTTGAGGTGAATTTTCAATTTTGGGAAAAAGAGGATGTCTGGCGAATAAGGGGGCTACGGAGCCACAGTGTTTTTACTTGCCAAGAAACTCGTTAATTTATTATTATTATTTTTTTAATTTAATTTATGTCACGTCAAGCTCAAAGGCGTTATTTAGTGACTTACCAACACCGACAAACACATACAAATACGCATACGGACATCCATGCCCGTATCAGGATTCGAACCCGAGACCATTGGATTGCCAGGCGGGCGACTAACCCACCAGACCACCGCGGTCGGCAAACTCGTTAATTGAAATCGCCATATTACAAAGCGCATTGTTGTTGCACTCTGATTTAAAAAAATAATTGCTATGAATCACCAAGTGATTAAGTAGTTCAAACTAATACTGAATACTCATCAGGCATGTCTTCCCTCCAAAAGGGAAGCCAACAGTGTTGCTAGATGGAACGCTATGCCACCATCTTCATTGGTTTGTGTGCACGCCTCATACATAGTCTCAGATTTGATTGATTGAATATATCGACTCGGTTGAAAAAAAATCAAGGCTCACTAATGAGGTGGACCATCACAGAAAGAAGAAATTATACTATATTAGTTTTTATAGAGAAAATATATTATCAATTTAAATAAAATTAGGTATGGATCCCAAATTGAGGATGCATCATCATCTAAGGATATTTTGCGAGTAGACCTATCAGCTTAACATGTGTTTCGAACTACGGCGATCAACTACCGATTAACCTCGGCCAGAATACCCATCGGGCTATCGACCCTTAACGCCTCTCAAGAAACCTACCGATTGACCAACGTAGAATACTATCTCTCAGAAGGCATCCCTGCCTTAACCATTTTCCCACTGGCATAACTAAGGGATGATTCTTTGTCATATTTTACACTCTTTTCTAGAAACATTCACACCTAGAATGAGAATCGAATCCGCTCCACGACGCCATACAATCGGGCTACCGCTTAGGACTAAATAATGAAATAAGGGAAACTGACATAATACAAATAAATTATGACTACATGCTTTGGCGTTTCGGGCTTTGTGGGAACACAAGAATACGCATATGCAGTTTATATGCTGGAGAAAAGTCTTATAGTTGCAGCTTAAAAATGAGATTAAAAAGTGATTACGAAACATAACAGAGTGTTGTCGATTGTTCGCTGTATAGGTCTTAACTTGACTGTTAAGAGGACTGAACTGAACTAAAGACTTTCTTTGCCTGTCCTTTACAACCGTCCTCGACTCTGAGAAAAATCCCAAAATTATCGGCCTTTCAATAACAGCCATCGAAGTATGTGATGTCTGCTTAGACCTGCAATTGGTCTATTACCCGAAAGAAATATAATTGGGATTTTTCAGACAAAATATTTGCAGGCTTATAAAATAACTAAGGGTTCCAGACGGTTGTATACTGGCCATGGACCTTCATAAAACTAGTTCCGAATAATAAATAAATTGTAAAAATATATACAAATAGCGGCCTTAGACCTTCATAAACTTATATCTAAATAATATAATAAATTGTAAAATGTAAGTAGACTAAAAACATAAAATACTTGGAAATACTAAAAAATAAATTGAAAGAAAAATAATCAATATGGTTAGGTGAGTGTGGACGATTTTAATGCCGTCACAATGCTATAATTATTGTTATTTCTGGTTTACATAAAAATCAAGTTTAATGAATAATGAAAACTGACGTAATACCAATATTATGAACTAGATGTCTTAATGTCACTTCTGGTTTACATAAAGCAAAATAGAGTTTGATAAATAATGAAATATGGTAAACTAACATAATGCCTATAAATTATAAGCTAGATGTCTTAATGCTAATGTCACTTCTGGAGAGCTAATGCACTTGATGTCATCTGTTGTCATTTCTGGTTTACATTAAATTGAGCATAGGGTACAATGAAATCAGGGAAACTGGCATAATGCCAATAAATTATGAGCTAGATGCTATAATTAATACCACTTCTTACATAAAGTCAAGTTTAACAAATAAGGAAACTGACAAGGCCAAAGAATTATGAGCTGGATGTCTTAACATCATTCACTTCTGGTTTACTTAAGTCTGTACCAACATATAATTGTCAATTACAGTATAAAATAGAAATTAAATACAGGAGCAATATTCAAAGATAGTAAGATGGTTCACTGTCATATCAGATATTTAGCGAAAGACTTGGTTTAAGATCTACAAGAAACCAAATGCTTTCCTCATCAAATATTGTTTTTATACATTTTCAGTTAGCTAATAATCAATTATTAAAATATATTCTAAAATACCTGTACCCAATATTAATATAAAATATGGGTCATTAAAAAACAAAATAATTTTTTAAAATTAATTTATTAAAGGATTTTATATAACTAGATGAATGTGTTCTTAGATCCTGGAAGGATACAACATCTGGAAGAAATGAACAAAATAAGAACTGCATAAACAATAACATTTGTAATAAGTAGTGTTACTTACAATACGAACACGGTGTCCCATTGCTTTAGCTGGTAAATTTCTCTTAAATTTAGCTCTAACTGCACCACTGGTACCATGAGGCCGGGTTACTTTACCCCAGATAGCTCGTACTTTTGATTTTACAGATTTTGGTTTTCCAGGAACACAAGTTTTGTTTTTTGCTTTGTACACAAAAACACATTTCTTCCCCACGTAAAACCAACTATCGGGTTTTGAATTCGTTCCTTCAACTTTCAATAGGGCAGTGTTTTCGTGTTGATTACGTAGTCCACGTTTGTAACCTGTAAATATAGCCTTAGCATAGAGCCTTCCATGTCTTTTCACAGGTCTCCTTTTAACAGATTTCTTGTCACTACTCGTAACAGTAGAATCCTTAGCTGGCTTCTTCTCCACTTTGGTCTTTTTGGGCCCTGCTGAATCAGCCATAATAGCTAAAACAAAATAATGAAGTGTTTACCTCTGTTGTTGAGAGGGAAAGGTTTTTAAATCTTAAAACATCATAGTTTTTAATAACAGTTTTGAGTAACTTAGCTCTTATTTTGGATTACAAGAATACTTTTCATTCATAGTTTACAATATTTTTAAACTACTGTATCGTATATTTATAAAAAAACTAAAAAAATTAATACCTAAATTTTAAAAGATCTGGTTTCTCTACAGATAACCTCAAAAAAGAGTTGTTAAAGTCTACAGAACTACCAACCACAAAAATATAACTCATTTCTTCTTTTATAGCGTAACGGGCCCTTAACTTTAATTTATCAAGAATGAAAAAATATATCTTAATTAATTGGGTATATTCAAATATTTTTAATTGTATTATCCTTAAACCCCATGTATGATATATGTTAATGGCACTATATAGCCTTATTTATATAAACTGCTAGTTAGTACATAAATAAGGCTATTGATTACAAAAAGAGACGAAGAGGGAATAACAGTGCCATCTATATGGGCGTCTTTTTAAACTTTAATGACGTAAGTGCGTGTTCAGTAAATTTCGTCCCTTTCGTCCATTTCTTCGTTGGTGCGGTTGTGGTTATAGGATTTTTTAGATTGATTTGTATCCGAACAAACATTAATTGTAAAAATACCCTAATTACGTTTTAAAATTTAAAGTTTTAGTGGTTATATTTTAACTTAGTATAATTACTGGTCTGGTAAGTTTAAAATATTAAGTAATTTTAACTAAGCGTCATTCTATGGAATCTCCGGCTTTTAGCTGGCGTCCTTTTGTTTATTTTTAATTTTTCTATTATTCCAACGTCTGTAGAGCCATTTTAAATTCTTTTTAAACATTTACTTGTTTTATTTATTTTATTGTGTATCGTTTTTATATATATATATATATATATATATATATATATATATATATATATATATATATATATATATATATATATATATATATATATATATATATATATATATATATATATATATATATATATATATATATATATATATATATATATATATCTGTGTAAAACTAGAAACTAATTTAACTAAAAACTAGAAACTAAATTAATATGTAAAACTGTATATACTGTAAAACTAGAAATACCATGGCTGAGTCTGCAACAGAGACACCAATTAGTGCACCTGCGGGAGGACCTCAAAGTATACCTCGGGGCGGTGGAGGAAGGGGAATGGGTCGTGGCGGTCTTGGGGGCCGGGGAAGGGGCCGAGGAGGTCCATTCAGAGGAGGGTTCATTAAAAGGTACGGAATCATTATCATTTTTCAAGTTTTGTTTTATGAATGTATATTCTGTAGAGGAGGACCTGGAGGACTTCCAAATCGTGGTGGACCTATGATGAGAGGACGTGGAAATGGATCAAGAGGGGCACCTCGTGGAAGATTTTTAGGTGGTCCCGGTAAGGTTCATGTATAAATATTACATATATACAAATTTCGACTCATGTAAATAATCATTCTTTTTTGAAAATAAACAGAACTTCCACAAAATATCAACTTAACAAAAATAATGTAATACGTAAAAAAATAATGTATATGTAAACTAAAATATTAGATATTCAATATTTTATGAGTGATTATTCTGTTTAATGATTATAATATTAGTAATCATTATCCTAATTTTAACAAATACATTGTCTTCTCTTATGACTTCTGGAAATGAAATTTTTTTCGATTCCAGGAATGGATATTAGTTTAGATTGATTGTGCAGTTGGTGAAACATAGTAACAATGATAATCATTAAAACACGGCATTTATTTCAGAATATATTCAATACATTCTCTGACATGTTTCGGCCTCGCAACCATTCTCGAAGAAAGTTGTGCATAAACTTCTTTTTATACATAACTCCCTTTGAGAATAGTTGCGAGGCTGAAACATGAGAATATCTTGAATATATTCTGAAACGAATACCAAGTGTTTTAATCATTGTTATTGTTTTAATAAAGGTCTTACAATGCTCAAAGTGAGCAATTTCTTGATCCTCATTTAAGCTGTGAGGAATAAAAGGAGCACAGACTTTCCGTTTAAATCCATTGTCAAAATTCCACTATCCACCTCACTTTGGCGCACTTTTTCCATCAACTCATCTCGATTTTTGTTTTTTGATCAGCCTGGCTTTGGGATCGTCTATACCGCTCAAACACACGTGTACTGAATAAGCAGTCATCACCATAAACTTTTTTCATCAATTAAAATGTTTCTGTAGAGGTTTAACCGAGATTGAAACAAAATTCAATAGTAGCTCTCTCTTCATGATTCAGATTATATATTATTTCAATAGATACCGCTAGTAGTTTTCTTTAAATTTAAGAAACTCTGTTATTTTTCCGACACACTGTATTTCACAGCAAATATGTCCAATATATTTAACCTTATTGTTTTCTTCAGGGTCATATGAAACTTTTGTTTTGACTATTTTCTGCTTTTCTATTTCTTTGTTAATATTGCTACCTTGCAGAACTTGGTCATTTTTTTTGTCCATGATGCAAAAATATATTGAACCTACATCCTCTGGTATGTTATCAGCTGAATACTGAAACATTGGGAAGGATAATAACATCATTGTTTATATTTGCCTGTTTTGTAACTTCAATATTCAAGAGTGGAACATTGTTATTATATATATTTTTTAAATGGTCTAAAACAATCTTGAAGTCTATCATACATCCAAAAAGTTCAGTAGCTATTAGGGAGATGTTGCGAACAAAGTAATCTCTTTATTTAGTTCACTAATCAAACATGTAAGGTATATGATTTCCAATCATTTGTATGGTTATCAACGTATGGTCGTGCATTGGCATGATGAAATAATGAAAAAGTTCTAGCCGTTTTTCATCATTTGCTGCCTTCAACTAATCGTTGGTGTGATTGGATAGAGGTTGGTGTTGATGATTTGCTTGCGTAGAAGAAGCTCAACGTGTATGGGGCCCTTTTAATTCCATAAAATGCAAAACATAGTTTTCTTCAGTCAGACCTTTCGCAGTACTTAATACCACTGACCCTGGCAACCCTCATGATTTTTTCTGTTGTACGTTATATAGAATCCACTTCTCATCACCAAGTTACTCCATAAGCTTCAGAAATGGAGCCTCAGAATTTTTTTCACCAAAAGATTGCAACGCACGAAAAATTCGGTCCAGCAGATTTCGCTCGGTTCGTTAGTGACACATCGTATCGGCAGGCGTACCCATTTTTTTACAGATGGTCAAAAGGGCCGATTTGTCAATATTTAACTTATCTGCTGTTTCTCGGACCGTGGTGTGTGAATTTTCGTGTGATATGATCTTTATATCATCAGCATCAGCGCTTGAAGAATGGCTGAAGCGATGCAGATCTTCCAGGTCAAAATCTTCTCCCCTGCACCGACCAAAGCTTTTTTGCATTGTGGTATCCGCAAAAGGACCATATCCATAACTGGTATAACTATTTTTGTTTGTTTGGACAGTGTTCTTTTAATTAGATATTTACTAGTAGCTCTTGGTTATTAAATTTGCAGTTTCTTTTCACACGAGAAATTTTAGGTTCACTCGTTGAGACGGCTAACTTAAGTTTTACTTGAAGGATCCTTCCTTCCAGAAGAAATTGATGAGTATGATTAGGTCCCAAAAGAAATTTTGTTTGAGTATCTATAAGTTAAAAGTCGGTGAATTTCACCGCCAACCCGTCGGCCTGATTAAAGAACAAATGTTCCTTATAGAACTGAACTGCTGGTTAGAGATGATCTTTTTGCTGTCAATATAGTCTTTTAGAACTTGTATCAATGCCCTTTCCGCAGTATTTGAAAATGAGCTGATGAGATGAATTGTTTTGCGATTTGAATGAAATGTAAAACTCGAAGACTAGTTTTTTAATTATATCTTATGATAAGGCAAAAATCACCCAATACGTCATGTGATGATGATATTCTTGTGACGACAAGAATTTTTTTTTCGTTGGTTAAAGATTATTATATTAGAGATAATAATTCAAGAAATGTTCTTTTATACATAAGCGTCCAGACATCTACATGTTCTTAATCCAATTAGTTGTGAGGTATTCTACATGAATTTTTCGAACACAAGAGGGATGTTAAGGAATCGGAGTTCTTTGCAGAAACGTTCAGTCCAAGACATTCATCCCTAGGTCACAAAAAATATCCAGGCTTGTCAAAACTCGGTATGATGACTATCTGGAAAAGCGTCTCGCCTCTCTAAAGTCAGTTAGCTATCATCAAGAAGTTTAAGGAAGTACGCCTTTATACATTCTGTGTAAAAAATACCCGGAGTTCTTAAATACAACACAAAAAATAAATTTATTCATAAAATTTTATATTATTTTGTCGCCTTCAAGGACAAAAATCCCCATCGAGTGCAAAAACCAATCAGGCGAGTACGGTACTTGGCCAATATTTGTTGAGTTTTTGCATTATCGTGGTACAAGATCCATAGATTGTCCTTCCACAAATCTAACCATTTTCTTTTGACTTGTTTGTATGTCGTACTCGTAAACCCATGTCTCACCAGTTATGATGCGATTTATGAAAGTGGGGGTCCATAGAAACTCGGGAAATAATGTCTTCAGTGACCAACTTTCAATACTCTTTTTGGACCAAATTGAGATCTTTCGAAACCAGTCGTATGGCGACGAGTTTCATGCATGAAATATCAGTCATAATGTTATTGATTGTCATAATGTCTTGAGCGAACTCCCTAAGACCCATAGGACGATTTTTAAGCACCAGTTTCTTGATTTTATCGATGTTTTCGTCATTCGTAGACGTTCAAGGTCCACCTGCCTGGGTTTTTGATATGCACGATTAACTGTAAGTTATCTGCCATATTTTCGGCGTTTCGGCACACGAAATTTAAGACAAACTCTTTGCTCAATATTTTTATTTATAGCTAAATCGCAACACACACTTGACGTCAAATAACAAAACCAGCTAATTTATACAAACTAGTTCAAATTGTAAATGAGAAACGCTCAAATTGTAAATGAGAAACGCTCAAATTGCAAATGAGAAACGCTCAAATTGCAAATGAGAAACTCTGGGTACTTTTTGGACAGAATATATATATATATATATATATATATATATATATATATATATATATATATATATATATATATATATATATATATATATATATCTCGTTTCGTTATATAGAGCGTTTCTCATATATATATATATATATATATATATATATATATATATATATATATATATATATATATATATATATATATATATATATATATATATCGTTTCGTTATATAGAGCGTTTCTCATATATATATATATATATATATATATATATATATATATATATATATATATATATATATATATATATATATATATATATTTATATATATATATATATATATATATATTTATATATATATATATATATATATATATATATATATATATATATATATATATATATATATATATATATATATATATATATATATATTTATATATATATATATATGTATATGTATATGTATATGTATATATATATATATATGTATATATATATGTATATGTATATATATATTTATATATATATATATATATATATATATATATATATATATATATATATATATATATATATATATATATATATATATATATAGAAACGCGCATATATATATGAGAAACGCTCTATATAACGAAACAATTTATATATATATATATATATATATATATATATATATATATATATATATATATATATATATATATATATATATATATTCTGTCCAAAAAGTACCCAGAGTTTCTCATTTACAATTTGAACTAGTTTGTATAAATTAGATGGTTTTGTTATTTGACGTCAAGTGTGTGTTGCGATTTAGCTATAAATAAAAATATTGAGCAAAGACTTTGTCTTAAATTTCGTGTGCCGAAACGCCGAAAATATGGCAGATAACTTACAGTTAATCGTGCATATCAAAAACCCAGGCAGGTGGACCTTGAACGTCTACGAATGACGAAAACATCGATAAAATCAAGAAACTGGTGCTTAAAAATCGTCCTATGGGTCTTAGGGAGTTCGCTCAAGACATTATGACAATCAATAACATTATGACTAATATTTCATGCATGAAACTCGTCGCCATACGACTGGTTTCGAAAGATCTCAATTTGGTCCAAAAAGAATATTGAAAGTTGGTCACTGAAGACATTATTTCCCGAGTTTCTATGGACCCCCACTTTCATAAATCGCATCATAACTGGTGAGACATGGGTTTACGAGTACGACATACAAACAAGTCAAAAGAAAATGGTTAGATTTGTGGAAGGACAATCTATGGATCTTGTACCACGATAATGCAAAAACTCAACAGATATTGGCCAAGTACCGTACTCGCCTGATTGGTTTTTGCACTCGATGGGGATTTTTGTCCTTGAAGGCGACAAAATAATATAAAATTTTATGAATAAATTTATTTTTTGTGTTGTATTTAAGAACTCCGGGTATTTTTTACACAGAATGTATAAAGGCGTACTTCCTTAAACTTCTTGATGATAGCTAACTGACTTTAGAGAGGCGAGACGCTTTTCCAGAAAGTCATCATACCGAGTTTTGACAAGCCTGGATGTTTTTTGTGACCTAGGGATGAATGTCTTGGACTGAACGTTTCTGCAAAGAACTCCGATTCCTTAACATCCCTCTTGTGTTCGAAAAATTCATGTAGAATACCTCACAACTAATTGGATTAAGAACATGTAGATGTCTGGACGCTTATGTATAAAAGAACATTTCTTGAATTACTATCTCTAATATAATAATCTTTAACCAACGAAAAAAAAATTCTTGTTGTCACAAGAATATCATCATCACATGACGTATTGGGTGATTTTTGCCTTATCATAAGATATAATTAAAAAACTAGTCTCCGAATTTTACATTCCAAAGGGAGTTTTGTGAATATGCATTAAGTGTAAGATCACCAAAAGCAGTCATGATCAAAGGAAGTGTTAATATGACTTAATATGTGGTATTCAAGGATTAGAGTAAAATTTGTAGCAGAAACATGTGGCTTTAGTAAACAAATTGAGTCCTCATTACCCATTGGGTGCCTAGAATGTTAACGAGTATTTGAAGCACATCAGACAAATTACCTCTGAGGTAAATCTGGTTCTGATTAAAATTAACAAAACATTACACAAAATGGTCTCGTTTCTATTTCTCTGGTATTTTAACAATTCTAACTTTGTGATTCGAATGTTATACTATTATTTAAACCTCAGCCCTCTGTACTAAATAAATGTCATATTTTGTTTAGGAGGTCCTAATGATGAATCGGCTGGTCCAAGAACGGGTCCCCCTGGTGCACGCGGAATGAATAGGGGTGGTCGGGGAATGGGGGGTGGATTCCGAGGTGGCCGTGGAACAGACAGGCCTGGAGGTGATAGAGGGGGACGAGGAGGTCCTCGTATGGGATTTGGAGGTATTATCAACAGTGAAACAAATAAACTCAAAGAGATTTACCACTAAACACCAAAGGAAATGATTTAATCTGATTAAATTAATAGATTAAATCATCTCCTGATAATGCTAACATGGTTAGCGAAATGTGCGTCGAGAAGTTTCAAAAAGTGATTTGCTGTTTAGTGGTAAATCTCTTCGAGTTAAGTGTTTCATACCGAAGGTTCCAGTAGAAGAATTGAGTGAAACAAATGTCTAAAGATATATTATAAAAATACTGTATTTTAGGACGTGGTGGTCCAGGTGGTCGTGGAGCTGGTAGAGGTTTTGGGGGACCGCGAGGAGGTGGAAGGGGCATGGGTATGGGTGGAGGACCAGGTCAAAAGAGAACCCCAGGACAATTTAGTGGTGGACCAGGAGGCCCTGGACCTAAAAGACCAAGGTTTGATAATGGTGGACAAAATGGATTTGGGTGAGAATTATTTATCATTTATAATTTATTATCTAGATGTTATATTTTTCAGGTTGTATATTTTTTGTACTTAATTTTGTTATTGAATGATTTGGTCATTATAAAATTAATAGATAGGTAGTTAGATGTAGAACCGGCCCTAATAATGAATACTATTCTAATATAAAATATACAAATGTTTTATTGAGCTATATTAAATCTGTTTGTATCACAAAAAAAAATTATTTAATGAGTAATACGCTTTTTTAAACAAATATTTCTTTAGGCTTTTATTTGCTTCAATTTTGGACATTAACTGAAAATTTAGAGGAAAACTGTTGAGTATATTTTTATAATCATAAAGTCAACATTCTTTTGAATATAAATGTGTACATGATAAGGGCGGAGTAAATGCACTTTTAATGGGTTTTGTGTAAAATCCAATGGGAAACTCCCAACTTGTCGCGTAATACTTTCGAGTACTTCTAGTAAAATCCTATTCAACATAGACAAGTTGTAAAACTTCTTCTTCGACTTAAAAAAAAGTCGTCTGGCTGCTGTGCACGCTCTTGAAATTTTTGTAACCCACTAACTGTATGAGAAACTTGAAAAAATGTTTGCTGAGCTGGAAGCCGCCTTATTTGTAGTTTTTTCACATATTTGCTCTAAGGAAGTATGAGCGATACTTACGAGTCAAAATAATGCTGAAATTTTTTTTGTTTCCCTAAAACTTATCAGTGTATACTATGTATATGTATGAGAATTTTGACGTTGCGAGATAGAAAATTTATATTAAAAAATATATTCTAGATATAAAGGTAAATTCTGTGACCTTTGGTCGAGTCGATTCATTATTAGTAATCCAAAGTTGAAAATATAAAGTTTAACTTAATTATTTAAATAATTTCATATATAATAACATTTTACAAATATTAAACTTTATCATGTGATATTTTTTATTCTATAAAGTTGGAAAATTAACAGTGAAAAAAATAGAGAAAAATCCGTGGCGGAAATCATTCTACCATAAGACTGTATGAGAACGGTTGAAAATATAATTTTTCTAAAAAATTAGACCGAATTTCAAGTCTTAGACTTGGACACTCGTTTTTTTTTATAAGATTCGCTCGTACGTCTTTATTAATTTTTATAATAGTTTTTCAGTTGGTGGTTTAATAACTTTGTAATTTTTATTTCTTGAGAACCCTTAAGGTTTTGACGCTTGTTGTAATGATTTTTTTCTTTAAAATTACCTGAAGAATCGTTAGTTACATTTACGAAAGTACTTTCCCCTTACACCCCGTATATTTAACTAGATTATTGGTTATGTTACATTAAGGTAGTACTGCCGGTTATGGAATTACTGTTCAGAATGAAATGAAACTTGGCATATTGGTACATTATAATAATATAATGAACCAGTTAAATTTTTAAAGAGCTACAGAGAACCAGAAAAAAGATATAAAAACACGTTTTACCATTGATCCTTATGAGAAATCACAGATTTTATTTTATTTCACAAAAACTACCGCTCAGATTATAATGCAAGTGGTATCAACGGAATGAAAAAAAAATCGAACATTTTGGTTACTATAAATCGAGCTTCGTTATCGAGCGTGTGAGAGGAGTAATTAGCACATAATTAAGAAAAATGTACTATGTTAATTACATGTGGCAACGCCGTCAAGGACGTTATGGCGCGCGCGAAATTTACACATCGAATGCGGTATGTGGGAGATCATCATCAGATCAGTGTCATACACATTATTTATTACAAAACGAAGTGCTTTTTTATTAATACAGTTACATTTATTACATAAAGTAACACACAACAAAATATATAGTATTGTATAAATAAACTTTAATATTGAAGATTTTTTAATAATTTTTTCTTTATTTTCGAAGTAATTTTTTTTTTGCTTTTGTCAACTTTTACAGCACTATTCTCATTTTTACCTAAAACTTACACTATATCAGCATACTTATTTGTTTTATATGCGTCGTCAAGCATTTCATAGTTCGCGTTTGCAGCAGCCATTTTTTTCCTCTTACCTGCAGATACACAATCTTTCAATAGGTGTAGTTCTTTTATTGCAAGCATCATCCCAATTTAAGAAAAGAACCAAGTTAATCATTTGTTGTAATGTTTAATATAAGCATACTTCTATCTCTTTTCATTTTACGCGGCGTTGCCAAATAACACAGAGCACACATTTGACAGTTGTGGTATTGACAGTTCTACCTTAAGTTAAATTATTGGTACTGATGAGTCAGGTAATTTTGTTTAATTTGAAAAAACACATTTGGATATCCTTAATGCAAAAATATGCATGTTTTCGTTTTATTTATTTATTTATTTATTTATTTTTTTTTTTCATCAGTGCTTCATCTGGCGGATATCAACAAGGTCCATATTCACAACAGCAGTATGGACAAGGTCAAACATATGGCTCACAAGGATATGGTGGTGGCTCTTATGGAGGTCAGGGCGGCCAATATGATGGAAATAATTATGCAAGCTATCCGCAGGGGGGCTCTGGCGGCTACAGTAATCAAGATTATTCGGGTTAGTAATTTATATTATAATTCAAGATATGGGTCAGAATATTATCAGCAAGACTTGCTTGAAATTAACAGTATACTATATGAATTACAAACTAATTTCTTTGTTAATACTAGGAGGTTATGGTACTGGTCAAGGAGATGCAGGCTATTCATCTGGTGGCTACAGTAGTGGCCCCGTAGGAGGATATAATAGTCAACAAGGATATGATGATCGAAATGCTGGATATGCTTCAGGTGGTTTTGGTAAGATACAATTTTTTTTATTTGCTTATATATAAATGAGTATCAATAATTTAGTACGTTTTTTTCAAGATAATAAAATACCAAGTATTAATTCATTCTAAATATTTCAGTTTAATATTCATGATTATTGATCTTCAAGTGTTCATCTTTTTAACATCATTATTAAACAGAATAAACAGGCGTTCTGTGAATAAAAGAAAACTAAAAATAATATTAGACCAGATATTTCCACATTGTGCAGTATGAGAATGTAATAAGAAAAGGCAGTAAGAAATATTATTTTGTATTCCTTTTATTAGGAATTAGAATAATACAAAATATTAATATATAAGCTAATATGTTTGCGAGTGTTAGTGACACTAACAACTAAATGACAGTCAGCATCTAGCAATGCACTTCAGGCTAATGTAATTTAGACGGATTCTGATGATTACTTAATATTTATACTATATACTACAACACTTAAAGTAGTTTTGTTGGCCAGAGTTTTTTAAGTATTTTATAATAAAAAAACAATTTTTAAATTTATCATAAAAACGAGGACTATTTTATGATAGCCACTGGATGGATATTAATAGACATAGGTATAGCAGATATTTCAAAATAATTGTTTTAAGATGAGTTACTTAAAACTTAACACACTTAGACACTGTAAAAAAACAAAGGCTAAAAGCCAAAAACCCAACTTTGAATGCTTGTTTTTATTTCAGGTTCGACAAACGCTCCTAGACGATTCTAAAAACGGATTAATTATTTTGTATTATATTTTATTAGTGAACTAATTGTCAGTGGTAATAATTTTAATATGTAGTTCAAAGATCATGGGGTATCCCATTATCAGGAAGAAATATATCTGGTCATGGAAAAAATATATAAGAACGAAATTTATTTTAACTTATTGATTAATTTAGAATTGACGCAATATTTAATTAGAACAATCCTCTCACTGTAGGCTAATTTTAGTTAGGAAGGAACACCCCATTAATATATTTGATAATTTAACCCATTTTAAAAATCAAAGTATCTCTTTGTATTACATTTTTTATATACTCTAAAGAACTATCAGAAATTTGTGTTGCTTGTGAATGTGAAACTGATTCTGATAATAAACTAGGTATTATATGTGTATGTATTTTATTCACCTTTAGTGAAGGGAAGAATTTTTTAAAGAAAAAAAAAATAAAACAAGCAGACAGAATTAAATAAAAAACAAATTATATAAAATTCCAGTGGCATCTATTCAGTTACTGAACACAGATGTCTTAAAAAGACAGTCAAATATAATGTGTTTATATATGTATGATTGTGGAATGAATAAAATAAGTATTACCATATATGTATTTTATTATTTACCTTTATAAGCATATAAAGGAAATATAGTATGGTAGAAATAGAAATATTGACAGCCAAACAAAATGTATAGATAAAATAAATACAAGTTAAATTTAACTAGTGTTGTGTTTCAAGGTACCTTAATGAAAAACAAGTAATATTTTTCTAAAACTAAATTATTGTATATTTCTGATTATATTGAGAGAGCGAATACCAGAACTAATTTTTTTTTCCTATATATGCCAAATATTTAGAAAGAGTAAGCTCCCTAGTTCACAGTAAAATGTGTTGGAAAGGAAGACAATTTTAAACAATCTCAGACACCGCTTAAACTAATATGTTCTGTTAAAAAAACTAGATTATGTAATATCTGGTCCGGAAACAATATACACAGTATGTCGGAAAAATAACGGAACTTTTCATATTTAAAGAAAACAATGGCCATCTGTTGAAATACTATATAATCCGACAGCTGTATATTCTCTATAAAACGAGTTAGCCATCATTAGAATCGATTAACGGATTAGGAATCGGTCAAGTTATAGCGTTTAAAGTGAGAGTACCTTTTGTCACCTCGTTACAAAAACACGATGGAAAAAACAGCTAATATTACATTTTGTTTCAAGCTCGGTAAAATTTTTACAGAGACAATTGAATTGATGAAAAATGTTATCCCATACTCGTGTATTCGAGTGGTATGTGTGATTCCAAGACAGTCGTGATGCTTTGGAAGACGACCCAAAGCCAGGCTGGCCAAAAATCAATATCAATAATTATTGGTGAATATTATCTGGAGGTTATGGAACGTTTGTGGAAGAGAATCGTTCGAGTGAGGATCGAATATCGATCGCCGTTTTTGTTGCACGATAATGCATTATCTCAGGCCCGTGGGTCTTCATGAATTTTTCGCGAAAAAACAAGTATGTATGCTTCAATATCCTCCGTATTCGCCTGATTTATTTCCGTGTGACTCTTCTGTCCGTTTTATGACTATTACACAAATCCAAGAAACCGTGATGAGGGCCATTAAGACGATTCCGAAAAACGACAAAAAATCTATGCTAGCATTGGTTGAACATGCCCGGCGGTGATATATTGACGCGGAAGGGATGTATTTTGAATAAAAATATAAATTTTACCAAAATAACTTTTTTGTATTACAAAATTCCATTGTTTTTCCGACATACTGTGCATATTGTGATTGAATTTGTTTTAACGTTTATTTGATGTAACATTTACTTTGTACATCGTTCTCTCTAACAATTAATTTAAATTGGAATCAAAAAATCTTTTTGTAAGTCCAACATGCTCTAAGGATGTGGATTACTATTGGAAGTTTGTGTTACTTCCGAATTATGTACTAATTCTAATTAAAAAACTTATTTTTTAGTGTACTTAATTAATCTTTAGGTAAGAGAAGTATGAACTGTTAACACAAAAAAATGGAATTATTAATTTAATATCAGTGAAAAAGAAGTACATTATAGAATGAAATTAAAAGATAAAGTAAACTCAGACATCTACTGAATTACTGATGGTACATGTAAGATAAATATATATGTGTGTATTCATTTGCCTTTTGTGATTGCGAAATTAATAAATCTGGTTAACATACTGTATTTTAATCAGTTTCACTTGTGTATGAAAAAATATATAAATTAAATTATTTTTTTAGAATAACTCGCTTTCAATTATAATAACAGTAAAATGTTTTTCAGAAACTAAAGAATTTTATAACATAATTTATTTATAATTAAATATTTTAATTATTGTTTTGTATAGATTCAAATTGATAAATTCTAAACGAAAAATGACAGATACTTGGCAGAAATGTTGTGTGCTGTAATGTCAATAAATGATGCATAAAGGAGTACCCTACTAATAGATTTAATAATTTAGTCCTCTTTAGAAATCGAAGAAATATTTATATAACCATTATATCAGAAGTATGTTACTTCTGTATGTCGAACTAATCCTAATATTCTGCTATATATTACTTTATTTCAGTATCTCATTCTCCATTTGTGAAGAGAGGAATGCATTTAATTTAAAAAATGCAAATACAAAAAATGTATTAATGAAATGAAGAAGTTGAACCATGTCTATTTCAAAATGATATTAAAAAAATGTAATTCCACTGGCATTTACTGAATTACTCATAGCAAGTGTCTTTAAGAAACAGAGTTACACATCATGTGGCTATATATATGAAGAAAAGTATATATTTTTCATTTACTTTAAAAGTATTTTTACATTCAAACAGAAAATAACATTACATAAATGAAAATTCATTTATATTAACCAAAAGTATGGGTTTTTTTAATTTGCGGTTAAAGACAAAAAATATTGTGATGAATACCAAAACGGAGATATTTTAGTTACAAAAATAGTCCTCTATTCTCAACAAAAAGCACTTTATTTCATTATTTTCAAACTCGCTCTAAAAAGGGAAATACAATCTAGAGATTATTTTATTGATTATTATTGGTTTTTAAATGTCTCCTCTTTGGCCGTTTCTTTGGCAATTCCTCGTTTAAAGTTTTTCAATAAGATGGTCAGAATTTTGAAAAGTAATAGTGATAACGCTGTTTGAAATGTAAATGTCACTCATAAACTGCATGTTCAGTACATTGTGTCAATTTACCACGGACAAATACACGATGTACAAATTGGATTGAAGGAATGATATGACATTATTTTTTTGATGACGATGGTGGAAATCGTGTTACTGTCAATAATGAGCGTTATAAGAACATACTAACAGAATATATTTGGCCCGAACTGATAAATATGGATATAAACAATGTTTTCTTTCAAAAGACGGTGAAAATACATCTCGCTAGACACTTGATTATTGTAAGGAAAGTTTCTCGGGCCCGTTGTTTCGCGAAATGATAATGTCAACTGGCCACCAAGATCATGCGATCTCACGTCCTTGGGTAATTTTTTTGTGCGGTTATCTCTGTTTAGAGAAATAAACCCCGAACCATTCTTGACCTTAAGGGGGGAAATACCTTTAGACGCATCAAAATGAGTCATTTTTCAGAAGTGTTTTAAAGGTGATAAAATAATTGTATCATTTTAAAGTTTTAACATCAGTTTATTTGATCGTGATAGTATCAAATAGTATAAATTTATTATTATTATTTTTTTTACAAAATAGCGGCTCAATAATTTTTTTTTCGGGCCTCTGGCGGGTTGTCCAAAAGTGATGGACTCTATTTCTAATATATGCACGGGAAGGATAAACCTAAAAAAAAAAAAAAATTTGTACTATTTTTTCGAAATTTTTATCCCAAAAAGAAGTTTGTTTACACGAAGTCTTTAAAACTGTAGGTTATCCTTCCGATAATGATATAGAGAAAAGCCTCCCAAAATTTCAGCCAAATCGATCAATAACTTTTTGAGTTACAGAGTGAGCAGTTTTTGAAAACACAGTTTCGAGATAATCGCGTTTAAAGTTTCAATACGATAAAACGATTAGTTTTAGTGACTTACCGATGAATCAGCGATCCCAGGCGCATATAATAGATCTTCAACCTCTTCGAAAAGCTGGTTTTTTTTCAACCTGTTGCTGTTTTCGAGCTGTACGAGCTGCTTTTGTCTCGGAAATACTCCTCCAGTTGTTTCGTTAATCGCGCCTCATCGGTGGTTTCGGCGAAAATTTTGGCATAGGTGCCAATAATTATACTTGCCCTATATACACAAATATACTATCACTTGTACTTGACCCGAAACTCTCTCCGTATTAATCGGTAAATTGATTACCTTGATAATGTCTTTGTAGAATTTTTTCGAGCGATATTATATAACATAAAAAGATATCTTAAACAATATAAAAGCACTCTAATGTCTACACATCGCATTAAAAACAATAATTTTATAGATATAAACAATTTTAAATCATTATATTCAGAAAAGAAAAGTAAAAAATTAGACTTACTAGAAATATTGGAAATAAAAATATCCTTAAAATTTGGTCATATAATAAACACGAATGACCAGCTAAATTTCCAAAACACCCCGCTAATAGGTAAGATCATATTATAATTGAATATTCTGGTTTTTATTTGCCGATTATTTACAGCTCAGCATCTAAGGTTTGGATGCGCTGTAGCCTACCGCCATGGCTCCCCAGAGCTCATTCGAAGCAGTGCATTCATGGTGCTGTGCTAACATCGTTTAAGTACTGTATATCCACAGCACTCTTAGTTCTCTGTCTCTGTTAGACAGTGGCCCATTCACTTTTTCGTTTGCCTATCTCAGAGGCCAAGATGCTTGTTAAGCTGTCTGGGTCGCGATATGAGGTCTTCGGCGCGTTCGACTGTATATGCGATAACTCCGTAAATATATAATATATTTTTATTTTTCCTCTTGCCAATATACTCTCAATATATTATATTTTCGAAATATGAAAAAAAAAAACGATTTTTTTTTAATTTCTAAAGGGATTTCCCCCCTTAAACGAAACATTCAGGCCACCATTGAAGATCTATTACGCGATATGTGTGAAAGAGTAATCGAAAATTGGGGACATTATTTTCAAAACATAATGCCGTTATTTGTTCTTCAAGATAAAATACAAATTACCTGTTCATTTGTATTATTGTGCATTATTTTAAAGTTCTGACAGTCTTATTGGACAACCCTATATTTTAATCATTGTTGTTTCAGTCGCATTATTTAAAAAAAAAAACATTTTAATTTGAATGACAAACTGTCCTTCATAATTACAGTATTCTTTTAGTTAGAGAAAATTTTAATTATGAGAAAAATCTTAAAAACTTTGAGCAATTATTTGACTCATAAGGATAAATACTATTTTCATGTTTTATTCTTTTTCACATAATTACGGTATGCCATCCCAAGAGATTAATGTCATCATAACCTGCTCTCTCGGATAAACACTTTTTTTAAATCAATTCTTCTATTGGAACCTTTGGTGTGAAACACTAAACTTGAAGAGATTTACCACTAAACACCAAAACACTTTTTTGAACTGTTCAACGCATGTTTCGCTAACCATGTTAGCATCATCAGGAGATGATTTAATCTGAGAATAATGAGATTAAATCATCTCCTGATGATGCTAATATGGTTAGCGAAACGTGCGTCGAGCAGTTCAAAAAGGTGTTTTGGTGTTTAGTGGTAAATCTATTCAAGTTCACTTTTTTTAAGTAGAATAATTTTATACGAGGATACATCGAAAAGATACATAGTCTCAATTTTAGCATTTCGCCCAATTATTTCCCAACTTTTCATTTTCGGAAGGAGAAAGAAGGCGGGTGGGGTGCAAGTTCGATAGTTATGGTTGGTTGGGCATCAATTCGAAGTGCAAATCGACCAATTTCACTGTTGCAACTGTGGGTACATTGTATTTGAGTGAAACACTCCTCAATTTTTCCTTTTTTTCATTTTTCAATCAAACATATATTTTAATATATGTTTGATTGAAACATATATTGATATTTTCAGTAAAATATCAATATATTTTTGGGCATTCATCAATGAAGTATAATTTTCCAATACCACTCCAAGCCATACAACCCCAAACCAATATATTGTCACCACTGTGTTTCAGAGTAGGTTTAACGTTCCTCGATTGAAATTCTGTATTCGATTTCCTTCAAACAACCGCCCTTCTGAACCGAAAATATAGTTACTGCTGGTTTATTGTATGGTAAAAATCCTGTTGGTTTATTTAAATAAGTTTTTGCAAACTCTGTACTATTTTTGCGGTTGACCTCGCTGAAACGAATTTTTTTTTCTCTGCTCTCTACCGAAATAATTGAAACCATGTATGACATTTTTTACAGTTTGAAGATTCCATGAAGCATCGGATGTTGCAGCCATCTCTTCTGCTAGGTTAGTTGATAATTGATGGATTCGTCATTTTTCCTTGTCGGTGAACCACTGAAGTCCTGGTTTGTTTAACATCGAATTATACGATAAGTCAATCCTTTGCGATATAATTTAACCACTTGATTACAAACTTGTACGCAATGTTATTCAGGTTTTCCCATTATAAAACACCCAAACAGGCAAGAAAGCATATTAAGATTGATAATACCGCGCTTTAATCCGATTTTCTCTACTAAGACATACTTTGAAAATAGATTAAACGTTTCTCAAGAATTAAGTTTTTGTGTACCTAACTTGTAAACAAATCATAATTGTGCCAATATAAATTTTTTTATCCTTAATTTTCAAGTTTATTTTTCTTTGAATCAACTTTTACTATTTTATTTTTTTTGCCTACAATAATGTTTTTGAAATGTTTATTAAAAACTGAAATTTATTACCGAACGATACGTTGAATGTTTTGAAATTCGAGGAAAAAAACAGTCTGTCAATACTTTTTTGATCTACTGTATTTACAATTGGCACTTGAAAAATTGCATAAGGATATAAATGCTTGTTATTTCTTCAGCAAGAGAAAATGTTTTACATGATCTAAAATGATAAACAAGTATATAACATTACTGTAAGTACCCTTCAAATAACCTTTGGTAGACAGTTAGACATACTCCTGATAATATTTGAAAATAAAATAATCATTAAAAATCAACTAATGAATGAATTATTTTCTCCTTATTTGAAATATTTGTTTTATACAGTAGACCATCAATTGCATGTACTTTGACAAAACAAAAGCTAGGTATATAAAATATTTTAGCAGGAGACAAGTTTAGCACCTTCCAAATAAATGCTTATAGGAGTTTACGTAAATTGAATCTAAATAATGAACTGTTTAAAAGATAAAATGAAAAACTGTTAAAAAATATAACAGAAAAGTATCAGATTGAAAGTATGTAATTATAGAAATGATATGAGAATTATCACCTTCCCAAAATTCCCCACAGGTAAGGGTTTTTATTGTTTATTCGAATATTTGCTTACTTATGACACTCATATTGTTCTGATTATTCCCAAAAAGGGATTTTTTTGTAGATGAGATAAAACAGTATACCTTTTAATTCTTTCTAAACTTATTATATGTTCAGTGATTTCGAAAAAGACAAATAACGCAACTATAGTTGCTAGAAAATGCATTTCGATTTTAAGCTGAAAATAGCAATTACAGATACCTGAGATATAATTTTCTCCTGCCTATTCAAATTCATTAGATAAACATAGTTACATTATATTCATATTTTAATACATTACTGTTGATTAATTATAATTAATTACCATATTTTTAGGTTTCCAAGCGGCGTAAGCTAATGTGATATTAAATATTGAACTAGGTAGAAGACACGTGAACCCATGGAAGAAACAATCGATAATGAATGCAACAACAAATTATTTTCTTGTGTAGGTATTCCAGTCTCTGTTAGGTGACTGAATGTATGTTGACTCTCATAAATTTGAAAATCATGAATTATTTTATTACATTTTATTTATTAATGTTTATGGATTCCGCAGTTGGTTCCTTGAAAACATTTTGAAATTACCAGGATTTTAAATGATACACTTGTAGCTTTTTAATGTTTCAGTTATAGATTTTGCTCTACATATGTTTCGCCTTGTTAGGGCTTTCTTAAGAGTAGCTTGAACTAATACTAATCAGTATTAGTTCAACTGATCATTTAAAATCCTAGTATTTTATTTATTGTTGATATAAAGGTACCTTATTGTTATTTCTGTGGTGCTGCAGTTCATTGGTGAGCCTTGACTTTTCTCCTCCAACCGGAACGATCCCCAGAAGCCGCTTGCCAGTTTCTGATGTGCAACAGTTCTTTAGCACATCTTACATCGTGTCTTTGGTCTACCTCTGTTTCTGTTGCTCCCTATTCTTTGCTCCATGATTCTCCTTGGTATTCTGCTTTCTGGCAGTCTCGTCACGTGTTTCACCTATCTGAGTCGCTGAACCCTCACATTGTCTACAATATCCAGATGTTTATATAATTACTTAAGTTCGAAGTTATATCTGATTTCCATTATCATTTACAGCACCAAAAATTCTGAGTACTCTTTGTTCAAATATTTCAAGCATCTCTTCTGTTTTCTGCTTGAGGGTCCACATATGGCTGAATGAGTGTTTTTATTCATATTAGTGTTCGTATTCCTTTGTATAAGTTTCGATCTTAGGACAGATTGCAGTGAGTAAGTAATTTTGCTAACGTTCATAATACGATATCTCATACCTCACGTTTTTGTCTAGTTTGATTTCCAATAAAGGTACATAAACGATAAAAGATTAATCAAAACTTCAAACATTTCAGCCAGTGGATTCAATAGTAAGAATTAATAGAAAGGTGATCCGTCTCAATGTGTGTGTCCTCTGGGTTAGTTGTTCAAAACTAGTCAAAACGCCGATTTACGGTAGCCGCACACTGCAAACCTTTGATTGGTCTTTTAATTAGCATGAAAACGTATGCGAGTGCGCACACTCTTTGAGTGTGCTTAGTTTTGAGGTTTCGCATCCCCAGCAACTTGCACCTATTTCTTAGGGCTTTCAGTGTTGGTATTCAACTATGAAAGGTAATGCAAAACAGTTGATATGAAATAAACCCAAAAAGCTTATTATTTTATGATATATATGCGGCAGTTTGTACGAACTCGCTTTCCGTACAAGCAATAAGTATAAGGTAGCGACAATTCGTACATTCAATAGTTCTTCGTCGGTCTTCTTGGAACCAAGTGAGTGAAAATGCATTTTGTATGTTAGGTTTTATTGAACTTAGTGGCAATTTTATAGAATGACAATTTTGACTCCCACCTCTCCCAAACTCACTAGGCTGAGTATTTCAATCCTATGCCTATCTACCTTCTAGGGTAAGGCTTTTTATTTAAATCGATCGTCGTGCCATATATCTCTTTCTCAATCCCTATCTTCCTACTCGATTTCCCTATGTTGTGCTCCTTAAATCGATCTTTTTATTGGCCGTTATTTTTCCCCGTTGCTGAAATAGACTGTGTTCAAATTTATGTTAATATACATTCAGTTACTATATTTTGATATCTGGTTTATATATAAATATTAATGTATAATATTTAATTATTTATAGAAATCAGCGCAAATCTTCTAAACCAAAGATGGTTTTCAACAATGATGCTTGAGGTTGCAACAATTGTTAAAAATTTCATGGTGGATAATCATCTAAAATTAGGAAGTGAGAAGATTAACGACTTATAGTTACAATTTTTTTCTGTTAAATTAGATAAAATTAGTAGTATGTGAAATATAAGAACTAGTAAAAAATTAATAATTGCAAATGTATGATACAACTAAAAAGTAGGGTATTTCAAACATGCTCTTTTGCACTAAATATGCAAGAAGACTTATTTTGACATTTTTTATTTAGAAATCTTTTACCCTACGAGATTTTGTGTCAATGTTCGGTAATAGGAGTAACATACTATTATAAAAAAAGATCGATTTTTATTAAATTTTTATCTAATATAAACGAAAAATTAATAAAAACAAGAATGTTTTGTGAAATGGAGATTTCAGGACCCAGCGATAATACTTTGATTAAGGCAGCCAAAATAAACATAAAATATTTTAATATGCTCATCAATCATTCTAATTAATATATTTTGAATTAATAAACCTATTTATAAGACTATTTTTCTTGCTGGAGCGAAACTTATGCTTCCTTTTACAGTTTTAGGGGTGCTCCACATTCTGGAAAATGTGTCCCTGGCTATGAAATTATCTAAACTGTGTCTAATATTTAAGTAGTGTCTTACTATTTTAATCCTCTGATCATAATGCAATATAAGATCCTAAGATTTTGGTGGAACAAAATGTATAAGTTTTGCATAAGTTCAGTATTTATTCATTATGTGCTATGAAATATTGCAGATAATAGCATGCGCTCAACCTTTCAGCACATGAAAATGTGCAATATGAATTTACTTCCATTGCAGAAAGTTCATTCCGGTGGCGGCTCGTGGGTTTTTAGAATGGGAGGACGTAGAAGAAAATAGTGCTGCTGAAGATTTTTTGCTTTCCCCTTCCTCATTTTTACTTTTCGTACTATTGAAACCCTATATATGAGATGAACCAGGGAAACATTAAAATTTTGTATTGTTACTACTTACAAGGACATTGGAGGATGGCTTGTTGCACAGATAAAAGAATGAATAAGTAGGTGCTTACCGTTTCCCGAAGAGTAAACAATTCAAACACAGTTTATTGCAACTGCAGATCAATAGAGAAAATTCGAAAATTCAAACAAATATTAAAGTTTTATGACAAAAAAGGGTTATTGTACACATTTTTGTCGGTGTATTAACTATTTTAAATCAGATACCTTCATGTTTGCTATTAAAAGTTGATTATCATTATTTAATAAGTACTACTCGGTGTATACACACGTAGCAAATCCCAAATCAAAACAAGTATTCGCGAGGCGGATGAAATTCGCGACGACCTATACGGGAAATAGTACTTGTCAAATCGGCGTTTAAAACTAATTACCGATACGTTAGATCGCAGGGAAATCTATGCCCAAATAGCATGTTTTAGAAAGCAGTTAAATCCCCGAATTCTGGCAACCAAGAAAACATTTAACGCCAACGACGAGATAAGATGACTTGACGGCCAATGGTCGCTGGAGGTAAACGTCCGACCAACGATATAAAAATTATGGCGAGGATGGAATTTTTATCCGCATTATTTGGTGTGATAGGTCGACAGAGGTTCTTCTGCATTTGGAGATTATAATTTTTAATAATAGCCAAAAATGAGTTAAAGGCGAATAAATAAAAGAAACTGAACAGAAATAAAATGGTGTTTTGCCCTGAAAAATTGTTTACTGTGATAAATGCAGGAGCCGCCATTGGTTCATTATCTCACCAACAGCATCTCTGTAGGTATTTATATAACTGAATTGAAGTTTCTAAGTGACAATATAATTTTTGTGATTATTTCATTTTATTTTTTTTTTTTTCAAATTTCAAAGTTTAATCGGTTGCAAGATCTTCGTCATAAATCATCGAATAATAATAGAGATGATTAATATTCTGAATATCGTTACAGACAGGATGTCGCTCAGATTTCCTTTCCAATTCGTTTGGTTATATTATCACAAATGGCAATTCCAAGAGTCGTTAAATACTATGAATCATCGTGTACTTGTTTACTAATGGGGAATTTTGTTGGAATTGATAATTTCGATATTGTAAAATTAGGATTATATATAAAAGCATATTTTTATAGCAAAATGATTTTTAACAATCATATTCAAGAATTCCAATCCGTTAAAGAAAAAAAAACTCTTTCCTGGCAGATATATGGTTCTTAGTCGTGAGTACTTGTATATGACAATTTATTTTGCCATATATGCGAGGATACAGAACAAATTCATATAGAAATCAGCATCAGTTCTTCATCTAAAATTGCATGTAATAGGGATGCAATGTCGCTTTTTGATACCCCACAAAATTATATTTTATTTAATAGATAAAACAGTTATTTTTTTGTTATTGACAATCTTCACCAAAATCTATTACATTTTTGTAATAAGGATGATTTTCAAGTAAAATATTCGTCGCGCACTGTCTTGATGGCTATCCCAGTATTTTTTTCCACAAAGAAAATGTTAGATGTGATGAGATGGTAATTTGGGATTTGATGGTAATTTCAGTTAGGAAAATATGGTGGGTGAGGAAGTACTTCCTAGCCGTTTTATTTTTTGGTGATTCCTTTATAATTAATCAATCTTGGACGTTTTTGAATCAAAGCCTCAATCATCTAGTTGAGCACAATAATATTTGGCACTTTTTCAGTAGGTTTCAGAACCCCATAGTGAATAATTTCGGTAAAATCCCGCCATACTGACAATCTATCAAGCTGAACACAATAATATTTCAGTACTTATGGTTTCATTACGATTCCGAACCTCGTAATGAATAAATAATTCCTGTAAAATCCTAACATTCGTTAGGATGAAGATCTGGTTTTAGAGTAAGCAAAGGTGGTTGTGCTGGTGCTGGTTTTTTGTTAAGTGGATTGCTATATAAAAGAATACACTTTTCATCTCCAATAACAATTTGTTAACGAAATGGATCTATACCTAACCTGGACCAGTGTGACGCAAATGGCTAACCACATTCCTTTATTTGTATTTTGTTCAGTTGTTTTATACACCAGTGTATTATGAACCATGAAGTTTTAAGCCTTGTGGCTAATTCCTGGACAGTTTGTGTTTCACAAATCAAGTTGGTTCAAAGTCTCAAATGCTAGTCATTTACTTTGTAGGAAATCATTTAAATTAACCTTCAATTAAGAAAAATGTTATCGGTATATACTTTCCACTTCTTTTTTTTACCAATAAATTTACTTTAACTTATGGATGGCAGAAAAATAAATTATATTTTTTAAAACATATTTATTATTCTTTATCTAATGACATTATTTTTTGCCTTTTTGTTGCATATAATCTGTGGTTAAAAATGACGGTGTGGTTAGTGGAAAAAAAAAAAAAGGAGAACCTCTTATACTTGTAAACTAAATCCAATAGTACACACAACATACACTTTTATTTTTCTATTATCAAATACCTCACTTGAATACAAAATTCTAATAGTAGATTATCAATACACAGACAAAAAGGAAGTTAAGTACGAAAACCAATTGTTATAATACAAATTTATTATGTTATTTTAAATACACAATGGTCTTTGCAAATCATACGAAAAATTTTACAAAGCTACATATTTGAAATAAAAAAAAATACTTAAATATTCTGAGCATTTATCATTGTAATAATTATTATACATTATATGAATAGGCAGCATGCAACAATTTTATGAAGTTACTTGGCTACAATAGTTTAGTAGGTTTCGCAAATGACTATTGGTGTAAACTGTCACAAGCTGACTGTAATATAAGAAATAATTATTGGCACTATAAGTTCTGACTGCAGCTAATCGACAAATTTATATCTTCCTTTATCAATTTGCTCTGCCAATGGTTGACAAATTTACACCAACAAAAATTTATATAAGCAATAAAAACGAACATTTTATGTCCACTTCTTTATTTATTCAATTTTACAAATAAAGATAACTCTTATTTTAATTTTTGTGCATTTCATAAAACTTTACAGCAGAGAATATGAATAATACCAAAGATAGAAGTGGGACTAGAGGTTTTTTAATTAAAAAAATCTAACCTTAAACTCAGTATCAAATGCTTGCACATATGGAAAAAGCGTATCATTTTTCAAAACTCACATGAGAAACGGCATCGTGAGTTTTGAAAAATGTTTTAACAAAAAAAAAACGCGCCTTAAAAAAACAAAATTAAAAGCCACTTTAAAATAATATTGGCAATATGCACAGCTAGAATATAAGAATGATATTGATGATCATTCTAATACTATAGCTTGTGGCGATTAAGAATTAGTACAATTTTGTTCGAAATTTAATTAAAAAAAAAAAAAACGAAATATCAGCATTAATATGTCAAATAACACAAACTGATGCTGACTTCACTTAAAAAAAATATTTCTCAATTTTGTCACTGCAGGTCATGTCTGCTTGAGGCGGCTAGGAAAACCTACAGAAAAATAATATACAACTTAATAAGCTTACATTGACATTTATTTTTCATATTTTTGTAGTTCTTAAATGCTAATAGGGCATTGAGGCTAGTGTCAGACGAGGCGACGTGTGGCGCTACTTGATTCGGAACATGGAAAGCACCACCCACGGGTCAGACGTCTCATTTAAATTATGGAAATCGAAGAGTTGGCAACCATAACCTACCTTCACATTGTGAAACAGGAAAAAATTTCAAAAACAAACACTTCCACGTCAAGCGATTCTATTCAGATGTCCGCTTCTTGGGACAAGCTGAATGGACTGGATGGCATGGCAGGGTCGCTAATGGTCGACCAGGTCGCGCCTTCCTGAACACCTGGCCTGACACTAGTCTTAAATTGTTTAATTTATTGGAGTGGCAAATAAGCTCATTCGAGTTTTTCTTGAATATCCGAAAAGCTATATTTTTTATCATTTATTTGAGTGTACATTTGATAAAGGATCGTTTTTTTAGTTAGTCAAATATTATATTAGAAAAGGCAAGCGATGTACGAAGGTTCATGTTTTATAAGGATGTCGTATATAAAAATCAATATATACGGAAAATTGATTCATCAGTGACAGATTACAAAAATGAAAAGATATTTTATTATTTAATAGGTGTTATCTGTTATGAAATGTTATCATCAGACAGGATAATTGATTGAAGCATATATTGCTCTTAGAAAACAAAATTGGACAAAGCAATAAACACATTACTAGAACTGGCAAATCGACACCAGATTCCATACATGATTACTCATCCAAGAAAAAAAAAAAAATAGTTGGGACCTGATACCTAAATTTCCCTATTCTAACTGTTATAAAATTATTTGAGTTGGACGAGGAAACATTAAATAGATTTTTCAGTAAACTTAAGGTACAAAATATGAGAAGCCTGATATAACAGTTAATAAAAATTATTCGAATTAATTTATGTTGTCAAAAGCCCGTTCCGTTTTTGGTACTAGATGGCACTGCATCGCAAAACCGAAGTGTGATTTACTCATAATTTTTTAATGTTTTACCGAAGGAATTATAGCGAGTGTTTGGAGAAAAAAAGTATTCTTTACAGAAAATAAGAAGCTTTTTCGACATATGCTTTTTTTATTTCCAAAAATGCAACAATAATTCGCATACTCAAAAGAAAATACGTGCTGTAAATGGTGAGGGTGTCGTAGATGATTCCACGTGCTGTTAGCGGTTCGGAAAGTTTCGCGACAAAATTTTAATATTTGCGGTGTACCACGTTTCTGAACGACCGGGTAAAGCTGATGGCAATGAAATATTGGTGCTAATTGACAGTGATCAGTATAGAATAACTTGAAAGATCAAAGAAATTCTTTTAATCAACAGTGTCAAGGCAATTACGTTAACTTGAAATGGTTAGCAAGGCCGATGTATGGGTGCCGCATGAGTTACGGGAAAAAAAAAATGATAGACCGAATTTCTGCTTGCGATTCTTTATCGACGCCCAACAAAATTGATCAAATTTTAAAGAGGGTGAAGAAAAATGTACTGTGTACAATAATGTTAAGTGTAAGAGACCAAAAGCCAGTTTATATACAAAAAATGGTATGCTATGTATATTTTGGGGAATGGAAGGGAATGATTTATCATGAGTCGATACCTGAAAACTAGTCCATTAATTTGGAGAAATACTGTTCACAACCGGAACAATCAATGAGGATCGACCTAAATTCGCCAGCGGAAAAGGCTCTGCGTTCCATCTAGAAAATGCTAGAAGTCGGGGGGGAGGGGCACCGTACACAAACTTGTATAACTTGACTGGGATGTTTTAGTCCATCCACAGCCGACTACAATTTATTTAGATTGTTTCAAACCAGCTTAGATGGTAAAAACTTTAAGACTGGAAGACTTGAAAAAAGACCTGTATTAGGTAGGGACAAAACTTTTGTATGAACCTAATAAATAAATTATATTGGTTTAAAAACCTAAAGGAATTCATTTGCAACACAATAATTACAGAATATTTGTATTTTGAATTTTAATTGGGGAACAGCTCATAAACAATTTTTAAAAATGCAGTTTTTTTGGAACTAAATAATTAAGGAAATATTTGTTTCTTCATTAATACAGTTTAGAAGCTGTCTAGTATAACTTTTACAGCTTTTAAATACCGTAATAACCTCAATACTAAAAATTGTACCATAATTAATTAGAGTACCATTTTTTTTTGCTTAATTGTATATTTTTTCATATGATTAGAAAAGTTTTAAGTCTAAATTCTGATTACATATATAAAAACCTTTTGATAACTGATATATCTGTACGGACAGTTACTTATACCATATCTCCCACATAAAAAAAACAAATCCTAACTTATATATAAACAATTAATACAACATCAACAATTAATGCAAAATTTTAAAAGGCATTTACACAAACCTTTAGTATCCACAAGTGATTAGGTAGTCACCTAATTTCTCTACCACAGACGCCGCTTGTTGTGGCTGAATGGGATCTTCATAGAGAGATACTACGACCGCTGTAAAGTGTACATTGAAATAATCTCAGGTATTTTTCAATTTAATTACTATAGTTAACAAGAATAAGTTAGGACTACTTTTGGAAACACTCTGCAATGAATTTAATCATAATCACCTTGGGTTGTTTTCATGCAATGTACACCAACTTTTCCCAGTTTAGCTCTTATAACTTTATCTGTACCAGAGAGATATATATATCTGTTGCCGGCAAGTGTAACACCTGATGAGGTGAGGATGTCCTGTTTTTCAAATCCTTGAACTAATTTTGCAAGTTCTTCTTTTGAAACCTAAAGCAATAATAAAATCTATTTAACAAAATGCTACATTTATATGCTAATTATATTTCTTTGTCATTCATTATCAACCATTTATCTACAAGCAACAATTTTAAAGTCAATAATCTCTTGTTTTCTTTTTCAACAAATTGTTTTTAATCCTTTAATATTGGTTTATTTTTAAAAATCTACAAAATTAGTTTTTGACGAAATTTTGAAACAGGATACTTTGTCTTGAAATGTTGCCAAAAAAAACTTAGTATTTAGGAAATCTTTCCAAAATAGTAATTTTCAAAACAATTTTGATATCTTTAAAATTGACTACAAATTCAACAATGTTAATTATTGTTATTACTGCAAGCGACATTATTTCTGAAGAGACAAACAAGGTTTAGCATTAAATAAGCTATATTTTTAGCTTATCAACAAAAAAATACTTTAGCACAGTAGTTACTGTTATCTTTTGCCTACTTGCATCGACAGCGTTATTTTAAGATACCAAGCGATATTAATTCAAAACACATAATTGCTATTTATAAAGAAATACACATATCTGAAGAGACAACCACACCCCATTTTGTTTGTTCAAGATTAAATGTTATTTCAGTTTTTTAAAATAAAAAAATATCAGAAATATCCGTCGCTAAAAATTGACAGCTATATGATGTATGATGAATAAAATTAAATTTATCTCGTCATATTAGCAACCAAACTCTGTTTAACTTCATAACAATTCACCTGATGGGAATTAAAAGTTATCAAAAAAAAATATAATAAAACTCTGAATTGCTGTAATGACATCACCCCTTACAAATTATTGGACATGTGTATTTAGTGAATCACGTTTCAATTTTCGTTGAATTGAACCCTTTTTGAATTCTTAGTATGTAACCATTTAAGAAAAATTATACAGATAAAACGTGATATTGTTTGCAGAATTATTTGGTTAAACAATAAATTAGTAATATATCGAACAGCATATTAAAAAAAAATGAAATATTGCTAACGACGCTTAACCAAATATACGAATATCTTTTTTTAACAGGCACAGTACAGGTTCTGTATTTATTTTAGGAACTCTATATCAAAATAGTAAAGATAAGACTTAACAATAGTCAAATAAGGCAAACATTAAGCTACTTGCTGGTCTAATATCTGAAATCAATCGGTCAATTAAACCAGAGCGAGATGTTGAAACCTACAAGAAAGCAACCAAGATTTCACAAATCATCCCAAAATTGGAATTGGTTATGCTATCTTATTTTACACGTCGAATATTTTGGCCGCCATCTTGTCTCCAGGTCGAGCCGGTAAAAATATTATTCAAATAAATTGATGTATACAAGTATCCCATATCAAAAAATACAACTTTAAAGCAAAACTTATATTTTAAGGGAATACATATCATTAATATTATTAAATTGTATCAATAGGGTAATTTTCAAGAAAGACCCAGCCCAAAATTCTTTTGTTCGCTATGAAACGATATTAATGATACAAAGGCCAAAAGTTAAATACTATTAAGCTGTATATAATAAAGTTACATATTAATAAAAAAGATAAAAGTGTGGCTATAAACTTACATCGAAATTATCGGATTTAGCCCAGACATTGCCATCATGTCCAGCGATAGCCGCCTTGGTAACACATCTGGAAGCTAAAAGTTGTTTATCGACGTAATCCTGCCAACTCATCTTTCTAAATTTAATTTATAATAAAACACTTAATCCTTCTAAGGACTACTATAATTTTAACTAGTACAACTCTCGACAAAAGCCGATTCCGAATACACTTGTATAGCGAAATTGTGAAGGCGGAAGCCAGATTTGACACTTTTATGAAATCGGTTATGCGCATGACAAGAATTATCATATCACCAACCTATATCATATAGTTCAAAATTCCCTAAAATAATTTTACCTAGAATTAACTTAAATAATTGAAAGTAGATTTGAAATGTTATAGATGTCTATTATTACAGTTTCAATAAATATCATAATCAGAACAAACCAATTAAAGTAATTGTATTAATTATGTTCAATATTGCTTGTTTATATATATATATATATATATATATATATATATATATATATATATATATATATATATATATATATATATATATATATATATATATATATATATATATATTATTGAAACTGTAATAATAAGTACGTATAAATAATAAAGAACATTTTAAACATACGATACTCATATGATTGATGTATATGATTTATACTTGGTTGCCAATTTTTAAAACTAATATTGATGTGAACTCTAATGCAAAACCAGTAACAGTTATAATTGTCATATTTGTCAACAGGAAAATTTGCAAGTACTTAAAATCTTATTTTATTCTTTCATTTGAATATTGGCGGGAACAGACCGTCAAGTAGTTTCCGGAATTGGACAGGAAACTCTCCTCCGCTTCGAATTTAACACCATTTACAAACAATACTTCTTCAGGTATGGGTATTCCTCTAAAAATATGGTATATGTAGTGTTTTAAAATTTTAACAGAAACTTATAATAATTTGACTTTTGTGTACATGTTTTGATAAAGTTATACATTTTATTGTAGCTGTCAACGCGGAGAAATATTTCTTCTAACTTGAACCCAAAACCGACAGTCTTTTGGTTTAACGAAACCGTGAAGTGAATCATGTCTGTGCACGAACGGCAGTAAGTTTAACATTATTTAATGAATTCTAATCTTACTTTTGTTTATAATGTGTATGTGAGGATAGTAATTGTAATAATATTCAACTAGGATGTATGTCTCCATAAGTAAATTTAATTGTCATTATTTTATGCGGCATGGCACTTGGATTTTCTGCCAACATGGCGTAAACTTTTTCTCCAGTATATACAGTTAATTTCATTTTGTAAGCTTTGTTTGCTTAGGAATCGTTTATAATTTTTGCTTGTGATTTCAAAAATATATAATTTTCCTGGCAAATCGTCCAACCATCTGTGTTTAACCTAAAATTATATGTCATATCATTTTGAAAAACTGCCTTACCTACCTACTTTGATTAGTTATATAATTAAATGTTTATGATTGTTTTTTATGATTACTGAATGTAAATGATGTCAAATATTGTTAGGCAGTTTTTGCAATTAATTTTTATAAGATTCTACGTTCTTAACCTATTTTTTTTGTAGATCTGAAGAGTGGGAGAAAAATGGCCCGGCTTCTGAGAAAGAACGCCAGGGTTATGATGGGCCACCCGGAATGGACCCTGACGGTGTTATTGAATCAAATTGGGAAGAAGTCGTGGATAATTTTGACGATATGAATCTTAAGGAAGAACTTCTTAGGGGTATTTATGCATATGGTTTTGAAAAACCTTCAGCGATCCAGCAGAGAGCTATAATACCTTGTGTCAAGGGACATGATGTTATTGCCCAAGCCCAATCCGGAACTGGAAAAACCGCGACATTTTCCATTTCCATTTTACAACAGATTGATACTTCCTTAAGAGAATGTCAAGCTCTCATATTAGCCCCAACTCGTGAGTTGGCTCAACAGATTCAAAAAGTTGTCATTGCTTTAGGTGATTTTATGTCTGCTCAATGTCATGCATGCATTGGCGGTACTAATGTTCGAGAAGACATTAGAAAACTTGAAGCTGGCGTACATGTAGTTGTTGGTAAGTTTTTGTTAATTGGTTTTCAAATATTTCAAAGATGAAAAATCTGAAGTCTTTTGTTGTTTGTCTACCATTAAGATTGCAAAATTTGGTGTAAAATATACTTTTATCTTAGCATATGGTTCTTCAGAAGTTCTACCATTTTATCTTAATCATTGCAATGAATATCTTTATTTAACTATATTGATGCTAGTAATCAATAATGTTTGTTTGAAAACAGTAATATGAGAGAATTTTTTGATAGGTTAAGCTGGGTTTCCACATGGAAAGATTAGAGGCGCCTGTCGAGTGGCGCTAGTTTTTTGCATGTGGAAATGTATGAAAGTGGCTGACGTCAGTTTACTTGCGCCAGTAAAGTTAAACCTTGGTCTACTTTTTGGTGTCAGTTCAGGTGTTTGTAAACAATATCAGGTGTTTCTCAAAAATAACTGTGTCAAAAAATGTCGACTGCAATCAAGAAATGGCCTGGATTAATTATTAATCTTTTAGATGCCTATAAACAATATTCATATTTACGGAATAAGAAAATAGCTATAAAGGTAGGAATAAAATATATGACGCTTTGAGAGCAATTGTAGAAATCATTTCTGATTCAATCCAAACTTTTGATAAAAATTTGCTAAGGCCAAAATACATAATATTCAAAATTGCTCTACCCTGGAACACAACAAAGTATAGAGTGGAGCAAGGAATCTCAGTGTTAATTCTTATCTTAGACGAGGTAGAATGGCATATGTGTGTTTTGTATTTGTTCAATATGTGATTTAACCAAACAAAAAGCTAAACTGATCTTTTATCCTAAATTGGTTAAAATATGCTTTCTGATCTTCAATAGCCAATTCTTGATTCAAACTAATTGAGGCACCTAAAGTTCTATATGATATCCAATTATAAACCCAAGATTTATGTTTTGTTGTCTGTTTTTAATATTGCTTGCAATTCTACATTCAATATTTAAACAACGTTAACACCAGGAAAAAGAATTACAGTTAATGCTATTTTTATAACTGAGCCAGTATATAAAATAGAATATATGTGGAAACGATTTTTGGCGACACTAATCTTTGCATATGGAAATCCAGCTTTATAATTTTTAAGAAACGTTGGTTAGTGATATTCTTATTTATTATTTTTAAATGCCATCATTTAAGTGTTATGTTTATGAATGTGTATTTTTAAGACTTTATGAACTAACTGATATTTTAGGCACACCTGGTAGAGTATATGACATGATCACTAGACATGCATTAAGATCAGAAAACATCAAAATGTTTGTTTTGGATGAGGCTGATGAAATGTTATCAAGAGGTTTTAAAGACCAGATTCATGATGTATTCAAAACCCTTCATTCTGAAGTTCAAGTTATTCTGTTATCTGCTACTATGCCTCCAGATGTATTGGATGTGACAAAGTCTTTCATGAGGACTCCTACTAGAATTTTAGTAAAGAAAGAAGAGCTTACCTTGGAAGGTATCAAGCAATTCTTTGTTTATGTAGAGAAAGAAGAATGGAAACTAGAAACCTTATGTGATCTCTATGACACATTATCAATTACTCAGGCAGTAATCTTTTGCAATACTCGTCGTAAGGTTGATTGGTTGACAGAAAATATGCATAAAAAAGACTTTACTGTTTCTGCAATGCACGGTGACATGGAGCAAAGAGAAAGAGACATAATTATGAGACAATTCCGAACGGGTTCTTCTAGAGTTTTAATTACCACAGACTTATTAGCCAGAGGTATTGATGTTCAGCAAGTATCCTTAGTTATAAATTATGACTTACCATCGAACAGAGAAAATTACATCCATCGGTGAGTATAAAATACTACACATCCTTTTATAACTTTTATTTTGTGTATGATGATATTTAACCACCAAGATCTCTGAGATTTATGATTATGTTATTTTAAATCTGAATCATGAAGTAATATAATTTCATTGTTATATGTTTCTGCAATATCTATTAATATTTTTGTTTTTCTTTTCAGGATCGGAAGAGGAGGTCGATTTGGTCGAAAGGGAGTCGCTATAAATTTCGTTACGGAAGATGACAAACGTACACTGAATGATATCGAGCAGTTTTACAACACAAAAATTGACGAAATGCCTATGAATGTGGCGGATCTTATTTAAAATTATCAATCGGCGAGCGGTGCGACGGCGTTGCCTAAGGTTTCGTTTGGTGATACATCCAACAAATTCCGTCAAATTTTGTCGGTCATCTCGTTTCTTTGGGTCAGCGACGTGTTTTACGCTCCGGATTAATAAAAACAAACTTTTTTAAGTGTAATTTGTACATGTTCGATATTGATTAATTTTATGTGTAACCATAGTGAATAATTTTTATTTAAATTTAACAACTTCAATGGAAGCTCGTTCCAGGCGGCCCCGGGTGGGTCTCTGGAGTTTCCCGCCGAAACTTATTTTCCTCAGAAAAGATTTAGTTGGATTTTGGAAAGGTTATTTTAATTACAAAAAGTGTAAAAGGAAATATTCCCATATTGGATGTTAAATATTTTGTATTGTACATTAATAATAAAAACTATGAGTCCAATAATTTACAGTGTGTTGTTCTTCACCTGTAGTTGAACAGAAAACATGTTTAAAAACTAGCTTGACAGGTTGGTATCCTGTAGTCCGGCGACTCTGGTTGAAATGTAGCGTTAATTGGATGGGTGACACAAGGAGAAATCAGGCTTTCATACTGTATTTTAAGAGGCACGAGTGTAAAATCCGATAAGGGATTTTATGTCACGTCAGTTCGAGGTTGGGTATTCTACGTTGGTCGGTCGATAGGCTTGTCGAGAGTCTTCAAGGTAAACAAAAAACCAGAGGTGCCGATCGGGGTTAATGAAGCAAGGAGCCCATATTAAACAGTAGGTCCAGTTGCTAAATAGCCTCATTTCCTGATGCGTCTTTAATTCTAAATTGTTACTGTTTTGTTTAAAAACTCTAATTCTGATAATTTTCAGTGATATATAAGAAATTCATATAGATAATATAGCTAAAGCATATAATTTTCTTAGTTTTATTATTTTTAACAAATTTTACATTCAATTCTTGTATTGGAACCTTTGGCTAGGTAATCATCAACGTGTTTAACGAAACGCGCGGTTAAAATAAAAACAAGTCTTTCGATGTTTAGTAGTAAATCTCTGAATTTAAATTGGACGCTGGTTAAAGTTGTAATTTCTGTATTATAAGTGATACTAAAGTCTTTTGAAACTAAAAATGTTTCCAATTATAAGTTTTTACCACTTAAGGGCCGGTTCTACAATGGAAGAATATACCAGGTATAAGCAATTCTTGGAATAAAATTTGAAACACCCGTTCTGTAGGACGGGCGTAACGAGGGTTTATTCCGAGTATGACTTATACCTGGTATATTTTTGCATTGTAGGATCGGCCCTTTAATCTGTTTTGAAGCGATTTGAATAAATGGTAGTCGGTGACCACAAGGTCGGGAGAGTACGGTGGATAGGCCAAAATATTCAAGTTAAGCTATACAAGTTTTATGTCGAGTGACCAGACACATGTAGTCTAGCATTGTCTCTATGAAACGCAATGTCCTTTTAGTTGGCTAATTCAGGTCGCTTCTGGTTTAATTCACTTAGTCGTGAACGGAATTTCCGCGAATTAAAGGTGTGGTTTTTGAGGTAGTAGCTCATAATAAACGATTTCCTTTCCGGTCCCACCAAATGCATAACACAACCTTCTTCGAATGTAAACTGATTTTTGCGCTGGTTCAAGGGGCAACTTCCCACTTAAAATATGATTTCTTACATTAAACATTATGATATCCAATTCAATTTTCATCGTCTGTAACCATCCGTTATAAAAATGGATCGATTTTGTTGCGCTTTAATACAGATTCGCAGACATTCGATCTATAAAATTTTTCTCCATTAACTCATGCGGCACCCATATATTGGCCTTGCTAACCATTCCAAGTTAATGACCTTGTTTTGAGACTGATTCCAAGAATTTGTATACCGATCACTTTCAGTTAGCGGCAGTATTTTGTTGCCATCAGCCTCTGCTGGTAGTCCAGAATGTGGTGTATCGCTAAGATTAAAGGCACACAATTGCGTCTGTGTTACATTATCGTCTTTTTTCTGTGTGTTACATTATCGTCTTTTAATAAAAAAAGCGTTTATTGAAAATTTTTTTGTGCTATTTTTAATGCTAAACAAAATTTAAGAAGCACAACCAAACAGCGCGATTACTCGATAATCCATGTCCGTAGTTCTAAATCCATGTTAGCCCAGTTAATAAATACCCTTTAGACTTTTAAGCTCAAACTTTTGGTATTAAACTCGATATGGGGATGTGTGGTAAATTTAATTCTTTTAACTTAAAAATTATACAACCGAAAAATACATAAATTATATTAATATTTACAGAAATGCACAGCCTAATATAAGTAACAGTACTAAAATGGGAAATATCATGTAAACGCTCATTCTAGGATGGCAGGTGCTTGTAATATAACTGATGTCATCATCTTGATGTTCAATACCATCTTTAGTCGGTATTTCAACTATAACCATTTCATCCGACATGATACTCATGGAAAACTTGCAGTTAGTCTGATTGACACATTCATTGAGCTTTAGCGATTGAGAATACTGATATGTAGGTTTGTAAATATCAAAAATGGCATGAATTTCATTCTTGACAAAATCATTGTCTGAGTAGAAAATGTAATAATAATATCCGTCTGTTTCTACATCATGCGTGGTAATCTGAAAAGTATATTGTTATTAATATTTAACATTTTAAGCTTTATAAAAAATAGTAGTAACATTGATATTCTATCTAGAAAAATTACAGTGCTACAATCAAACAATTAAAAGAACGCGACTGAAACTTCGCAGCGTGTTACCTAATTAATCATACTTAACAAATATCATTGTCATTTGAACGCAGTTGCGCACCATCCTATGTTAGGCTGATAACTTTTCGAATCACACTAGTATTTACATCTCGTTTGAAGGGATTTTTAACAGTTTGAACCGTTATGTGTGTATATAAAAAATGTCCAAGAGTGTCAGAAGTACCCACATAAGCACAATGATAACCACAAGGGATAATCCGGTAATTTTTATTTTATTTTGAAGAACAAATAATGGCATAGTGTTATGGAAATAATGTAGTTCAAATGTCCCCCTCGGCTTCGTCCGATGGAATGCATTTTCAAGACCCAATTGTCGATTAGTTTTTCACACAATATCGCGTGGTATATTCTCTATAATGGCCTGAATGTTTCATTTAATTTCAAGAATTGTTGGAAGTTGATTTTTGTAACCAGATATTCTACAACCCCACAAAAAATAATCCACAGGCGTGATATCGCATAATTTTGGTGACCACTTAACTTGATAACGCGTCCTTACATTTAGATATAACATTTTTCTTGCAACAGATCGATTACAATAAAAAGATATTCTGTTAAGATATTCGTATGGTGTTTACCATTTAAGACAACTTCCATCATTGTCTTCAAAAAAATATGGTCCTTCAATCGGAAATCCGCACCAAATAGTGACTTTCTGAGGAAAAAGAGATAACTCACTTGAGGATTTTCACCGGTCCAAATCCTGCAGTTATGCTTGTTCACAAACAATTAAGCCAGAAGTTTGTTCACTTTCGCGGCCTACAACCACCCGGAGTTTTTTTCTAAAAGAATGACGCCACATTCTGGTAGACGGACATATTTCCTTGCCGTGGTTACTTTAAAACCTTTATCGTCCTCGGTGTTTCCTCTACTTGACCACCGATTGAGTGTTTGCTCATTGCAAACAAAAATAAATTCTATTTAAAACGTCATCTGATTGTTTGGGTGGATCGATTTGTAACTGTGATTGAGTACTGGATTTATCAACACCACAGCAAACCTTATTCAACGTATGTGTCCAGCTGTTTTACAAATCCAAAACATTATTATTTTTAATTTTAACTACAAGTTTTTATTTACTGATAGTTTTTAAATCTATTAAAACTAGTCAAAAAGACTAACCATTAATTTTTCTCTAACAAATTTTAACCCAAATGTTATCAACTAAATTTAATCCAACGATGTCCTTTAGCTTGTTCTAATGATTATGTTACTCCACACGCGCTCTGCTTCTGAACACAACACAATTTGTTCTGTTTATACTATGCTCTGCTTTTGAACACAACACACTACACGAAGTTTAGTTCTCTTCAGTCTTCGGACATGATTTTGGTTGTGCAGCAGTTGAAGAGCTTCTGCATAAACATGAAGACGTAACCTGGCTTCATGCTTGTCTGCAAACCTCCTGATTTCCTCCTTGACCGTTGGAATTCCAAGATCTCTATGAAGATCGAAGTTACGTATATACTAAGGTGCACCGACCTATATTTTGCAACATCTTGTTTTGGAATATTTCCATCCCCACTGCTATTCCATCCCATTACAGCCACATATTTCCACAATATTTTCATCCCATACAGCCAAACTGCTTTTAGGATTTGATTATAAATCAGAATATTACTATTTATTGTTATCTTGGAATTTCTTCGTATGAGCCAATAATATTTTCTATATTTGAGGTCAAGCTCAGCTTTTTTCGTTTTTACATGCTCTTTCCATCTTAGTTTGGCATCAAGAGTCATACCGAGGTATTTAGCATTCAACACATATGGAACGGTTGTACCATTTATATCTAGAGGGAGCTGCTCTGTTATTTTCTTGTTGGTAAAGTTGACATGTGTAAATTTCGGTTCTTTGAGTTTGAGCCAGTTTTTGATCCAATTAACTATTTCATCGCTTGCTGATTGTATGGTTTTTTAGTGGAGGTTTCTTTTTTTTTGTCCACTGTTATTAGAACACTATCGGTATCAGCTTATTGTCTTCTATGAGTGGTTTCAACCGTTTTAACAGCAGCTCTTCAAATAACTTTGAGATAATTGGTAACAATGAAATAGGCCTATATTATTTGACATCGTTGGGTGGTTTGCATGACTTTGGCATCATGATTATTTAGGCTACTTTCCAGCCCGCGGGGATATGTCTCAGTCGGAAGGCTGCATTGAACAGGTATGCGAGAAGAAGTATGCCAGTTCTGGGCAGCTATTTTAGTATTTCACCTGTGATTAAATCAAACCCGGGTGCTTTTTTGAAATTTAAATTGGCCTTTATTTCTTTACTTATTTCATTTGGAGTAACTGAAGTTAAATTTTCAGTTCTTACTTTGTCTATTGCTTCTAGTCTAGTATTTTCCTTGATTTTGGGAGTAAATATATCCCTCAGATGTTCTGCAAATGCTTCCGCTTTTTGTTTATTATCATGTGTCCATGGTCCCATTTCTTTTCTCAGCGGTGAGGTTGAAGTTATAGGTCTTTTGATCTTATTTGTTGTTTTCCATAACGAGTAGTCCGTTTCCTCATCCGCCGCTAGATTTTATAGGTATATACTGAGCGATTCGTCTTTGATTTTTTATATTTCCCTACTAAGTTTTTGGGTTATATTATTTAAAATGTTTTTGTCAGCTGGATCTCTCGACTGATGCTATTTTCTTTTAGCTTTTCTATTTTCTTTTACAATTTCTCTGTTAGTTATATGAGTAATTTCTTTTGTGTTGTTATAGGCTGCTGTTTGTAATATAGTGTTGAATTTCTCAGCTTCCTCTAACTGAACTATTAGTTTTAATTCAATATTGAGATTAATGTTTTTTGTAGTTTTATTTTCAATCTTTCCCAGTCGATAGGTTTATTGACTAATATGGGTCGAGCTTCCTTTTTGATAATTCGTTTACTCAGTGTTATAACTGCTGAATGATAAGAATCTAAGTGGAAGTTTTGTTCCATCTTAACAAAGTTTGCTGATACTTTTCTTGCAATAATGAACTCAATAGTCAGGTACTTTGTTAGAGTTGGTCGGCCAGTATGCAGGTTTACCAGTGAAATGGCAATTAGAGCCTCATTTGCTTATGGCTTTTCTTAATTCACGGCCTTTGGTAGTGGTCAGTCTAAATCCCCAATCCACGTGTTTGGAGTTGAGATCTCCACCAAGTATGAACCTCTCGCTAGGATGCTCTAGGAGGGATATGTAGTCTTCCATCTTAAAATTATATCGAGGTGGCCAATATACTGCTCCAACGATTAAGCTTTGCTTTGTGGATCTAATACCAACCAAGGTTAGTTTTTAGACTTTTTTCATAGTGTTTAATAGATTCTTTAATGATAACTGCACTACCCCTTCAGCTGCTTTGTTATCTGGGTGTATAGTGACATATACTTTATATAATTTTATTCTTAAATATGACTGTGTTGTGAGATGTTTTTCTGAAATGCGACACACATCAATTTGTTGCATATTCAGAAATAACTCTAGTTGATGTTTTTTTTGTTTAGAATGCCATTAACATTCTAGGTGGCAATTCTTAAGTCTTGTTTATTCATTAACCTCTTATTTTCTCTTGGAGATATCGCCAATGTTTCTGGCTTCTAGGCTATCGAATCTTTCATTTATTCTATCCAGCATTTTCATGATATCTTGTATTATTTGCCACATATATGTTTCCCAGTTTTGTGCAGGTGCAGTGTTCTTTTGTTGGTTTTCGGTAGTTTGTGAGTAAGATACGCCGGTTTTCACCATATTAGAATTAAAACTTTTTGGTTGACTAGCAATATTTCTATTCTTAATGATGTTATCTCTTCTTTTTGCAGCTCCTGGGTTATTGTGCATCCTCTGTAATTAGCAGAATGTGCTTCATTACAGTTAACACATTTGGCGGGAACATTCCTAAATCTCGTGCATTCTGCTGTTGGATGGTATTGTACACATCTCACACATGTATGTGAATGATTGCATCATTTTTGGGTGTGGCCATATCTTTGGCATTTTTTGCACTATGCAATTAGCTTATTTGTTTATATGTTATATGTTGTACATTTTATTGATATCTTCTGTATGCTCAAATGTTGCATATGCATATATAATGGTAGTCGAAAATAAGATCGCCTTTCTGCTTATTCCTTCCGCTGTTCGCCTTTTCTTCTTATTTTTTCTATTTTCTATACCACGGATACTGTTTTGTATCCTCTTTCTTTTAGTTCTTCAAGAATGTTCGCAGCATCACAGGAAGGATATAAATCTCCAACCATAACTCTTATAGGTCTATTGGCTCTATTTTCGTAGGTGTGCCTTTCCATACCGTTGTTGTTTATTGTTTTGTTTATTTTTCTCTATTCTTCATTGCTTACATTGATTTTAATTTGTTTATTGCTCATCATGCTGGTGCTGCAATTGAATTTTTACATTTGTAATTTCCTTTTCACATCTCTGTAGTTTTGTACGTTATTTAGTATTATAGGTGGAGGTTTTATAGTTTTCTGTTTTAGCTTTAGTAACACTCGTGCCTTTCTTTTCAATCTGTTGAACCATTTTTTCTTCCTCTTCCCAAGTAACTTTCAAGGTCATCAACTGATTTCTAAGGTATTCAATTTCTTTCAACACTATTTATTACCAGCATACCAGGTCTATTCACCGACAACATAATATTTTCGCCACATCTTGACGACCCACACGGGTCGTCCGATATCACTTCCTATTTTATTTAAATTTGAAAATATTTTATTACCTTCACTTTTTTCATTCATACTATGGGCTCGATGTGGCCAAACCATGTTTGGTTCACAACTGTTTTTCTTTTACCTGGCGCCGAAAAACACGTATTTGTATCTCAACAAATATTCGTCTCGCCTCCATGTTTATCGGTCAACGGTCAACATACGACTATATAAATTGAATTGAACGAACTTTGAGTCTAATAAACAAAACTATTCTCTAAAGGGTTCTTTTAAAAAAAGTTAATCGCCAAATCGCGAAACTAGAGAAGTATTAAAGATTATATTTCTTTGGAAATATTATATTGGGTTGTTAAATAAGTTCGCGCAGTTTTTTTATTAAACAGTTTTAGTGAAAAAAGCAACAATTACAGTAACAAATTAATCAATGATCCATTCTATGCCATTGTTCACGATCTGCTCTCACCTCTCGACGAATTTATTGATGCCATTTCGTCAGAAATGACCGGGCCTAGACTCGAAGAAGTTAAGGCAGTTTTTCGTCATCAGCCCTCATCATCGGCGAAAACTCTGCCCCGCATTTCGTTGGATAGCACATGAAAGAGACGATAGTCGGTTAGTGCAAAATCTGGAGAGTACGGTGGATGCGGAACCTCCCATTTGAGATCATTCAGGGCCTTCTTGATAATGTTTGCTATGTGAGGTCGTTGAGTAAGATCACGTTGTTGATTCGGTCGTTTAAGTTGAATAAGCTTATTTACGCGGCCCAGCAGGGCGAACTAGCATTCCTTGTCAACCATCCTGTTTTCCTTCAACATTTTTCAGTACACGAGAACTATCCAGTTCCATCAAATGCAAATCATGGTCTTTTTGGGATGGAGATCTTGCTTAACTCCCGACTTTGACGCGTCTCTTGTGGCCACCCACTCCTTCCTTTGCTTCATATTGCCATAGAGACATAATTTCTCATCTCCTTTGGCGATTCTGTACAAGAATCGTTGCTTACGATTGTGTGTGCAAAAACAAACAACACTTATAGAAACGGTGGAAACTTATGGAACAACCCATTAAACTGAGGAGAATGAACAGCAGAAACACAATGATAATATATTTAGGAATGTTATAATTAAAATCTTACCATATGACCAGTTTTTTCCAAATAATTAACGTCTTTACATTTACGGCTGGGAGAAAAACCCTCAGTTAATAATATTTGGCCATCATAACATGTTAAAAGTCCAGTTTCAAAACTACTAACACTTTTGCTCTCGTCATTTGAAACTTCGGTCAGATTTCTGGCATTGCCTCCATGTTGCACATGCACTTGAAGATCTTCTATGTTTCTTTTGTCTCTCAAGCTTGCTCCTTCTGGTGTTTCTTCATATTTAATGTTTTTATTTGAACGAAAGGTGCGTCTCTTACGAATTTTTGGTTCGTTTTCTGTTAATTTTTCTTTAGATTGAGTGATATTAATTTTTTCCAATCGAGCTTTGCCTTTTTCAATTTTCTTCCTGATATAAATATCAATTTCTTCACTGTTCCCGAAGACCTCTTGACCGACGTTGTTAGTATTATTATCGACATCAACCAGACCTAATTCTTCTGCAGGTTGCTCATATGTTACTTTCACCAGATGATGTTCCATGTCAAATTTGGCACCGTATTTTTCATAATTGTGTTCTAACAATCCACATGTTTTGAGATTTTTTTCTCCTCTTACAACTAATATTCTTGAACCTTCCCATTTTGAACATACCTAAAATTAAAATAAATAAATAAAGGGTCTTTCAAATTGAAAGTTTTTTTTACATTTTCTAATAAAACACTAAATTTGGGTTGATTTTAAAAAACTTGAATTTATAATTGAAGCACAGTATATTACATTTAAACACGAAATACTGCTAAATGACCACCTCTTCAGCTTCACAGACGTCCACGCTTTTGTCAAAATTTTGGATGACATCTTGGCAGAACTGTGGCTCTACCTCACCAATGACTCGAATAATTGCATCATTTAGTTATTATTAGTTCAGCAATCGATTGTGGATTGAATTAAATGGAATAACTTCACTTGTACGTTTTAAAAAACTATTTTTATTACACTTATAATACAAGAAGTTACAAGGGTTGAGTTATAAAATATTCAGTTGAACTGATCTTAACAACAATATCTTATGAACTAACTAGAGAGATGTGTTCAGAAATTTTTTAATGAGGTTACAATCAGAAAGTAAAGATGAGTTTCTACCTAATGACTAAAGTTCATCTTAATTATAGATTCGTATATTTATTCGGGCCTAATGTATTTACAGTGAGAATATCTAAGTTTGTACTAATGACTTCATAATATCGGATAGGGTTTCTGACTCATATAATAGACCTGGCTTTTCAGGTAACCCACAAGGAAATTTATCCAACGGGGTCAAATCACATGATCTTGGTGGCCAATTAACATCACAGTTTCTTACGATAACTCGTCCAGGATTTTTTTTCTCAATAAATCAATTGTTTCATTAGCAGATTGAGGTGCAGTGCCATTCTGTTGGAACCACATATCATCTAGATCAATAATATGCAATTCAGCTCACAAAAATCTAGTTATTATCTCACGATATCGAACACCATTCACAGTTACAGTTTCACCAGCAGCATTCTGAAAGAAATACGCCCCAATTACATCTCCTGACAATAATGCACACTAAACTGTGACTCGTTTAGGATGTAAAGGTTTCTAATGCATCAATTGTGGATTTTCTTCACCCACATGCAGCAATTTTGTTTATTAACAGAGCCACATCTGAAAAGATGATTGTTTGAATGACCTAGTGACTTTTAGTTCCTATGTTATTTGAACCTTATATGCCATCAGAACTAAATCCTTTCGTAAAATACGCCATGTTGTGGATTCATTGTAGTCCAAGTTGTTGTGAACCTTGACTAATGGAAATTTCTGGGCTTTCAGCAACACTTTCACGTACCAAATCTATATACTCTTGTGAACGACCACTACGACTATATATTGATCTTCTTTCATATTCCACCGAACCAGTTTCTTGAAATTTTTGATCAATTCGATTGATATTACTTTCAGATGGACGATTGTGCAAATCGTAAATAAAACGTAATGTTCTAAAAACATTTTTCACCAAACGCAAAATAATTTAACAATTTTAACGCATTGTTCTATGTACGACTCCATTTGTATAAATGGCGTACATTACACTTCTGAAATGAAACTAGATCTAGGCAAATTCAGAACGCCGTCTGTTATTATTCATTTATAATTATTTATTCAATAATTTAAAAAACCGCTCAATTTGAGAGACTCGTTACTAAAATGTAATAACACATCGGTAATTAAGTTCGTATGGATTTTTTTAAAGAAAGGGTAACGCAAATAGTCTATGTAAATATTTATTTCGTTTATTATGTAATTATCATTATTATTTACAACTTTCTGCTAAGGTAGTGGTAGGTCCATAATGGCTTTTTGCCAAAAATTAGCATATCTATTGTCAAAAAATGTCAATAGGTTGTTTTTCACATCATCGGTTTTTAAAGATCTTCCGTTTAAACAATTTTGGACGAAGCGAAATAGATAGTCTGATGGTGTGATGTCCGGAGAGTAAGGTGGATGGGGCAAAACATCCCAATTGAAAATCAACAATTTTTGCCGAGTCCTGATTGAAACGTGAGGTCGTGCATTGTCATGATGAAACTCGACGTCTGTCTTGTTTGCTAATTCTAGCCGGTTTTCTTCAACTCCTACCTTCAGCAGATCTAATTGTGAATATAAGAGGTCGGTGCTAGTGGTTTGATTGTGTCTAAGAAGCTCAAAGTGTATAGGTTCCTTCCAATCCCACCAAATGCAAAGGTTAATTTTCTTTCGGATGAAGGGCGCCTTTCGTCCTACTAAACTGCTGGCCCGTGATTATTTTCGTTGTGCGTTGTTGTACACATTCACTTTTTATTACCAGTTACTGTTCGCTTCAGAAATGAAGTACTAGATTTTTTTTAGCAGAAGATCGCACCGATGTTTGGATCACTAAGTTCATGAGGACGCCATATATCTTTTTTTTTTCAGATGGTCAAAAAGGGTCAGTTTGCTAATATTTAACTTATCTACTATCTTACGGTCGTCGGTAACGGTGAATCTTCGGCTATTGGGGCTTTAATTTCCTCGACAATCAGTGCTTGAAGGTCGGCCAGAGCGATGCCGGTCTTCCAGGTCAAAATATCCGCATCTGAACTGACCAAACCACTTTTGCATCGTGGTATCCTCAACAGAGCTCTCTCCGTAAACGACACAAACCTTGTTTTTTGTTTGATTTGGTTTAATTATCTGAACTATTATTTTTTTACAATATTCAGTTTTCTCAATTTATGAAAAAATTATTGCACTAGATATACCAATAATGCGGATAAAAAAATATAAATAAAATAATATAAAAATCATTAATAGCGTTGTTATCTGTTGTTGTATTGAGTTCATAAAAAATCGTTCTATTTTTTTCAGAAAAACTGAAACAAAATGTTATTTACCAAAAAATACATTTAATCAATATAGTATGTTTTTCTCCACCTCTCTGGTAGCTGCACAATCCCGCGCTTATTGAAGTTCTCAAGTTTCTGGTTGAAGAACTTACCAGGTGATTTTTCTTCCATGAAAGTAAAGTGTTTACCATCTAAGTTGTTTTGAAGCGATCGAAATAAATAGTAGTCGAAGGGTGCAAGTTCGGAAGAGTACGGTGAATGGGCCAAAACATATTACCTCCCTGGTAGCTGCATAATCCCGTGGCTCAGAGAAGTTTTGAGGTTTTTGGTTGACAATTCAGGTCGGTTCTGGTCGATTGCTCGCTTTAATCCCCTTTGTTGTGGATAGTATTTTTCCGAATTAATGGCCTGGCTTTCAGGTAACAGCTCATAATAGACGATCCTTTTCCAGGATCACTAACTTCATCATTATTAAGAGGCATCTTTGTGCTTACGTTATGGTCTCTTACGCTTAACACACACACACAAAGTTATACACACCCATTTTTCATCATATGTAATCAACAGCTTTAAAAATGGATTAATTTCATTGTGTTTCAATAGAGAATCACACCGAGAAATTCGGTCTATCAATTTTTTCTCCATTCATGTAGCTCCCATACTCGGGCTTACTAACTATTTCAAGTTAACGTAATCGCCTTGACTGATTGTTGATTCCAAGAATTTTTCTAATCTCTCGATTTGTTCTATGCCGATCACTTTCAATTAACACCAATTGCCATCGAACGTGGTACATAGTTAATTTTAAAATTGTTTTCGCGAAACTTTCTGAACTACTTACGGCACGTAGAATCGTCAACGGCACCCTTAGCGTTCACAGCACACATCTTTTGGGTACTGAGAAGGCTTCTTGCCTTTTAGGAAATAAAAAAAAGTAATATGGCGAAAATGTTCCTTATTTTCTGTCATTTCTAATGCCTAACAAAATTTAAAAAGCAATCAAATAACCTTGTCGAAATGGTTGTGGCGTGTCAATATATTTTTTCATTTTTGTTTCGGGTTTTTCGCCACATTATATATATATATATATATATATATATATATATATATATATATATATATATATATATATATATATATATATATATATATATATATATATATATTATATATATATATATATATATATATATATATATATATATATATATATATATATATATATATATATATATATATATATATATATATATATATATATATATATATATATATATATATATATGTTTGTGCGTACGAGTTGGGAGCTTGCAGACGTTTCGCCAAAATGTCATTTGGCATCTTCGGTGCTAACTGTCGCGAGGTTCGTGACTGTCTGAGAGAGATCGGTTCGTCGTGTAATATTTATGTCTTCTGGCCTCAGTCTTAGTCGGTAGCGATTGGCTGGTGCCTTCAGTCTGTCGGTAGAATTTGTTGTCGAATAGGAAGCAATGGGGTCATCCCTCTCTCCCGCTGTGGCAAACCTATTCATGGTCTATTTTGAAAGGCAAGCCATTGAAAAGGTCCATCTCAAACCAAAGCTCTGGTTAAGATACGTCGATGACATTTTTGAAAAACGGAGCTCTACAACTTCTTAAAACATCTGAACTCCCAACACCCAAAAATACAATTCACACTCGAAATTGAAGAACAAAACAAGCTACCGTCCCTGGACGTTCTAGTCACAAAAACAACAGAAGGGCGCCTACGACACACGGTATAAAGAAAACCAACACACACAAACAGATATCTCAACGCACAATCACACCACCACCCCACTCAAATCCAGGCAGTAGCAAACACCCTTACGGACAACGATGCACAGCAGGCAGAACTCAACAACATAACGAACACTCTAAAACAAAACGGCTACTGAAAAAAGACAATCAACCGTGCAATACAACAACACCAAACACAAAAAACGACAGAACAAGCCGAAGAGACATTCAACGTAATACTGCCATACATCAAAGGAACAACGGACCATATCGGAAGACTTTTAAGAAAACACAATATAAGGACAGCATACAAACCTCACCGAACAATAGGCGCATCCTTGAGAAACCCGAAAGACAAGGTCAGGCTAGAAAATCAAGGAGTGTACCGCATCCCATGCTCAGGTTGTAACAAAATCTACATCGGACAAACAAACCGAAAAATATCTGCCAGAATCGAGGAACATAAAGTAAGCATACGGAACAAGCAAACAACATTGGCATTATTCCAACACCAACTAGAAACAGGGCACAAAATTAACTTTGATGATTGCAACGAAATAGCCAACATAAACCATTTTCGGACACGCCTGGTCAGAGAAGCCATAGAGATCGAAAAGCAGGGAAGCCTAAACAAGAGGGACGACGCTCTACACTTGCCGCCAACGTGGAAAAGCGTTCTTAGACCAGCAGACCCGGACAGCACAACATCCAGAGCATGACTGGAAACAAAGACGTTGCAAATGCCTCAGGGAGCGGAGCTAACGCCAGTGCCAGCCAATCGCTACAGACTAAGACCGAGGGCAGAAGACTTAAATATTATATATATATATATATATATATATATATATATATATATATATATATATATATATATATATATATATATATATATATATATTCCACACTTCACCTTGATGATCTTGAAGTGGGAATTAATATTATAATATTAATATTCGCACTAAATACAGAAGATTAAAAGAAACCGCTATAATTAATTTAAATAAAAATAACTCTATTGATATGGCTTCGATAGATTTAAATTCAATATGGTTCCCGATTCTAAAGAATACAATAAAAAACGTTTAATTATTTCAATACACAATAATCACACATCAAACCTCACCTATATATTTTTTGGTAGTATGTCACTCAGTAAAAAATATTGTCAATATACAAAAGATATTTACTTCCTATCTTTTAGAGTATTATATAGAAATTAATATAAATTATTTGTAGATTCGTATTGAAAACGGGAAGAGAAGACCTCCCGAAACGTTAACGTTCAAAAGTTTGTATTTATTTTAGAAAATTTTTTATTATTAAAATTTTTGTTCGTTAGGCAAATTTATTATAGAAAAAGAATCACTGATGAATTAGTCACCGTTTTGTTTTTTACCCAATGATTATTTTATTTACATAAGAACAGATGTTCTTGATATTTTTTGAGTTTTAGATCGTGGCGAAAAACCGAAAAAAAGAAAAAAATGGAAAAGCAAATAACATAATTTTTTTCTAAGCACTCGCTGGAGTTGCTTCGACCAAACAACATCAAAATTTTACACGTGTTGCATAAATGTAGATAACATTTTGGTTTTGCGACGCAATGCCATTTAGCGCCAAAAACGGGACGAACTTCTAATTTTTAATCTTATCATTTTTGATTCATTAATTTTCTCCACCTGTATTCCTTTTATTTTCTTAGAGCCGGAAGAGCTGGGTCAATTTTCACTCATAGGTATTTTAAAATTGAAATTAAATGGATATTAATAATCAACTTTATTCTTACCCTTAGTTTCACACTGGAACCTTTAAGTAGGTAAAATCCCCAATATTCCAAAGTATCATCAGGCAATATCATGGATTTTTTAAGTCGTATGTGCTTGCGTTTTGAACTTGGTATCGGATTTCCTTGTAATTTGAACGCATTAAACGACGTATTCATTGTGATGGATAATGATTCGCAAAATATCGATGATACACCTTCTTGCATGGCAATAACATCAGATTCGGCAACTGAATAAGTCACATCAGCAAAAACGCTGTTTTTCAAGTATAATGGAGTTATAATCAGTAGAGGGGGTAATATTGCGGTCATAATACAGAAAACTATTATTCTTTTAATTCCTTGCATTTGGCTGGATTCTGAAAAAAAGTGCTTTTTAGTTAAAGCTGAAAATAAAGAATTATTGTGCGAATAATGATATTGAAAGTATTCCAATTTGCGTGTTTTACTGCTTTGTTATTAGTAATCTTTCGGTGGATATTCTACGTAGGACCTTTTTACCCAAGATATTCATAGTATTCTTGTGAATAGCCAGATTTGAAAAGCTTTGAGATTTTTAATTTTGTATTTTTATTAAGGTTTAGGCCGCACTACGGTTTTTTCCAGCGAGCTGTTAACCGCAAAACTGCTCGAGACGGACACACTGCGATTAAAAACCGCGAAACTGGCCGCGATTTTCACACTTTGAAGATGGATTTCAAGAGAGCGTTATGTAATGTTGCTCTAATAATAAGAATTAATCTGTAGTACGTGCGCGCTAAGTTCTATTGGTTATAAATTGTGGCGCCCTTTTTACCTGCGAGCCATTTTGTAACATTTCAAGATTTTTAAATCAGTCGCGGGAAAAAACCGCAAGTGCAGCCGCTTGTATTAGTTTTCTAGACTCACAAAATCACACGGTTAAAAACCAGGGCGGTTTAGCCGTAGTGCGGTCTAAAGCTAAGGGTTAAAGCTTCTATCCCGTAAAGGAGAATCGAGTATGTGTAGCAACGAAGCCGTCGGATTTTCAATTAATTTTCTATTTTTTTCTACAGCAAAAGAAATAATTTCATTTTGTAGAATAACTGTTGAGCTGTCAGAATGCAATCACTGTTTTTGAAATAGTGATTTAACGACTATTGCACGTTGTGCATCGTTCCATTGATTTTTTATCCATTTTCGATTCTAATTACTGAGCTTTACAATGATTTTGCAGACGTCACAAAAACTATGGTTAGCCACACCTACAATAATGTATACCGGGTGACTCGCTTAACATATATCAACCTTCTTTCGTTCGTTTTATTTTGCCTTCTGTTTCTCGATCTCCCTTTTGGCGTGTTTTCCGTATTCAAATCGTTATTTTCCTTAGAAACTCATCCTGTTCTTTCCTAATCTTCCTAAACTTTCACCTAGTTAAGAAACTCGACCTTAAGACTCAAGGATGTGTTTCAATCTCCAGACTTTTATATATTTGACTACATTTTCTCCATTCAATAATTGTATTTGGGGCATATTTACCGAATGTTGACGGCATATTTATGAAATGACGCTGTTGCTTCTAACTTAACAAGCGAAAGGATATGAAAGTGCTGTCAGATGTTAGAGCAGTGGCGGTTCGTGAGGGAGGGCGTTGGGGCGCCGCCCCTCCAGCACACATGACAGTAGACAATTTTTCAGAGCAAAACGCCATATTTTATTTTCGTACAGTTTATTTCCTTTACCTCATTTTAAAATATTATTAAAAATTAATATCTCCAAATGTAGAAGAACGTCTGTCGACCCACCACACCAAATAATGTGGATAAAAATTCAATTCTATCGCCACAATTTTTACATCGTTCGTCGGATGTTTACCTCCAGCGACTGTATGCCACGTCAACTTCTTTCGTTGTTGGCGTTACATGTTTTGTTGGTTGCCAGAATTCGGTTGTTTAACTACTTTCTAAAACATGTGATTTGGGCGTAGATTCCCTGCGACCGAGCGTGTCGGTAATTGGTTTTAAACGCTGATTTGACGGGTATGGAGCGTTTGATAGGTCTCGTGTTGCGTATTTCGTTCGCCTCGCAAATATTTGTTTGACTTTTCGACTTTGAACTTGATTAAAATATATTTAAGAAATTCAATGGGGGAAGATAGACTAAATGCTTTACGAATATTAAATATTGAGAGTGCTATGGTCGAACTAATTCCGGACTTTAATGAAAAAGTTACTGAAAAATTAATTTTGGTCAAAAACAGGTGAATGGAATTTCACATTAAAAACTAGGAAACGGCGAGGTGCAGTTCACCGACAAACATGTGTACAATAACCCTTTTTGGTCATAAAACTTTTGATATTATTTTGAATTTTCGCTATTGATTAGCAGTTACAATAAACGATTTGAATTTTTTACTCTTCGGGAAGCGGTACGTATCTACTTATTCATTCCTTTATCTGCACAACAAGCAACAACCCATCCTCCAATGTCCTAAGTAGTAACAGTTCAAAATTTTAATGTTTTTCTGATTCACCTCCTGTTTAGGGTTTCAATAGCACGGCGGAAGGGGAAAGCAAGCACAGCACTATTTTCTTCTACGCCCTCCCACTTTAAAAACCCACGAACCGCCACTGTCCAGGGACAGTCATGTTAACTAAAAAGATAAATGGTTGTCTCGATACGTAAAGCGCGAATTTTTAAAAAGTTACCTTACTTTTTAATCAGTAGTATAACTCTAGGATAGGGAAAGTAACTTACATTAATATGTTTTTTTAATGCCAGCTTTAAAATGAGATAAGTAAAAGTCTAATTCCACAATATATCATGACATAATTAATAAGCAAAAGATATTGTATAATACATATTTGTAACAGTATAATTTACTATATTTAGTACTTGTACTATACTAGGTTTACTGTACAGCATTATCAAAAAGTTATGTTAGTAAACGAATATTTTATTCCAAAAAAACAAACCTTAGTTTTCAAAAATAATAGCCTAAGGTATATTAATCTGTAATCAACATATCACTTAATAGTTGTATTTCGATTAGATTTTTTAAAAACACTAACTATTATGTTATTCAGTTAATATTCTATGAAAAAGATAAACAAATATTCATATTGTTCATTTCTACAACAGATTTATTTGCCGTTATAAAATAAATATTTGATATAGTTATCAAGAATAGAATTATACATTAAAATATTCCAAGGAAAATGTTTTGTTAAAATTTTGAAAGTGTGAAGATAATATGGCTGACTTATTGTATTCAAAATTACTTTGATGTAGTTACATATTATTGAATGTTTTATAATTATATCTTTCTTATATAAGCGTCGTTCGAAAAGTTTTTGGCCTGGCAAGGAGATAGTAGATTTTTAAGATTTTTTCCAACAATATATTGAAACCAACGACGTAACGACAACTTTTTAAGACTTTCAATATAGTGCGATTTATCCAACTCTGTACGATAGTCGGTTTTGTCAACTTTGAGCTCATCATTTGAGGTTAATGTTGGTCCAGTGTTGTTAGATTTGGGAAAAAGAAGTAATCGCTGGAAGCCAAATCCGGCATTTGTGGAAAGACTTCGAGACGTAGGTCAAGGAGTTTTGCTGCAACAGCTCGTGTGTATAGATGCATTGTCGTCTATTCTAACATATCGGCCAATGAGTCCTCAGTCTGACAAATAAAACACTTTTTTACAAATTTCGACTTTATTCATCAATAATAAATTTTCCTTGAAGGGCAATACAATTATTCCAACACTTTTCTAACATTTCTACACCTTTTTTTATAGAACGATTTCTCTTTGCTTACAAAATATAAGTCAGTTTCGGCAATTACCTCTTCATTGGAGCGAAATTTCTTCAAAATTCATTGGAGCCTTTTTTGCGATCTCGTCGTTCAAACGCCACCAATATCATATATGCACTAGGGTGGACCGAAAATCCGTTTTTTTTTAAATTTCTTTTAATAACACCGAAAATATTTTTCATTATGCCAAAAAAAAAAATTGTACCAAGGGACAAATTTTTAAGTCGATAAGCCTAAGATAGGCTCCTCGAAGTTAGTCAAAGTTTTTCAACAATTTTCTCTTTATTTATACTTAATTTGATGTAAGGACCTTAATTATAGAGAATTAAATTTCCGATCAAAGTAAGTTGAGAATTTTTTTTTTTGAAAACTTTGAACTTTGACTAAGTTTGAGGAACCTAAGATATCGACTCAAAATTTTTTCCCTTGGCACACATTTTTTTCTGGCATAATGAAAAATATTTTCAGTATTATTAAAAGAAATTCGAATAAAAGGGATATTCGGCCTACCCTAATATGCACCAGTAGCATCTCTGGCATCTCATAGCACCAATAACGCTATTTAATAATCGATGAACAATCGATAATCGATGAACAATATCCCATGGGCATTCCAAAATACAGAGGCCATAACCTAGCCTTCAGATGGTTGTGTTTTTGATCGCTTTGGTGGGTTTTCACCGGTTGCTGTCGACTCAGCTGACTACCTGGCTGACTCCGGAGTGTAGTGATGGATCCATGTTTCATCCATTGTCACATACCGCATGAAAAAAATCCTTTTTATTTCGCTTAAATAGCTCCAAACATTGATCAGAATCATCAATACTTTGTTGTTTGTGGTCCGTTGTGAGCAAACGCGGTACCCATTTCAATAGTAATCTACTCATTCTCAAATGGTCATGCAAAATGGTGTAAACACTTCATTTCGATATCTTTATAACATCAGCTATCTCTTGAAGTTTTATTTTATGGTTTTGCGAAAGAATTTTGTGATTTTTTCTGATATTGTCTGGTATAACCACCTTATTTGGACGTCCACAGCATTCAGCATCAAAGGGGCTTGTACGGCCACATTTTAATTCAGCATATTAATTAATTATAGTTGATTTTCCTGGGACAGAGCCCGGGTAACATTTATCAGGCCATTTTTTTGCTTCAACGGTATTTTTTTTTCATGGCTTTGAAAATAAAAGTAGCGTCACTCAGAAACTAGTAGACACATTGTCATAAATTGACACATGACGTTTGAAGGTTGGTATAATTGACCATTGGTAAGGATTTTTCGTAAATGACTCCATCTATATGTCAGACCGGGAACCGATGTGTTAATATATAGAATCTTCGAAAACCATACCCATGACTTATTCTGCAGATGGAAAAAAGTACTTGTGTTTTGCTGATTTAGTCCGCCTTAGAGGAAATAAATAATTTCAAAAATGTAATCCATTTTAATAAAGGAATATCCAGTTCGCCAAAAAGCATATAAAATACACTTTAGATTTTTGGAAATCAATGAATTTTATTAACGATACTAAATTTTGTTTATTTGGTTTTGATAGCTGTGATAGTGTCGAGGGAAAGTAAGATGGCCCTTGATCTTCGAAATACCATTCCCACAATAAAACAGGGTGGTGGAAATATCCTGATCTAGGGGTGTATGTCTTGGGTTGGGACTGGAACTTTAGTAATTTTAGATAGGATCCTAAATGCTCGGAAATATGTGGACATACTACGAGAAAATTTGTTTGAAAGCGCTTCGAAATGCAACATCAGGAATGTCATGAGATTGAAGATGTCCACTGGATCGATATATCGAATTAATCAAATCTGATGCTGTGCTAATAAATAAAGTAATGAGAGTTGTGGCATAACGTTCTATTGAGTAATACAGTTGGCTTCCTGTTTGGATGATATAATAACAGTTGATCCGTCTTTAGGGTTAATTTTACTTCAACTAGCAAAACTTCAACAGATCTATGAAAACATTGTTTTGTCAAGGGGCAGGTGGTTTAACGTGTTCTCAGAAGGCCAAAACTCGATTGAAGACGATACTCGAAGTAAAGTGATTAAAATGTCCACAGAATTCGGGATCTTGTACCTTCTGTTCATGGGTTGACTGTCAGAATGGTTGGAGATGAGTTGAATTTAACTCACACAACGTTTCATCAGATGTGGACTAATGAATTGGGTATGATATGATATAATACTAATTGGATATTGAAAATGATCCTCATATTCTGGAACTTATTACTACTGGTGACGAGTCCTGGCGTTTTTGAATACGACCGAGGTTTTGTCAAGTAAAAACATCACTCTGGCTTCACAACCCCCTTATTCACCAGACTTGTGATTGTCCTTGTGACTTTTTCCTTTTCCCAAGATTGAAAATTCACCTCAAAAGGCACCGTTTTGGAGCATTAGAGAACATTGAAAAGGCTGTAAACGATTAGCTGAAGGCGATTCCAGTATCTGAACTCCAAGACAGCTATGAAGAATATACAAATGGTCTCAATGGCAACTTCTTGAAGGAGACAATGTAGAATTATAGACAAAAAATCAATCTCATTACTCTATTTACATGTCTCGCATCAGGTTTCGTAGCAACAATTGTTTTCCGGGTTGGGACTACTAAGTCCAGAACGCCCACACCCAAACTATTATTTATTGAACCTTATATTCTGTTTTAAGTATGGTAAAATATTGTTAAAATTCAGCTGTAATTTGTATTGAAAGAACAAGCGCATCCTTCTGGCTGGAGCACACCGTGATTTCAGCATTTCATTGATCATCTAAAACGAACTGAAGCGTCACCGGTCACATGAAGAATGTTGATCTCGTAGATACAGCTAGAGAGCACCTCATTGCACGCATAAAGTCCAGCCGATGGACAAATCCTTCATGGGTTCCCTTTAGACTTATTACATCGAAGAAATTCGTGTATGGTTGCGTGCAAATAATAGTTCACTAACGGCTTATGACATTGCTGAATTGTTAAGAAACGCATATTGCAAATGCCAGACTAGAGAAATCGCAGCCAAAGGGTTCACGGTTGCTGAAATATATCCATTCAATAGGTATGTTTTGAAGGAATCAGATTATCTTGCTGCTGCTTATGAAGCGTTAGTTGATATTACAGAATAACTACTCGAACATGATCAATTCAACCTAAATGCTAATGTCAAAGAAACGCAGGAACAGTCTACAAGCATTCAATCAAATCTAACAGCACCATTATTAAAATCAAAGAATGTTAGAGATATTCCAGTAGAATAAGGTCGTCTTCGCTATCATAGGCTACCCAAGTAAACTCCAGATTCTCGTCGCAGTAGTCCCCTTATAAACCTATTTTATATCTCGACAGTTCCAAAGCCCAGAACACGCGCACCATATCGATGTCTCAAGTCAGAAAAATCTGAAATTATATCCAGTTCACCATACAAAAAGGAGCTGCAAGAAGCAGAAAAAAGAAAGCTTGAGAAACTGAAAAGAATAGACCAATAAAGGACAAAGAGAAAAGTAAGGGAAGAGGTATGGGAACAGGTAAGGTGAAATATAAAAGGGAAGACAGATTCTACGCGAAAACAACACTGACTCTGATAGTGATGCTACTTTCATTTCTGACAAATTAGCACAGGAACTACCTTCCCGTGATGGTTTAATATAACCTACTGAAGAGAACTGTGATTGTTTCTTTTGCAATGGAAAATATAGTAAAGATAAAAGAGAGTGAGTGCAATGCTTTATGTGCGAAGTCTGAGTTCACTGCGAATGCCCTGGCTATGACACTGGGTGTTATGTCTATGATAAATATGAATATAATTTGGAATATTCCAAATTATATTCATATTGGCTAAACCAGGCAGCTCTGTGACGTAGTAAAATATTTTTTTTAATTATAATTAGAGGGGAACCAGACCGTTGATTATTTTTTTGTTAATAAATCGTAAGTTCATTTTCAACATACGTATGCGTAGCCTTTATTATAACATACCTAAAATCTACGTTAATATACTGCTTATGGAAAGTAGCATTCCAAATAAGCTTCCTTTCCTCATATTTTTTTAGTTGATTGAATGGCCAATAAGAATTATTTTTTTGGGAAATTGTAAAAAAATTATATACATAAAATAATATTAGAAAAGATACTACCAGTACTAAGATATATGCTGCTGTCGACACATTGAAACATTGTTGACTGTAATATTCACTCTTGGTTTATTTAAAATTACTGTGGTATTTTAATAATTCCCTGTTTGCTTAAAACTCCATGTAATGTTTGCTCATTCGTCTGTGTTGGTGGTTAGGTTCGTATAGTGAACTGACCGTCTACCTGATATAAAATAATGTTAAATATATAACGTTATCTTTTTTTCTGGTCAGCCCTTTTTCTGGTAAAATACGTTAAAAGCTAATTTCGTTCTTCACATTAATATTTCCTGAGATATCAATTTGCAACAAATTTTGGATTTGAAATAAAAGTTATTGTGAAGAAACCGTGTTTTGATTATAAATGTATCTCAAAATTTACTATTTTAATTTGCAACAAACCCAGAAAACTTGTTGAAAATTAGTTTTAATATATCTATCATAACAATAATAATAAATATGTATTGTCTCCATTGAATCATGTCTTGATGATACAACATGGTTCGCGAAACGCGCGCCTAGATAAATTTAAAAAAAGTGATTTTGTGTTTAGTGGTAAATCTCTTTGATCGTAGAATACTTATCGGTTTAAAGTCACCGTAAGTCATCGGGTTGGATGTTTAGGGAAAGAGAGAACATTTGCTAGATAATGGAAAATTTCCTATCTCAATAAAAGCATCCTAAATATTGAGAACGGCACCTGTACAAAGTGATTCTGTTTCATGACAATGCTTCATCTATAAATACAATACTATCACAAAATATAATGTTTATACGAAGATGTATGGTATTGTCGATACATACATCAAAATCCAAATGATTGTACTATTTACTCTTGGTTTATTTGTAATTTCTGTTGTTTTTTAAATAAAGATATATTTGCTTATTACTCGACAAAATATTTTTTCGTTTGTTTGAGTTGGTCCTTGTGGACACTTAATGTCCTGTAAGTGAACTGGCCTTCATTTTATTTGCGTTACTTTGGGACACCGTCTACCTTCTATACAGCCATAATGTCAGGTAAAATACAGTGGTCTCTTTCAAAACCAAAACTACCTGTAAAATATTTTAAATAATTTTTGTCTAAATAGAATATTTTGAAGCTCATTTAAATTACCAAGTTTCTTTACTGATCTTTCAGTCATGAAATCAAACAATTAATTAATAATGAATTAAAGAAAATTGTTTTCTTTTGTGGAAACAATATTATATTCAGTCACCAAATTATCAACAATCTGTAACTATCCTTTAATTGTTTTACTTTGTACAGAAGGTAAACTATTTTATTATATGACTACAATGTAATATATTGCGTTTTTATTGCCATATACAATTCATTGCAATTAAAATAAAAGTTTTGGATGATTTTTGTTTATAATGATCAGCAATAATATAAATAAATATTTTATTGTTAAATCGAATAAAGCAATTTTATACTTTGTTATCACTTTTATTTTCAAAATTTGTGTGACTAGTGACTATAGTTTCGTAAAACGATGTTACATTCTCAAATACTACTTTAAAACTAAAAACTTTTTTGTTATATGTAAAACTCTCTTCATCTTCTATGGGTGATCCGGTGAGGATGAAAAGATTAAAATTTCTGGTGTTGATTTTCCGCGACTTAGTTTTTGCTACATTAATTTTCTGGGCTTCTGGTGCAAGTTTGTTTAGCTTATGGGCCATATTATTGTATTGATGCGTCACAAGGTCCAATCTTCGGGCAAGTTCTGACGAGACTCCTAGAACAGCTCAGTAGATGGAAGGAGCATATTCAAGATATGTTGGGTGGGCCACCACAAATTGAACAAAATGAAGCACAATGGCAGGCAGAATAACCAGACGTACGCAGACAAATTCCCACTAACTATGATGCACCTTCGAAAACGGAAATTTAACGGCCTATAAGAGTATTAAAAAACAACAAAGCCCCAGGACTGGATAATATACCAGCAGGATTACTCAAGGGAGACCCTGAGTCGTGTTCCGAATTGCTATGACTCTTAATAAATCAGATGTGGGAGTCAAATAATTTTTACGATGATTGAAAAAAATTATTAATAATTAAATTATCAAAAATGGGAGACCTATGCCTTTGCGACAATTGGCATGGTATAATATTACTAACGCAATCATTAAACTTGCAGCACAAATCATCCTAGCAAGATTGGTAGGACATTGGTAGCAGAAATGAGTCCAGATCAAGCAGGCTTCAGACCGGATCATTCATGCACCGATTACATACAACATTGTTAAGATAATACTAAAACAGTCAGCTGAATGGAGATCGCCGCTTTACTTATTATTAACCGATTTTAGGAGTTTAGTCCACCTTGCCATATGGATAGTTTTAAAGCGAAAAGGAACACCCGAAAAAATTATACGCCTTATTCGAGAAATGTATAATAATACTCTATGCTGTGTGGATATAGAAGCATGATTGATATAGATGTGGAAGATGGTGGAAGAAGATGCATGGTGGATATAGAAGCGAGGAATTTGAATATTTTATTGCTGTGAGGCAGGGATGTGTCTTGCCACCTCTTCTCTTCAATGTTCTACTAAATTATGTTCTTAAAAATATTAACCAAGGTCAATCCGGCATCCACCGGGGTCTCAATTCTAGGTTGACGGACCTTTAATACGCGGATGACAGATGTCTTATGTCGCATTAATAAATCACAGGCATCCAACAACAATAGTCATTCTGCGAAAAAGGTTTTTGCCAATAACGACAAGATGCGTCTTCATATAAACGAATACATAAACACACTAAATTGGCCAATATGGGGTAAAGAATATTCAAGATATCAAACTATTTCGTCTTACAATGAAAAGTCACTGTCAAAATAAAAAAAGCTTAAATTTGTTAAAAGATCCTATACCATTTTTTCCGTTCTAACATAAATAAGGCCCGAAATAATTTAATGAGTCTGGTGGCATAGCTTTCGATCTGGTAACAATGCTGGCTTCCTCTTTGCAGGGAAGACAAGCCAAGCCAACAGCTGATGCATCTTCAGTACGAGTTTGAACTCTATAAAGTCACTTAGTTATCCGTAGTAATTCTTTTCATGCATGGCGGGCTATTTATATCATCTGGGTGATATCTACTAGGCTAATTGAAAAGAAGCCTATAGAGCAGTAAAATAACTATATAATCTACTACATTTTGACTACGTTTCATCCTTCATATGAACATCTGTGAAGCCGGTCGCGTTGGTGCGACGGTAAGAGCGCCTGCTTTGCCGAATCCGCGCTGGAGCGATAGCTGGTTCGATTCCAGCGCTCGGATGGTTATTTTTCTTTCTTCTGTCCGTTTATCTTTCCTAAATGTTTGTGATTGTTTCTAAGCAAGAGTGTAAAATCCGACTACGAATTACCCCTCAGTCACGCCAGTTAAAGGCTGGGTAAGGCCGGATGCCTTCTGAGAAGTGTTCTACGTTGGTCACTCGCCAGTCGGTAGGTTTCCTGATAGACTTATGGGTAGGCACATAACCAAGGGTTTATAGCCCGAGGGGGGTGCTGGCCTGGGTTTGTCGGAAGCTGATGACCGTGGTTCGGTTCAAACCCAAACACTTTACTTTACTTTACTTTACATCTGTGAATATTTTTTTCCTTTATTTGGGTTTTTCACCACTATCTAAAACTCAAAAAAAAATATCAAAAATACCTGTTCTTATGTAAAGAAAGAATAACTAAAAAATTTTACAAACTTTTAACGTTAAAAGTTTGTAAAATTTTTTATAACATTTTTATATCTTTAAAATTTTATTCGTTAGGCAAATTTATTACAACAAAGAATCACTGAGAAATTGTCCCCGTTTGGTTTTTTGTTTTTACCCAGTGATTCTTTCTTTACATAAGAACAGATATTTTTTATATTTTTTGAGTTTTAGATCGTGGCGAAAAACCCAAATAAAGGAAAAAAATATATGAACACGACACAATCATTCAGACATTAACATATGCGAAGTTTCAAGCCGATTTGTCAATTCATTCGTACAAAAACAGTAGCTTAAAATAAACGTATCAGTGTTTTTTTTTAATGGAAATTATTGAAAATCGTGCAGTGATTAAATTCTTTGTAAAAAAAGGTTTAAAGGCAATGGAAATTCATAGCGAAATGGCACATGAATTAGGGGAGTCTGTTTCTTCAAAAACAATGGTTTGTAAATGGGCAGGTGAATCGTCGTGCAAGCTTGGATGATGATTCATTCTAGACGTCCAATAAGTGCAACTATTGAACAAATAATTAATTCTATATATGATATGGTTATGGTTGACAGACAATTGACTTTGAGATAAATTGTTAAGGCCATGGACATCTCAAATGAACGGTGGATCTTTTTTGAAAGAATAAAATAGATTTTAAACGTCGTTTTGTAACTATGGATGAGACTTGGGTTTACCTATGATCCTGAACAAACCGCAGAGTGGACTGATCCAGAGTGATCAAAAGGGTTTTGGCATCAATTTTTTGGGATGCAAAAGGCATTTATTACCTTCAAATCGGTAAAAAATAACAGGACAGTATTCTTATCCTAAATCTTTACTTTTTTATTGATATCAGCCAGTATTTGTTACTCACGTTATTATATATAAAGCAGCAACCTACTGGCCATTTTGGCCATTTTTTTGGAAAAAAGGGTAAATTCCCAAACATTTTCTTGTTCCAGTTCAAACTAGGCTAAAAAGCTGCCGAAACAGTTCGCTATATCAACGATGCATTTGGCCCAGAAACCAATATGAACGTACTATACAGTGGTGGTTTCAAAACTTTTGTAGCGGTGATAAGGGCATTGAAGACGATTAGCGTAGTGGTCGGTCATCGGATGTTGACAACGACCAATTGAGGGCCTTAGTCGAAACCAATCCGCGTACAACCGTTCGGGAGCTTCCCTCTGAATTAGGCGCAACACATGTGACAATTCTACCTATATGCAGGAGATTGGAAAGTCAAAAAAGCTCGATAAATGGGTACTGCACGAATTGAATGAAAATCAAAAAAACCGTCCTTCGAAGTGTCGTCTCCCTTTTTTTTCGCACTAAAAATGACCCGTTTCTCGGACCGATTGTAACGAGTGATGAAAAGTGGATTCTTTACTAGAATCGGTGACGATCCGGTGACTTTACTACAATTGGCAGAGCCGAAAATGTCAAAAATAAGGTCATGGTGACTGTTTGGTGATCTGGGTTTGACCCATCACAGTTTCCTGAACCCGGGCAAAACGATTACAGCGGAGAAGTTTTACCAACAAATCAATGAAATGCACCAAAAACTGCGGCACATGTGTCCGGCATTGGTCAACGGGAAGAGACAAATTCTCCATGACAACACTCGGCCACACGTCTCAATAATCACGCGACTAAAGCTGTATAAGTTGGGCTACGAAACTCTCGACCATCCGCCATACTCGCCTACCGACTACCACTTTTTTAAGCATCTCAACAATTTCCTGCGCGAAATGATTTAAAAATCAAGAGGATAGAAAAACTGCCTTTAACAACTCCGTCGCCTCCAGGATTTTGGAATTTTACGAAACCGGTGTATAAATAAACTATTTTCTCATTGGCACAAGTATGTTGACTGTAATGGTTTTTATTTCGATTAATAAAGTTTTGTTTGAGCTGAGATATGTGCATTTCAATTTAATAGTTAAAAATCGCAATCATTTTCTTAACAACCTAATAATATTCAGTAACGTAAAATACTTTTATTTTTATTATCAATACATTTTTTCTGATAAAGCGTAGTTATCGGTCTCAGACAAAACTACCTGGAAAATGATTTAGATAATTTTTAAAAGTTTTTTCATTATCAAATGAAATATTTTGAAGGTCACTTAAACAATGAGTAGTTCCTTCAGATTATCTAAATGAGTAAGTGGTCTTCCAACCAAACTGATAAAGATATTTTAAAGTGTTTTTGTTTTCGAAATTATTTTTAGTTTCTTGACTAAAATCATTATCAATCCATTTTAACATTTTTGGACATGTTTTGTGTTGTATATCAGATAAAGTGTTTTGCTTTTGAATCATGAATGAATCATGTTGAAGAATTATATCGGTTTGTTGGAAAAGTTAGTAGGCATTTTTTAAGAGAATCGCAAATAGATTGTATAAATATTTATTTTATCTATTATGTCATTACTATTATTATTTACAACTTTACGCCAAATTCATAATGGCTTTTTGCCAAATTTAAAGTTTGGTTATCACCTCTTCTTCCGCTTTTAAAGAGTTTTCATTTAAACAATTTTGGACGGAGCGGAAGTTCCGGTAGTTCCTGGCTTTGAGGAACTGGCCCAAGTGAAGAAGGCAAATTTGGATACTGAATTTTGATCCTTTGCTTTTTTGAAATCCCTTCTGTTTTAGTGATACAAAAGTAGCAATCATTTGCATGGTCAGTAGGTTCTCTCAACACCATAGGAACAGTAAACGGCATAGAATTTTTCTTGCGATTCATCCACTTCACTAAATTTACGTGACAAATCACACATCAAACATGAGGAGCCCAACTTCAATCTTGATCTCCAATTTGGCACTTAAAACATAAAAGATAGGCTTTTTTGACTTGCTCGAATATAGATCTAGCTTGTGACTTTAAAATAAATCGTCCACATATATAACTCAACTTATCTGGTGGATTTTTGCAAAATGGCAACTAGAACTTGCCATTTTATATAAAATCGACTTAAACACTTGACTGTGCTGTAAACGAGACAGACACAAACTAAACTATAGAAAACAATAAAACTGCCCTTAGTTATTCTTACGTAGAATACTGTGAAAATACCCCCCTACGGTCTTGTGGTAATGCCTACATTGTCGAGTCCAAAGTCAGGTACAAATAATTTCAATTCCCCATGATATAAAGGAGAAGCAGGTACTTGAAAATGGGACGTCTTAGGCTATTTCTGTGAAAAGGTGTTTTAATAACTACCTAAATGAAACGCGAAAAGAGCATTCTCATCAATGTTTCAAAAATCATATCGATCTGTGTTATTAAGGAAATTTATATTATATTTATTATATTATATTTATATTATGGAAAAAAAACACAAATTTTGCGAAAAAATCCACATTAACCGAACCACCTATATATTTTCGAAAGACAATTGTTATATTCAAATTTTGTATATATACAAATTCTTAGTTTGTTTGGAATGTTCTTAGGAGTTTATAAACAAACATCTATGACCATCAGATTCGTCGTGAATTTGCCGACTGGGCCCTCGAAATGATGGAAGCCGACAACAAATTTCATCGCCAAATCATCATCAATCAAATCATCTTTTCTGATGAGACTCATTTCTGGCTCAATGACTTCGTCAATAAACAAAATTGTCGGTATTGGTACGAATCTAATCCACACGTGATACATGAGAGTCCTTTGCATCCGCAAAAGATCACAGAGTAAACATGTTCAAATCATAAATTGCATGTCATTGCATGTCGCAAATAAAGCAATTGTGTTTTATTTAATTTTGAAGGTCCATCATACTGGTAGACCCTTTAGATTACAGATATTAAATTAGTTAAATATTGGTAAATCGACTGTTTTTGACAATTAAAAAAAAAATGGGCACGTCTGCTGATACGATGTGTAGATCCTTCACGAACTTGCACAAAATCTACTGGACCGAATCTCTTCGTGCGAACTTTTATTGAAAAGCATTTTTGAAGTTCCATTTCTAAAACGAATGGTCACTGGTGATGAATAGTGTACGTGTATAGCACGTATACAGCAACGTACAACGACAAGAATCATTGGGGTTGCCAGTGTCAGCGGTTTTAAGTACGACGAACGATGGTCTTCATCTGATAAAAATTATACTTTGCGTTAGGTGGGGTTAAAAGGGACCCATACGCTTTGAGCTTCTTCCTCGTAACCAAACCATCTACAAGGACCTTTACTGTTCACAATTAGAACAGCTGAAGGCAGCACTTAAAGAAAACTGGCCACAAATAGCAAAAAAGCGTCGTGTTTTATCATAACAATGCACGACCACACGTTTCATTTCAGCACCCGATAAAATTGTCAAGCTTCAATTGGGATGTTTTTCCCATCCATCTGATCCACAACTTCCTAAGAACACCAGTTGTGATACAACATTTTTAAGAACTACCAGTGAACCTCACTTAATAACTCAGAAAGATTTAAATGATTTGGTACGTGACCTGGGATTGTCAAAACAAAAATTGGAAATTCTTGGTTCCAGACTTTAACAGTAGAACCTGTTATATAAAAATGCAAGTATTTCACTTTACCGAAAACGGAATGTAACATTTTCGAGTTTGGCCTTTTTTTTTCCGGGAAAATTGATTTCACGAAGAGGAAACATTCAGTGCTCCCCACAAAAAAAATAACTCCCTGTAATTTTTTTTGTTTGAGACTATCTTAAAAGTCAAGTGTACGGCAACCACCCCGCCAATCTGCCAATATCTAAAGAAGAATATTCGGCTAGAAATCGAATCCATAACTGCAGAGACTTGCCGCCGTTTTATGGCAAATTTTAGATATCCGCTTTAGGGGTGTCTGGACAGAAATGGAGCATATTTAGACAATGTAATCTTCAGAACATGAACTTCCAAGAATTTTGGCAAAGTTTAAGAATACATTTGTCAAAATTGATCAACTTGTTTTGTTTTATTTCATTTCAAAAAGTTAACAACTCTTTGGACCACCCTGTATAAGTTTTACTTTTAGATATAAAATAATAAAAGTTAAAGTTTCTTGTAATTTTAGAAATAACCATCTAATACTTACCGCATAAATCTATTCAGTTTCGTTGTAATATCAGTGCAACTTTAGAGTTTTACTCCTCGGTATGGAATGATTAATCAGAATCTTTCTATTTAAATAATACTGGCATCATATCTAAGAAAATTCTCTGCTATCGGTAGTAATTTCAGTAATTTTTTTTTAAAATGCCCAGATATTTCAAAGTTATTATGCAAAGAGGTCAACTAAGTAGACCCATTTTTAACGAAGAACTGTTGTTGAAAGTGTTTAAAGGATACTTATTTTATTGAATCAATCAATTAATCCACGTTATTTCTATATATGTTTTATTGCACTGAGTTTAATAAGTTCCTTAAATAACGAAATGTATTTTATAACTTCTAAAACAGTTTCTTATTCGTATTATTTTTTTCCTTTTTGAAGAAGCAATCTATTATTATTTAGTAATAACTGGTGGTTAATAATTTGGTGCTGAGTTTGTTAACAGTCGACCATACACGAACGACCGCTTTTCATAAGTGTTTAGACCTTTTAAACACGATTGTTCTAAGTCGTTCTTCGAGATTTCATAACAGTTGATGCCAGAGACGAAGCAGCAGCCCAAACATTGGATGGGAGCAGGTGAAAGTGCTCCAAAGAAAGCGAAAACCGTTCTATATGTAGGAATAGTCACAGTTATGGTAGACTCTAGTATGAGATTCTCGCACTGGGGGCTTGTGGGTTTTTAAAGTGGGAGGGCGTAGAAAAAAATAGTGCTGCTGAAGATCTTTTTTGCTTTCGCCTTCCTCCTTTTTACTTTTATTAAAGAAACCCTATACAGGAGGACCAAGAAAATGAGTTAAAGGAAAGAAACTGAACGGAAATAAAATATGCTGTTTGCTCTGATAAATTGTTTACTGTAATAAATGCTGGAGGGGTGGCGCCCCAACGCTCACCCTCACGGGCCGCCACTGGATTCTCGTGAAGTGGTGCTGCTAGGTAAAACGCAGGAATTGTATGCTTCACTACTGGAGCAATTGAGGAGAGCTATTCAACCTGAAAGTCACATTTTGCTAAAAAGAAAGTGCTTTTTCACCACGATAATCTCCCGGCATACATGTCTCGGGTTGTATCTGCAAAACTCCATGACCTATGTTTCGAAGTCTTTTCACATGCGCCCTATTCGATTACATTGGTTCTGCTAAAGGTTCGTTGATCAATCGTTTATTGTGCAGAATTGGACAAATCGCGCAATATAAGTTATACTCGAGGCATTAAAAAGTTGGAATGTCTTTGATCTAAATTTATTGAATTGCAAAACTGACTACAGTAAAGAATATAAATACAGTAAAAAAAATAAACAAAAATATTGTGTTTTTTTTTGTTCGGCCAAGAACTTTTCGAACGAACGTCATACTATCGTATTCACCAGATTCACTTGGTCTTACGTGATCAGGTTATTACTATTTTGGATATATTATATGAATGATAAATATTCCGTTTGGCATAAACTTGTTAAATATCAATTACTTTTTTTATCAGCTGAGAAATTAAGTTATATCACTAAAAATCATGTTTTTGTGGACATGTGTTTGATAGTGGTATACAATATTTACTTAAGATAATTACAATTTTATATGTATATAAAATAATGTTTACTTACACTATATTATTACGTTTATTTATAGCAAGAGCACTAAGTTGGCCTTCGTCCAAAGGCAGCTGAGGAAATTCTAGTAAAAGAACATATCAGAAAATATATATAAACTTATTGAAATCCGTCTGAATATGAATTAAAATGACTTTAACATATTTTGTATTTGTTAGTAAAACGCTATTTTTCTCTTATAAAATAATAAATATGGGTAAATAAACAACATTTAACATTTTGAAATTTAAGAATAATAAATGAAGCACCTGTGTTATCTTAGTAAAATAAGATTTGCTTTCAAATCTGTTATGTATTATAGCTCCCCACTACACCCATTTATCTATATTAGTCCATTCTTTGTCTGAAACAACGGGTAGACTATAATACATATTTTAGAACAGATTACATATCTGTTGAGAATGTATATTAGTTCTCTGAAAAGTGCTAGAACTTGTTGTCTAAGTATCTCCTATATAAACATGTAATTCTAACAATTATTTTTAATAACAGCATTTTAAATAATCCTCTATTTCTTAAACATATGTAATCCATTCATTCCTTGAAACCGAATGATATGAAATGAATACTATGAAATATCTCCGAGTTTAGTTAAACTTCTGCTAGTTTATACATTCTTTAAGAATAAATAATAAAATTGACCAAAGATTACGAACATTCCAAACCAAGTTTATCAGGTAAACTAAGAATCACCCAAAAAGGTATGTGTATTAAATTAGAAACGATAAAATGGTAATCAATTTTCGACGTAAGGGAGCTTCTTTTCACAAAGAAATTTTGAGAAATATGCCGGTGCTTTCAAAACAGCGGCATAGTTAAAAAAAAGCTGCCGTGGTGTTTATCATAAAAGTTAAAGGCCTTTAGTCTGAGATCGCACGCCGGGAACCGATGTACAAGATGCGTCGTCTCATGGAAAAGATGACTTAAAAACCCGAAATTAGGTTGACGAATTAATTCTTGAGCTTGGCCAAACATTTATCCTTCAGGTGGCAGTTGACGCCTTTTGAATGGCTTCAATGTCGGCATAACGTTGTCCTTTTATCGGCAAATGAAGTTTTTTGAAGGGGTAAAAATCGTAGGGAGCCAAATCAGACGAATATGGTGAATGATTGATGGTTAAAATGCCATTGTGAAGTGAAACTAGGTTCAAAAACGGAGTAATTGGGTTTTCAAAGGTGACAAATCCAAATTTGGTACTAGTTTGAGCCTAGTTTCTACTGGGCCCTTGCCTGGACCTACATTGCCAGAATTAACACGCTCATATTTTTTTACCCTATAAAACTGGGAATATTCTGACTTCAAAATAGAGAAGAGTCATAATTCCCACGTAAAAAAGTTACCCTTGGTCAATATCGATATCTCACCCCGTTTGCGAGATATTCGTGTTCGAATATTCCATTGTACATCTTGTCGATAGTTGAAAATTCTGCAATTCACAAAGTGTGCCATGAATACGAGGAAAAAAAACATTAAGATGTCAAAAATACAACAGACTTTATTTAAAATAACAATTTTTTGAAATGTACTTCAATAGGTGTTGCCTTTCGCAGGCTCTTCGCTAAATGACGCCTCACATTTTAGAAGATATTTTCTTAATTTCTAACAAAATTGGCCGCTTATTAAATTTTTTGTAAAAGTTCGTCTTGTGTATTGATATCATCATGGTAAACTAAACACTTCATATGATCCCATAAATTAAAGTCTAACGGATTAATATCTGGGCTAAGAGGTGACCAAGGAAACTCACCACCGCACCCAATTGTTGATGCAAATGATTTCGCACTGCAACAGTAAAATGCGGTGGTGCCCCATCTTGCATGAACCACATGTCTTGCCTTAAGTTTAGAGGTATACCGTCCAGAAGGCTTAATAGATCATTTTCTAAAAACTGCACATATTGATCTCCATTCAGACTTTGCGAAAACTCAATTGGGCTGATTAAAAAATAGTCGATAATGCCGCACCAAATGTTAATTGAAAATTCATGCTGGAAATGTCGCTCTCTTGGTAGGTGTGGATTTTCGAGGTCGTAATAATAATTATTTCGTCAGTAAAAAATTCCGCGTCTGGTAAAAGTTGCCTCGTCAATAAACAATTTCTTTTTCAGGAATATGGGGTCTTCGTTTTTTTTATGTAGTAGATTTTGACAAAATTCTGATCTAGCCAGCAAATTTTCTAGCAATAAATTTTAAACAGACGAAAAATGGTAGGGAAACAA